>OY728581.1:12638766-13206266 GCA_963422195.1 Carabus problematicus | reverse complement strand
GGGAATCGAACCCGAGCCTCCTGGGTGAAAGCCAGGTATCCTAGCCACTAGACCATACCGGATATATATTTTCTTACAAAATTAAGACAAACTATGTATCTGTTCTAATGTCGTCTAGACATACTTTATACCTTAAGTTGGGAGTCAATGATCTACTAATCTTCGTTATAATACGTTGTATTTCCGGTATGGTCTAGTGGCTAGGATACCTGGCTTTCACCCAGGAGGCTCGGGTTCAATTCCCGGTACCGGAATTATTTTCATTTGGTAGACAAACGAATGTATTGTAAATAACTAAAAAAAAGGGGTAACATCAGTGAATCGTAAGACGAACTAATTAAAATTTAATTGTACGTAAATGGTCTAGATCAAATATGATTCGGGTCCTTACAATTTGGTGTTGCAGTAACAATGTTACCCCGTATGGTTCGTATATATTATTATTTGTTCTATAAAATCACATGCGCCCAACGTGGGGCTCGAACCCACGACCCTGAGATTAAGAGTCTCATGCTCTACCGACTGAGCTAGCCGGGCTATAGAAGTACCTAACTATAACATTTCCTCCTATTACACCTTGATGACAGAATTGAAATTCATAATTTGTAATGTGGGAAAGAGATCATTTCCAACCCAAAACAAAGTAACAAAAAATTTCTACTATTTTCTATCCGATTCCAAAATTTCCTACAACTACTTCCAAAGTGATTACTTTTTCGGATAATACTAATTGCCCGGGTAGCTCAGTCGGTAGAGCATTGGACTTTTAATCCAAGGGTCCAAGGTTCAAGTCCCTGTTCGGGCGAAACGAATATTTAACAGGATCCTATGTGTTGATGAAGTTAGACTATATATTATATTGAATAACCGCCTAGCGATAGTGTCGCTATTAGAACTCTGGAAATTCAAGTTAGTTACGAAAGTTATCACACCTAAATATAAGTATATGTATGTTCTCTGAAGATCTGGCCAAAAGATTGAAAGCATGTTTGGAATAATCTATCATATAGTCTATCCATAGATATAAGAACTTGACATGATTCCTTAATAGGTAGGGTGGTACCCTTCACAGCAGGAGAGGCCATAAACTACTAGTAGTGGCGGTATTCAGGTACATTTGTAATGCTCTTAGCGGGAAAGACAAGAGACATTTTGTCTATAATTAAGACGTAATAATAATTTATTGAATATTACATTTATTTATGTTAATTTGTATTATTATTGTTAAGATGTATATCATATTTTTGTTGTTATTTTTCAAAATGTATTTATAAATTTCTGAATACAGCTCTGCTTTTTATTCATTTACTGTGTCGTATAATTTGGGATAATCCTCTGTTAATAGCATGCTGCGTTTAGTCAAGTTCTTATATCTATGGATACACTATACTTATCAGATCTAGTACCTTAAGATTACCATTTGTGCCGGAATCTTTCATTCTCCTAAACGGTGAAATATTTGTTAATCAACAACACCGTTCAATATTAGCTTAGTCCTTAGAATGAGAATGATAGAGTTCGATGTAAATTAGTAATTTTTTTAATTACTAGATTTGGGATGGGTTCGGGGGGGGGGGGGTAAAATTTTCCAACAATGATCTACTATTTTCGGTCGTCTCTTCAAGCAACCATATCGGAAACTCTCTTGTTTATTGCGCTGTTTGTTACCTCTTTCGAAACGCAACGATATTGCAGGACAACTCAATATTAGTTAATTAACTTACATGCCACATCAATGGCGTGGCGTCAAATGAGTGTCGTCCAACTTGTATACATTCGTTCCGTTTTCCTTTGATTATTTATTTATTCATCTCGTACATTTTCTGTCCTGCTGAAGACCGATTCCCTTTACCTGTACCAAAATAAACATCAAAATGTGTGGTTCCATAGTGTAGTGGTTATCACGTCTGCTTTACACGCAGAAGGTCTCCGGTTCGACCCCGGATGGAACCAAGCTGTCTCGTTTTGCTTGAAGAATGAAGAAGAAACAATAAAATAAAAATACCTACCTGACTGTGTTACACCGGCTCGTTGGTCTAGGAGTATGATTCTCGCTTCGGGTGCGAGAGGTCCCGGGTTCAAATCCCGGACGAGCCCAGTAAAGTCTTCGATTTTAATGTGAAAACCTGTAATCTGGGAAGATGGACACTGAAATGAATCAGTGAAATGAAGATTACATTTACTTGCTTTGCGTTTAAGTTACAAGTGTTACCATGTTCAAATTCAATATGAGAACTGTTTTCTTCAATTTTTATCGAAACAACGCAGTAATGCCGTTGAAGAAGATGTGAAATGAAGAGTATATCGGCTCGTTGGTCTAGGGGTATGATTCTCGCTTAGGGTGCGAGAGGTCCCGGGTTCAAATCCCGGACGAGCCCAGTATGGTCTTCGATTTTAATAAGTAAACCTTTAATTTGGGAAGATTCGGACACTGAAATGAATCAATGAAATGAAGATTACATTTACTTGCTTTGCGTTTAAGTTACAAGTGTTACCATGTTCAAATTCAATATGAGAACTGTTTTCTTCAATCTTGATCGAAACAACGCAGTACACCAGTAATGCCGTTGAAGAAGATGTGAAATGAAGAATATATCGGCTCGTTGGTCTAGGGGTATGATTCTCGCTTAGGGTGCGAGAGGTCCCGGGTTCAAATCCCGGACGAGCCCAGTATGGTCTTCGATTTTAATAAGAAAACCTGTAATTTGGGAAGATTCGGACACTGAAATGAATCAATGAAATGAAGATTACATTTACTTGCTTTGCGTCTAAGTTACAAGTGTTACCATGTTCAAATTCAATATGAGAACGGTTTTCTTCAATTTTGAACGAAACAACGCAGTACACCAGTAATGCCGTTGAAGAAGATGTGAAATGAAGAATATATCGGCTCGTTGGTCTAGGGGTATGATTCTCGCTTAGGGTGCGAGAGGTCCCGGGTTCAAATCCCGGACGAGCCCAGTATGGTCTTCCATTTTTATATGCAAAACTGTACTCTGGGACTATTCCGCATTGCGTTTAATTTGCAAGTGTTACCGTGTTTCAATCCAATATGAAACTTGTTTTCTTCAATTTTTATCAAAACAACGCAGTATACCAGTAATGCCGTTGAAGAAGATCTATTTGAAATTCGGATGTGTCTGTCATTGTGACAAGTTGTAATTCAGGCTTGTAGAACGTACCGTCAATAAGTTCCCCGTTTAGATCTTCGAGCTCATACACACAGCGGTCACGTTGTATAACGCGGACAATTTTAAAAATTTCAGTACTCCAATTATTTTCATAGCTCTTCTCAAATGTCCCCTTCGCCTTACTAATTCTCACAAAATCACCGATTTTCAACAAATTTTTGGTCTTGTTGTTGTTGTTGTTCTTTACAGTATCCCCATAGAGATTTCTCCAAACTTGTAAAATATTCTTCGGGTTTACCTGCTTTGGGGTCATTTTTATACTCGAATGATAGGTGTTATTGTATGCTTTCATTAAGGATTGCAGTGAGTCAACGTAGCGCAAAGTGTTTTGCCGCGTGAAAAATCTCCACATGCGCGTTTTCAACGTTCTATTAAATCGTTCGACAATGCTTGCTTTTATATCGGGATTTCTGGTAACATAGTATTTAACACTGTTTTCATTTAGATATTTTTGTACAACAGTCGCGGTAAATTCTGTCCCCTTGTCCGTTTGTAAATGCAGTGGTTTTCTATTGTTGAATATTTTCGAAAATGCCTCAACTATCTCTCGACCTTGCTTCGTGTACAGCGGTAAGGCCCACGCATGTTTACTAAAAACATCTATAACACACAGTATGTATTTGTAACCGTCGTTATGTTTCGACAGACCGCGCATATCATTCAAATCGGCCTGCCATAGTTCATCAATGTTTGACACTCTGTATTTATTCCTTGTGAATTTTCTACGTATCTCTTTGTGCAGTGTGTAGGTATCTTGACCGCTTAACCATTTTTCTACCTGCGGCGCACTTATCTCGCCCTTCACGGCACGTGCCAGAGTTGAAGCCCCTGAATAACCAGCCGGGTGTTCCGGATCGTAATAGATGCGGGCGAGTTTCTTGTTCATGGTGATTAAAATTTAAGTTTCTTCCAATGTTCAAGTGTCTGTCCCCTCCTCCCCCTCTTCTTCACCTCGCTATGTTTTTTCTTACGAGTTGTACTTGTATTTACTACTGGAGTGGAATCATAATCTGCATCATATTCTCTACTCAGTACAGGTGTCAGCGGTTTCCCCCACTCCTCCTCCGCACCGATTTTGTTTTTCTCCACCTTTATTCCGAATTTACCACTGTCCCGAATAAAATCCCTTCTTCGCGGGTTTCCTATTAACTCTGTAGGAATATTAATTCTATGTAGTTCACGTGCAAACACCTTCCACCCGCGCGGATCTGAAGTACCCTTTCTAGACCGTATCACGTCACCAACTAAATCCGTTATGTTGGTGTGTGCGAGTTTTTCTCCAGATACTACGAGCTCTCCTAACTCATTCCATGACACGGTACCGTCGGTTTTCAATTTTTTCAACAGCATAACCGCCTTGTTACGATACGTTTTCGGAACAAGATTTACTATTTCTTCAATATTATCGAGTGTTTGCGGCGGTGACGACGAAGACGAGTCAACGATTTCATTAATTGGAATCTCGAGTGGTTTTCTAGTCTGCCCGGCAAAATGTAGATATCGCTGTAGAATTTGCTGTAACGCAGGCCATTTTTCATTGTCACTAATTTTGTTACTAGTATCATCACTGTCGTTTGAATGTAATATAGTCTTCATATCCGTATCGAGTCGGTTTAGTATATCAGGTTGTACGGAATCACTGCGACGTAGTTGCTGCAGCGTTTCCGGTGAAATTAACATCATCTTCCGTGAATGCTCCATAATGTGTTTACTGAGATTTAAATAGACTCGATAAAACACCACTCATAAGAGGACCAAGGATCAGCGGTAGAAATGCACCACCCTTCTGTACCAGCAGTTGTTTACGCTTCTTCCACCCGTCACGACCACCACCGCCACCACCACTACCGTGCTGTATAAGTTTCCGTAACACGTTTTTATGTCTGGTAAGTGCCGCTCGCTGTTTACCTGAGAGCAGTACAACCCCGTGCAGTGTGTTGTAGATGCACTCACAAATACACTGAACTGTTTTACAATCGGCTGCTTTTAATAACGCGAGACGTTGCACTGGTTTTAATTTGTACAGAGCCCTCAAGTACTCTGCATTGTTCATTACTTCTCTGGACATTGTCACATAATAAACTCGGGCACTTTCACGTCACCGTATTTATACTTTTTTTCGGGATGTATACGCATGTGTCACCCTCGTCAGGGAAAATTTGAGTTCTGTAACGGTACCAATCCTCCGTATTCTGCTTCAGATCGAATAACATGTATCCATGGGCGCGCGCTGTTGCATCGAAATACGATTCTTGAATAAATTTTATATTGTCCGGACACACCTGACGCGCCAAGTGTAATATTTGTGCACGATCTCGAGGGTTTTTAAAGTACACTATATAGTTACTATTCAGCGATATGTCGCGTGTCCCCTTTTTCTGGTGAAACAGATTCTGCGTTATGAAGAACACACTTAAATTACGATGATGACATCCTTTTGTGAAAATATCAACGATACGCTCATCAGCCTCCCGCATTAGGTCATCGATAATTATCAGTTTAGGGTGATCACCGTCGAAATCTGCGTCCGGCAGACCTTTTTGAAAAGTTATAGGGAGTTTAGAGTACAACGGTTGCCATTCATCGTAGTACCATGTAATTTTTGAAAATTTAACATCACACACTTCAGATATATGTTTCAGAAAATTAACTACAAAGTACGACTTTCCGCAGCCAGAGGGGCCTGCAACAATTGCCGAGAAGGGGTGTTTGAATCGCGTATCCATCACGCGTAATACTCGTTTACACTCGTGAGGAACCGGACGTGGACTGATGGGGTTACATAAATAACAACACTGTTATACTTTTTACGTATCACATTTATAGAAAAAAAAATGCATTAATAATAATGAATAAACACAGAAAATAAAAAAAAACTTTAAAAAGAAACATTACTATTCTCGAACTAAATAACACAGATTAATATATACGTAATACAAATAAATATACAAATAAAAAATTTATACAAAACAAAAAAATATACAGAGGCATCATTTTAAAAATAACACACACACACACACACGCACACACCCACACATTATACAAAACAATACACAGTTTCTTTCATTCACTCAATAAATACTTAATGAATAAATACACTATGTGTTACCGAGAGCAGGTAGTAGTGGCCTTACGCGTTTATATCCGTACGGAATCGAATCAAAGTCCGCTACTCGACGTCGTTTCGTGAACACAATGTTGAATGTCTTTTTCTCGGTACGCGTAACAACACTATGTCCAGTACAGCGACGAATATTGTCCGAGCAGATTACGACACCATCGGCACTATTGTTCGTATCACCACTGGCGAGCACAAATTCCTTTAACAAATTAAAGTTTATTGTTTGTGAATTTTTAAAGTTCAGCGTGATGCCCTTCACTTTGCACACTGTATTCAACGCACCAGCCCCAGTGCGCACGGTGTATGCGTAATTCTTCGGCCCGCCACACACAAACTCACTAATGTACGAGCCCGCACCGTACACCTCGAGTTCATCCGTGAGGTCACCGAGAAAATTACCAGTCGGTGGCTCATATTGTCCCGCACTGTGCGTGAATATCACAGAGTCGGTATCGTAGTATAATACACGACGATCCAGAGCCTGTAGATATTCATAGAGTTTTAATCGTGCCTGACACGTAGTGTAAGCCGCGATTAAAACATTCACAGTAGGCGTACATTCAGAGCTGGCATCCGCATACTCCCAGTTCGCATATACAACTCGTTCACCGGCCGGGATGAGGTGATTTACGACAATGTTGGGGTTCGTGAGAAGGTTGTACAGTTCCTCATGCGTCTTCACTATCTGCGTCTTCGGTTGGTTCTCTCTCTGACCAAATTTACCCCAGAAAGAGTTCAACATTAATTTGGCCAGAGAACGACGCCCGGCGTTCTTCACAATGGCCGTCTCATCGAGTTGGACACCTTCCCGGCGCAAATACGACTTAACGTATCCACGTCTCAGCAGGGCTGCCATATCCGCGTCATAGTGGCTGCACTCGACGGGAAATCCGGAAGCTTCCTGCTTCATTTTTAGAAAGGTATCTATATATCCGGCAAATAGACCACCCGACTTGGTCACCGGGTCGTACTGCATGGTCTCGTATTGCCAGATCTCGTAGACGGCTGTTATCCGGTATCCCATCTGTACAGCCTTCTTCACCTCATCCGACACCCAGGTACCGGTGATTGCACGCTGTTGTTCACTATGCGTACAATCACTCTGTCGCATCTCCTCACAGCACACGCGACACAACGCGAACATCAGCTTACCACCGGTTCGCAACGGGAGAACGGGGTGATACAGATCACTCGGCGGTAGCACTGTACACTTAATTAGTCCCTCCACGGCGCTGATGTCATTGTCCGGACCGAGGATGGTACAGCACTCACTCGCGACGTACACGGTAGGATGACCGATCGGGTACTTTCCGTATTTACACACCCACGGATACAGAGAGCAAACGTCGACGTATTTAATTTTACTATCGCCGTCCGCGCGCGAGTACAGCGTCGTACAACCCGTGCGCCCGCCTGTGAACGCATCGCGCGGGTTCAGAGGCAGCGTAGCAATAAGTGGATGATACTCAACAAAGCAACGCATCTCTGCACTATCTTTAAGTATACGTCGAAATTCACACTCCCACACATGGACGATGTGATAGTCGCGAGCACGGAGCTTCGCCAACTTACACAACGTACGTTGATACCGTTCATGCATTGTATCCGTGGGGTCATCGTTTAACTTGTTGTCGCGATTCGCGGGGAAGCAGATGTCGTGCCCGTGATAGAAACACCCGCTAAACTCGAAAACGGTGTTTGTCGCCTCATGGAATCCGTCAACAACCATATTTCCCGCCACAGTAGCCTCGCGATCGCGACCCGCATGTCGAATAATTATCCCGCGCTCGCGCTCCTGCACAACCAACCACTGCAACGCTATCTTTGACTGGTTGTCTCGCATACGGTAGCCGTTGCGCGGGACAATTCCAATGGTTTTCGGCGTCAAAAATCGTCTACGAAACACAACGTTACAGGCCGATGCGATTGTAACGGCCTCGGTAAACGGATCCACACCGCATTCCGACATAAAGAACCCGCGAAATTTCATGCACGCACGCCGGAGAATGTCAACATCAGATACACAATATTCAACGATCTCCCTCTGCATGTTGAACACGTAACCCGCATTCACTTTCTCCGTGTGCCACTGTACAAACTTTGCGCGATCCTTCTCGAACATAGAGTCCGGCGCGTAATACTCGGCCTGCGGTATAGGTCCGTTATAGTTGGCGTTCGCGGCCGTGTTGAACAAATGCGGAAAGTACCCCTTTTTTATTTCGCCCGGCAGGTCAAACGATTCGGGGAATTTCGCGAGAGCCATCGGTATATAGCTCAGCGAGTCGACAAATCTGAGTATCCCGTTCTCTATTAAAATAATTTTTGAACCCCGCATGATCACCGACGGCGTCCATTCCAGCGATTCGCACATGTATTTTAATAGAAATTGAAAATCAAATCCTTGACCGTTATGAGCTATACACGTCACGGTTTTAAACGATTTACGCGGGAGGTTTACGTATTTTAAAAATTCTCCGACCGAGTCACGATTAAAAATCCACTGTCGCACACCGCACACTGTACAGTACCGCCCGAAATCATCGCTGTCCTGACACGCGTAACAGACCTGCTGCGCCACACACAGATTAACCTCGTGCACCCTGTCTCCCGACGCGGTGGTTAATTCTTGGCGCGTTTCGAAATCGAAAAAGATGAAAAGATGCTTCTTATCCGGTGCACCCTTGTTCACTTGCATATAGCAGCGGTGATCGCGGGGTTTGTGAGCGTGGCATAGTTTGCAAAACACTTCACCACACTCATGGGCCCGTCGCGTGGCTCTAGTCGATATGAAGCATTTTTTACATCGTTTTAAATTGTCACATGTCCCGTTGGTCCGATGATTTTCAAAACAAAATGCACCCCGGAACGCTCGTGCACACAATCTACAGGATAATTCCTCTAACAATTTTACTTTTGAACAGGGAGGGGCTGAATAGCAACAGGGGCACGAACCGTGGCAGCGATGATTTCCGCGACCCGAATACGGTGTATGACACTGTTCACAGTAATATTCGCAAGTAAACGCGACCGTTAAACTGCGAATCACGGAATAATGTCCGTCGTGGTGGAGAATGTTCAGACGCGGCAACTCACTGTCCTTTACCCCCTCGAAAATAACACTACGCCCGCGGGTTTTATGTTCATATACGGTAATGTTGTATTTTCGCAGGTATTGTTGCAACACGCGCAATTCAGAAATACCGCACCCCTCGTCTGGAACGATCACTCCCGCCTTACTCACGAGTTTCCGCGCTTTTATTGTCTGTATATTGTGCACATTCGACACCATGTCTTTAAAATTCCTGTCGTTCACACCCGCACGGGCCACAACCAACGCTCTCGGTAAACACAAATTGTCCACGTTATTTATATATACTAATCCACGCCTCCGTGAGCAGAACTCCTTGAATGTCGTCCTACCGACTGGAAGTCGTGGCTGCTGAGGACGTCCTCTCCCGACCGGTAAGCGTACCCTCGTCAATTCCACCTCGAAGTTGCCGTCACCAAATATTGTTGCATTACTCTGCAATATCCGTGACAGCAGGTCCCACACAACATCAATGTGGAGTTGGTCGCGTCTTCGGAATGAAAGGTACGCCGGCGGTTGGTCCAAATTCGGGGATCGAAACACTAATCCAACCTGGTCCGACGGCAACGTATCCGCTGTCACCCTATCTAAAACATCGGATATGCCACCCTTGAACCAGAGTATAGGGTTAGCGCGGTTCGGCGGGTCTTGGACTTTGAATGTGACTCGGTGCCCGCGCATGTTAAAATAGCGGACCGTGACTGTCCGCTCACCGAGCACGGTGCAACGTGCACGTCTTGCACCGCCGCTCTGACCTGACGTCCCCGGCTGTGTGAAAAAATATAAATTAGATCATGACAATAATAATTTATAAATAACATGTCTTACCCTATCAGTCTGTTGTGGTGGTGGTGGTACAAAATCGTCGGTTAAACCCCCGATGATGCTTTCTACATCCTCCCACACAGGTGTCTCTGACATCAGATTACCACCGGCAGTTAAAAAATTTAATATCCCATCAAAATCATTCTGATGGAATATTTTCTCCACTTCAGCCGCCACCAGTGCATCTAACTCAGCCTCGTTAAACGAATTAGACATATTTTTATGGAGCGCGCTCTTGTACACTGCAGTGTGGAGCAGATAAATGAAACGTGTATTATATAAGAAGATCCCCCCACCCCCAACTGGTCACTATACTTTTCTCCCTCACATCAACCCTCGTACAAAACCAGGTAATATTCTGTCCCATCTCACCTCTCTCTCTCTTGTGTGCCTGGACCCTTACACACACACACACACAGACACAACCCAGGTAATATTGGGTGATAATAATAATTATACTATATATGCATTACGCACTAGCAATATAGCTCAGTGCAGTTGCATTACTCCGCGGTATGGATGTAATTCTGGATATCCAAGGTTTCCACGGAGTTTCTAAAGAGATCATTGTCAAGGAAATAGCATTATTATCCGTGGACGGTGTATTTGTACAGCATATTTTATTTAAACCACCATTTGCGAAGAACAAACTTCACGGGAGGCAACTAGCACGTGTGGAGCGACAAGAACGAAGCGGTCATAAGATCGACTGGGGTACCGGTTTCGTAGAGTACGATGAATTTGCTGCTGTATTAAAATCACTAACTTTCACGGTTCGAGACATATTTGTCCGAGGTGTAAAGAAACAGAAATTTATAACGCGAGTTTTGAATCGGACGGTGTATGAACTAGCAAACTATTATCCCGACAACCTACGTCAATAAAAAGTGTCTCTACCCGCTCGATCATAGCCGTAATCAACACTCGATGACAGCAGCAGCAGCAGCAGCAGCAGCAGCAGCAGCAGCAGCAGCAGCAGCAGCAGCAGCAACAACAAATTGCGCTTTGGAAAACGTGTACATTCTTCAACAGTGGATAAGTTTTAACAATGAATTCGCAGGACATAGAGTTAACACTGAAGACGAATTACTTCAATTCAACTGTACATCGCGGTGTATATGCGTGTAATAGAATACCGTATAGAGTGAATTTTCCATGTGCCATCGTAGTTAACACTCAACCCGACACCATGCAAGGAGAACATTGGTTAGCGATATACGTGGATCGCTTCGGAACAGCTGATTATTTCGACTCGTTCGGTAGAGCCCCGACAATAGTTCGGATTAAAAAATTTATCAGCAATCACTGTACTTCATGGAGCTACAATCATCAAGTCATACAGAACATCGCGTCCGATGTATGCGGTCTGCACTGCCTATTATTTCTACTGTACAGATGTAACGGTTATTCAATGACTGAATTTTTAAAAATATACTCCACAAACACTATGAGCAACGACATTGTAGTGAAACTTCTGTTTCGCTATTATTTTAAGAATGTTTTCTGGTGAGAGTCTCTGTCTCTGTGTATTAGAATAATATACTGGGAATGTATATGTACAATGGAATACAGAAATAAAAATATATATATAAATATAATTAAAAATTTATTAACACACGCACACACATTAAAATTTATAATATTTACATACACATTTACCATACATTAAAATTCGTCCCCTCATAGTTGGTTATCGCCCAGTTGATGTGAGATTTAAATCAACTCGGCGAAGAACCCACGCAGAGGGGACAGGTTTAAAAATATCACGTCGTCCACCTCGGCTTCCGGAACACCCTGGCAGCATCCCGCGACATTATCAAGAAACATCATGTAGCGGTGCCAAATGTGATCTTCCCCGGTCATCGAGTCGACAACACGCCTGTCCTCGCTCACCAGGTACTCGGAAATACCAACAAACTGTTTTATTTCTACCTCGGTCAGTACCAAGCTCACATCTCTATGATTTAACTCGACTTTACGACCTGCCAGCTGCGTATACGATACTCCGTGTTTTAAAACTACAGCGGGTGCACCAGGCAGGTCTTCTGATAAATTTTCGGCCATCCGCGATAAAATACCCGCTACAATAGCAATATTACGTATGGGAATCGTGTTAAAAGATTCCGTATTGAAAAATCGACGAGTATAGTCAAACTCGCTATTAGGATTAAACCCCCCGAAACAAAATTACACCCCGAACCCAGACCAATGAACGTACACTTTAACAGTCTGTTGTTATTATCCGCACTGAACACTACATTTGGCAGCCGCGAATACTTACCAGCGGGGGCCGGCCCTGCCAGGGCATCCAACATCCGGTCGGTGGACGAGTCCCCCGCACAGGACTGCTGCTGCTGCTGCATATCACCTTAAGAAACTGTTGCTATTATTATTATTATTCTAAACTATTATTATTATTGTTCAAAGTTACAAATAACAGTTGTGAATACTTACATGCGGGACCGGCGTCTAACATGCGTTCAGTGGACGCGTCTAACACCAGCGACTCCCACATGTCGGTGCCCTCTACCACGCCGTCCAGTAGCCGTTCGGTGGACGCGTCTAACGTGAACGACTCCCACCGACTCCTGTCCAGCAGCAATGTGGTTGCGTCCAGTATCCGCTCCAGCTCCTCGTCCAACTCCAGCGTACTTTCCATCCACTCGGCGTGGACTCCACCCACGAGGGGATCCTCGAACATGGTGGAATCCCCCGGGGACAGGGCTCGCGCCGGCTCCAACATCGTCGAGCTGATGAGTGGTGGTGGTGTTGTCAGGGAGTCGTACGCCTGTACAACCCCAACACGGCCGAACCACTCACCACACCCAGCCACGAACTCGTCCTCGTGCTGGCCGGAGCTGGCCCCTGTCACCCCCGACAACCGCATGATGGTATCGTCACTCCCGATAGTATCCATCAACCCCGACATCTCGATGCTGGTATCATCTATGTCTTCGAAGCCGGGGCTGGATATGAACGGTAGCAGCTCTTCGATGGCGTCGTCACTGTTCTCGAATATAAAAGTCTTCATTCTGTTCTCGTTGTCTTGTAGTTCGGAAACTGAGTGTGTGTGGATTTCTCACCCTCTTCGATTTATACACCACAAACCCCACCACTATTGGACACATATACACACCCCCAGATGCTAAAAATCACCCCGCACACATATACACACTTTATTTAATTAGTTAGTTTCCCACGGCCACCTGCAGGACCTAAATCTGGATAATTGTAGAGTTTATCGGCGGAATTGGGTTAGCCTAGCCGCGCTTATATGTACATGTTTCGTCCATCATCATAAAATGATTAGAAACACAGATCCGCGCCGTCGTTGACCGCAGGTATAGTGCTCAAATACATTTGTATATCGTGTAAATCAAGTTTGAAATATTGCATTTCGATGACAGATCAGGAGGTCATGGAACAAAAATGGCATGTATTTTTGTTAGTTACAACAACAAATAATCAAACCATACCATTTTTGTTTCACAACCTCCTAATCTGTCATTAAAATGCGTAATTTCAACATTGATTTACGCATTATAGAAACATATCTAAGCATTAAATATGGCATCTTATTATGCAGTTTTTAATTCGGAACAATTTTTTTATTTACACTTTTGCTCTAAAATGTATTGTTCAGAGATAATCACAATATTTACATGTTAATTCCCTATGTCCCAGATTTCTTGGGACACCCGGTATATATATATATATATATATATATATATATATATATATATATATATATATGTCATCTAGGATAAATACTATTTAGTGATATAAAATCTAGAGCAACTGGATATTACATATTACACACTTATACTTTACAGGCCAACAACTACCCAAATGTATATTGCTTATTATTGTACGGGGCATACGCAAGTATACCTATGACTAAATGTACAACAGCCCATACATATATTATTACATTTGAGTGTCGTAGCGCTCATGACACAATTGACTTACTGTACTTCGTGGAAAATATTTTTTTTTTCACTTCGGCGCTCCCTTGCGCTATAACGCTGAACTAAAATTAACATTGGCCTTATGGAAAAACTTTAGTTCTGTTCCCAAACCGAAACGAGAAATATTTGAAAGAAAAATTAGACACATTTTTTCTTGAGGGACTGTTACTTTCAGATTGAACATTTTGGTACCTCATACTCTAGTTTTACAAAGAAAAAAAGTACGAGAAATGCGTCAGTCCCTAGGTACATATTTACCATAACTCAAAAAAAAAATTATTAATTTTGTATGACCATCAGTACTGAAATGGTAACAGAACTACGATTTAGTCACTTCGTACGGCGACCTTAAGGCCGCGGGATCACCCGTTAAATTTGTTTCTGGCACGTTAGATGTCGTCGTGGTCGCAAGAAAACTTGCTTCGCTAAGTGTACTTATGATTTACAACATCCCAGCTAGGGGTAATAACTAGGACAATAGAACTATGGCTATAAATTCGTGTATGCCGAAGTATAGTGAATATTAGCGTTTCTGTTTACTAAAGCGAGTTTTAAATCTGACCTAGACATGGAAAAATAAAAAATCTATATCTATTTTTGAATGCATTGTGTTTCATTCTGCAAGATTTTTTCAATGTATATTTAGTTAATAAAAGACAGTGGGATTTTTCGAATTTATTTTTAAAAATAACCATTTTATTCTAAATTTCCGTTTTGATGATGTTTGGCAGATCATGGATTTTTCTCAATCATACTCATTGTTAATTCTAAAAAATAAATATATGTTGGATGTATTCAGTAATAATACAGCCTCAATTCTCAAAAATCCTAAAAACATATAATGCGACATTAAAACGGTAATCTACAATCTACATTACATTCTCAAAACTAAATACACGAAACTTTATTTGACACAACGTTTTACAGTTTGTAATTTTGTTTCAATTCCATGGCTATTCTTATAAAGTATATAATTAAATTACAAAATATTACTTCGTTCTACTACTTTTATTGAAATAAATGTTCCATTATAACATGTTTCATATAATGAACAAATATGTAACAAACTAACCTAAGCTGACTTAGTTATTCCAAAGCAGCTTAGAAATTTACTTGTTCTTTTTCGAACTCGTAGCTCAGCTTAGCGAAAGTTTGATATAAAGAGTAATAGTGAGGTTATTCTCAAATTATTTTGTTGTTTTTTGTTTAAAAATTGATAATTTCGAATATACAAACGAGGCTACTATTATAATTATGAACGAAAACGTAGCAAACGCATTAGCTTTGTAAAAAATACTTTTGGTAAATAAATACATAGAATAAATAGTTGACAATTTAATGATACGATGGTATTAATTAATATGCTTTATAGCCACATTGTAAAATTGCTGCTCTACCAAAGTGTATTTCTTACATGCCATTGAACTAACTGAGAAAAATAAAAAAATCTTATTCTTTTTACATACAGCCAACTCAGTTTAGCTTAGCTTAGCTTAGTTTTTAACTCAGTCAGCCAAACTGTAAAAATAATACACCTAATGACACGACTATTTTATATTTTATAAGTATGTTTTTTGAAAAACTGAAAACTTGATTTTTTCTGTTATACATACATACATAACATCACGCCTTTCCCATTACTGGGGTAGCAGGCCCTTTATTCCCTACAATCACTCAAAAAAAAAATTAATATTATATATTATATAGAAAACTGCCTTTCTTTCCTTATTTTCTAACAATAGCTCGCCAAATACTCCTATCCATACATAACTGTCTCGCCTCGTTAATATCCATACACCTTGTCATACATGCTCTCCTATTATTTCTGCTTATAATTTTACATTCACTGAAAACATTTTCTATCATATTCATCCATTTATTCCTCGGTCTTCCTCGCATTCGTGTTCCTTCAATTTCACCCAAATAAATCTTCTTAGTCAATCTATCATTTGACATTCTTTCCACATGTCCACAACATTTTCACTAATTTCACATTCATCATACACTACTTTATTCCTAATACGGTCTCTTCTAGTCACTCCGCACACTCCTCTCAAGAATCTCATTTCAACCACAGTTACCCTTTTTTTATTCCGGTTATCCCATATCCAACATTCACATCCATACATCAACGATGGCACAAGTACACCATTATACACACATAACCTAGCTTCTCTTGATACATTCACGTTTCTAGCAAACATTCCCAAAGCGCCCAAAACTTTTCTACCTGCAACCACTCTTCTTTCAATTTCAGCATTCATCCGTCCATCTTTCGAAAACATGCATCCCAGATACATAAATTCATTAACTTGTTCCATTTGCTCACCATCTATGCTAATCTTGCATTCCGTAACTGCATCCTTCTCAAAAACTAAAATCTTACATTTTGAAGCATTCATGATCAAATTCAAACATTTTCCCTGATTACTGACACTCTCAATCATTCTCGTCAATTGTTCCTCAGATTCACCCATAATAACCACATCGTCAGCATATGCTTATGCAGGCACAACGAAATCACTTATCTTCACACCATCATTTGTACACTCTAACGCTCGTCGCAATAACACGTCCATATACAAATTAAAGAGCCAAGGAGACATCACACAATCCAGTTTAACCCCCACGTCAATATTGAACCATCTACTCAAACTACCATCCACACGAACTTCTGCTTGATTATTTACATATAAAGCCATTAGTGCTCTCAATAACGTACCACTAACGCCATACTCCTTCAAAATAGGCCATAATTTTTCACGCACAACACTGTCATATGCCTTCTTTAAATCAATGAAAGCACAAAACAATTTATGTGCAAAGCAATACTCAATACCCAATATGCACTTCGCACAGAGCAGTACAATGAATCAGAATACGGAAATTTTTTTACCAAATAGTTCGGTTGTAGCTGTATTCAAGCCGAAGAGCGGAACACCGACTGACTATTAAAGTATCACCGAGGGGTATGTCCGTTTAAAGCTCGAGTATGGACCGCGTTAATTGGTTTATATTAAATTTTAAGGGCACACTACGAAAATCATTATTTTTATCATACTTTTAGTTTTTCTTCGAAATTAAAAAAGATATTGTCACGGTTTACTTTATTTTTGTTTTTTTTTTTCTGGAAACTGAGTTCAAAATCGTTTTCAACAACAGCAACGTTTGTAAAAAAAAAATAAGAAACTTAGCTCGGGTGCGAGCGGACTCGAGGTTTGGTTGTGTTCGCAGCCGCACACGCGGGATCGCATTTTTCGCTTAAAACGTACACTTTCAAGTTCAAATATCTCTGTAATAAAACTATCTAGAAGCCTGATTTTTTCTACGTCGGTAAATACAACTGGGAACATACTGTCTATTGATTTATATATTCAATATTTTTTGTTTGTATTTAGAAAAAATGTTACAATATAACCATTTTATAAATTCCGTTTTACACAAATTTTATTGATGCTCATGGATAGGGAAAAGTATCCTCTACAAAAGTGCATATTTGATATTTTGAAAAACTAACGTTAAATTGAACAAAATTTAGTTTTTGTTAAAAAACATTGAAACATAAAATTTTTCTTTTCTAAATAACCATTGCTCTAGTGGATCATAATCTACGTGTGATGCATTTTTTTTTATAATTTTCGCACCCGTTTCCCAGATTTGTGTAAAATACGAAATATCCCTATGCTTCCCCATGTTAAATTTAGTTACAGAAAAAAGCACCAGATGGCGTTCCGACCTTTTACTTGTCAGAATTTTGGGAATGTACTTTTATGATCGGCAATTTAACGAATCATTCTACTGACAATGGTTTCACCAATGATTCTAGCCTTTGGTATAGAATACTTTACAAATTTGAATGAACACTACCGTGCCTGTGAAAATATTTTGTTCAAGACCATCCGAGCAAAAATAAATAATACTCTATTAATAACTGAAAATACAAAAATCACAAATAACAATATAATTACGACCTTCTGTATGATTGGAAAAATTAACCAACTAAAGTTATGCATTGGCACTTATACCGGGTGTTAATTAAAATACGGGCCATAGGAATATCTGTATTTACTTGGCTAAATAAATACTTATTTATCTATTATATACAGTAAAATCAATGACACCAAGGACGAGCATCCTACTAGTCTGTATCTTATTTCGGCATTGATTGTAATTGTCCTTTCGCGAATAATTTTTGTTGTGTACCAGAATTTCGTTCTTTTTTTAATTGTCCAGAAATTCATACATTTTTTCAGATTACGATGGCCAAGGTGGATGCCTTTTTAGATGCTCTAATCAATTATGACAAGGAAAATATTCATCCTGAAATAACCAAAGCCATTCAACCATATTTAAAAGATGGAGAGTTCGAACCAGAATTCGTTAGATCAAAATCTGCAGCAGCTGCTGGTCTTTGTGCATGGGTCATTAATATTGTTAAATTTTATGAAGTATATTGTGATGTCGAACCGAAAAGGAAAGCACTAGCACAGGCTAACCTAGAACTTGCGGCCGCACAGGAAAAATTAAGCATTATTAAACGAAAAGTTGCTGTATGTCGATGAAATTGATTTCTTGTTACATATTATATTAACTAATATATTATAACTATTTATACTTAGTCCCTGGAAGATCAACTTGCCACACTTACCGCTGATTTTGAAAAAGCGACCGCCGAAAAATTATTATGTCAACAAGAAGCAGATGCTACCACCGCTACAATACAATTAGCTAATAGATTAGTAGGCGGACTAGCTAGTGAAAATGTGCGATGGGCAGAAGCTGTTTCAAAGTAATTATAAGTAATTTATTTTTAATTCATGGTATTTAAATATATATTATCCCCACAATTTATATATATATATATATATATATATATATATATATATATATATATGTCTATATATATATATATATATATATATATATATATATATATATATATATATATATATGTCTATATATATATATATATATATATATATATATATATATATATATATATATTCCAGTTTCACTCTACAAGGAACCACCCTCCCCGGTGATGTACTTCTCGTTACCGCATTCATATCATATGTTGGATGTTTCACTAAAGCATATCGCTTGGATTTAATTCATAAGATGTGGTTACCATTTATTAAAGGATTGGAAGTTAGTTACAAATCTTTCTGACAATATGCCTAAGGAGTAGCATACTGTAATATTTTCGACATTTCAGCCGGCTGTACCAATCACTATGGAACTAGATCCGTTATCCTTACTTACAGACGATACACAAATAGCTAAATGGCAAAACGAAGGTCTACCAAGTGACCGAATGTCTACAGAAAATGCAACGATATTAACTAACTCGGAAAGGTGGCCACTTATGATTGACCCACAGGTTAAATATTTAAATTTATAATAAAATATAGTAATACGTATTCCAATTTCAGTGAATCGATGAAATATAGTGTGTCGTATTGTTTTAGCTCCAAGGAATTAAGTGGATAAAGGAAAAGTATGGTGAATCACTGCAGCTGATAAGACTTGGACAGAAAGGTTTCCTTGATATTGTAGAAAAGTCAATAACAATGGGTTATACAGTACTAGTAGAAAACATTGGTGAGAGTATCGACCCTGTGTTGGATCCTCTGCTAGGTAGAAATCTAATCAAGAAGGGAAGGTATACAGTTAAGTTTAAATGTTAATACACAAAAATAAACATGGTTATTTTCAGAGCAATTAAAATTTGTGACAAAGAAGTTGAATATAATTCGAATTTTCGCCTTATTTTACATACCAAATTGGCAAATCCACATTACAAACCGGAAATGCAAGCCCAAACTACACTGATTAATTTTACAGTTACCAGGGACGGATTAGAAGATCAATTGCTGGCGGAAGTTGTGAAAGCCGAACGACCAGATTTGGAAGATTTGAAAGTACTTAAATATTTCAGTCAGAGTCTTAAATAGGAATAATGTTCAACAGATATTTTTGGTTTAGGTTCCTATCCTTATGTGTTTTTTATTATTGAATTATAGATTCAATAACCATTTTATTCATAAGTATTTTTTGGTTTGGCAAAACATGAAAATTTAATTTGAAATGTCGAAATAATAATTTATTATTTGCAAAATTTATAAGTTTAATTAAAAAAAAAAGTTGATAATAAATTCATTGTATTTTCAAATAAAATAAGAAAGTAATTTGACGAAAATATTAATGTGTGGTAAGCGATCTTTTGCATTATAAAATATTTTCAATTAGTTCACAGTACAGATTTGGTTAAATGAAAAGTTTGTGGAATTTTTAAAATCACGGTTTAGGTTAGAATACAATTAATTCGCTCAACAAATTAATTTGTATACGGCGTTAACTGGATATTCTGGAACTATAATGCATAGATTTTGGGTATACATAATTACAAGACTGGAGAAAGAAGATGACTGAACCAGAAAACCAAACAATTCGAATTATTTGAGAAACTAAGAGACAGGAAAACTTGATTCTAAGCATTGTCGGATATTTTTTACTGTAGATACTGCATACACGTTTCGATCACAGGATAAATTAAAGTAATCAGATCGATTTGAATGGTTCGCTAGGAGCACAAGAATGCGCCAAGATGTGCTCGTACTAATGCGACTTCGGGCGACATCCTTCCATCGGGCCAAAGGCCCTTGGGCTTGATCATCGTCACCCTGTGTGCATAATCATCATCATAACACCCTTATTACATAAATAACTAATTTGTTAACGTTTCGACCATGTTCTCCGGTAATTCTCAAAGCGAAGAAAAATAACATCTTAAAATAAATAAAACACAAATTCAGAATATATTATGAGAAATATGTCAAAATTGTAAAATCGGCGTAGACGGTAGGCCAAAACTGGTCACTTGCAGTCATTTATTCCAACCGATCCGAATAAAATATTTTCCTATTTTGTTACATTTCAAGTTTAACTAAATAATCCTCAACAATGAATAAATATTTAATGTTAAATTTCACATGTTATATATCACATTTTTCCTCAAGTAAATCTTAAATAAAATTTGATATACAATTCAGTTTTTACATTATTCACATTACGAATGTTACGCTCATCTGTAAAAAAATTCGTTACACTCAATATTTTTTTCACATACAAATTGCTACATGGAATTCCAAAAACTCTTAGATCATTGCTTTTAAATAATGAATATCGATTTATTTTTAATTCGTATATGTAAAGGGATTTTCACCGTTCAGCAGCAATATATTCTTATCTTCAGGCTTGTACTGTAACCAAACCGACATTGTTTATAAAATACAGAACATATCTTAGTTTTTATCTTTTACTCAAACTGAGATATACATAATGAAAGATATAATACCTGACTCTTGCCAACCCTAATGGAGGATTTTTTTAGTAAATCACCTCAGTAAAATCACAACCCTAACAGCAGACCTGCTAGACTGTGTTTTGTGAAGGTTTAGTTTCTGTCTAAATCTGTTTTGGAAAACACACACAAATTTGTCAATTTGCACTAAAATAAAATAGGATTTGTATTTTACAATATTGTGATATGTTTATTTAGGCTGAACTAACCAAACAACAAAATGATTTTAAAATAATGTTAAAATCATTAGAAGACGATTTGCTGTCACGTTTGTCGTCAGCTGGTGGAAATTTATTAGGAGATACCACGTTAGTTGAAAACTTAGAAACAACAAAAAAAACTGCAGCTGAAATTGAAGTAAAGGTACTGGAAGCTAAAATTACTTCTATGCAAATAGACCAAGCTAGAGAATATTATAGACCAGCTTCGGCTCGTGCTAGCCTACTGTATTTTATACTAAACGATCTGCATATGATAAATCCAATATATCAGTTTTCCCTTAAGGTATTTTAACAAATACAAATCTAAATGTTACGAATAAATAGTAATATTATACACAGGCATTCAGTGTAGTATTTCAAAAGGCAATTATCAGAGCAGAACCTGCTCTCAGTGTGAATGAACGAGTAAATAATCTTATAGACTGCATTACACATTCTGTGTTTCAATATACAACTAGAGGATTATTTGAATGTGACAAATTAATATTTGTTTCTCAAATGACATTTCAAGTAAGGATCTCTAAATAATGATAATTGTTTAGAAATATACCATTTTTTTTTTTTAGATACTTTTAATGAATGAAGAAATATCGGCACCTGAACTGGACTTTTTATTACGTTTTCCAATAAAACCCCATGTAACTAGTCCTGTGGATTTTTTATCCAACATTAGCTGGGGTGGCATTTGCAGCCTTGCTGGTAAAGACGAATTCCGCAATTTGGATCGAGATATTGAAAATTCATCAAAGAGATGGAAGAAATTAGTTGAATCTGAATGCCCTGAAAAAGAGAAATTTCCTCAAGAATGGAAAAGTAAAACGGCAATACAAAGGCTGTGCATGATGAGGGCACTGCGGCCTGATCGCATGACGTATGCAATGGCGTAAGTTATACTTATTTATTTCTACTCATCAATATACTATAACTTGAAAAAAATAATATTCGGCTAATAAGCCACCCTAAGATAAACTGATGTAAGGAATTTTTTATCTGAAAGAGAACATTATTGTCTCTCGGCAGGATTCGAACCCGGGTATCTCGTTTGCCGGACAATTGCTTTTGACCGCTAAGCAATGGGAGGCAAATAATTATTCTCAATCTGACCGTAGCTTTTTATCTTGTATCTTTCGGTTAAGACCATACAAATGCTTTGTCCGAGTTTATTTGTGTTTACTGCCAACTTGTCCGGCATAATACAATAAATAGACAATACAATTTCTGTAAGGTTCTTTGTAATAATAATACATAATACGTTTCTTTGTTAAGAGAAGAGAC
The DNA here is from genome assembly GCA_963422195.1 of Carabus problematicus. Taxonomy (NCBI): domain Eukaryota; kingdom Metazoa; phylum Arthropoda; class Insecta; order Coleoptera; family Carabidae; genus Carabus; species Carabus problematicus. Next base: position 13,183,214 of record OY728581.1, on the reverse strand, counting down.
TCCATACAAATGATTGGTAAAATAAGTACATTTGAAATATAAACATAGGTTACGAAGTGTTTTTTCTGCAATTGTAATTTCTAGATTCTTAGTTCCCGTTTATCTTCTGACTATGTAACCCGGTGTTGATTTTTTCCAGCTGAATATAGTTTTAAAGTATTGCGTTAATCCTTTTTCGATACTTTCGCATTGAAAAAGACCCCAAACCTCTGATCCGTATAAAACTGTGGATTCAAGTATTGTGTTATATAATTTAATATTCGTTTGCCAGCAATGCATTTGTGCTTTCAGCATGGTAGTTTTTATAGGTCCAAGAGTTCTTCTACCTGTACTCAATCTTCCTAGTGTATTTTCATTAAATAATCCTGAAGTTGTAAATGTAACTCCTAGGTACGTATATTGACTTGTAAATTTGATTTCTTTGTTTTGACAGTGATGATTTATGCGTCGCGTCGTTTAGGCGTTCCTCTTACGTGAGAGTGAATAATTTTTGTTTTTTTCTACATTTACCTTAAGTTTGTGTAGATTACAATATTTAGTGAGTGCTACAAATTTTCTTGTATGTCAGGTTGGGAATAAGCGAATATTACTATGTCGTCTGCGTATTGCAATGAAAGAATTTCGGTTTTGTTGTTTATGAAGCACAATTGGAGATTTACTTGTCTGATATACAGGCTGACCCATCTGTGAATGCTCACCATGGAAATCTCCAAAACTATAAGAGATACAAGGTCGGTTAAATTAGACAAAAGTTGCGTATTTATGGGCCGATGTTGATGACGATTTTGTATTTTGAAAATATTGCATGGCTCACTAGATAATGACAAAAGTGTGATTTTCTTGAATTTTTATTTTACTTTATAAGTCAGAAGGTATTGGAAATATTGAAAAAAGTTTCAAATAAATATTTTAGTATAACTAATAAGCCTTTCGATGAATCATATGAAATTTTTTTTTACTAGATATTGCCGAAGTTACAGCCTGCAACTTTCATTTTTTAAATGGGAACCATTGTTAATTTTAATCCAGTTCAAAAGTGCTATTTTTTCTCTTTACAATGATGTATTTGTTTACCTAAATATCTTTTTTAGTTTCGAAGAAAAACTAACAAGTAAGATAAAATGAATGATTTTTGTAGTGTGCCGTGAAAATTTGGTATAAAACAGTTGCATCTAAATATGTTATAAACATGAAAAACAATTGAAATTCAATAATATTTGGTAAACAAAAGATTAGAGACAAAAAATAATTTATGTAGGTATGGGTTTCATTCGAGAATCTGTCTACAGTAGTTTAAATGAAAGAAGTCCCTTGAAGGTCATTGAAGGACAGTACGAGTTTAGATTTTAACCACGCCCATTTTCTCATATTCAGTAGCGTCGTTTATCTAATTTTTAATGGGGCATATAAGATACTGTAATTTCCGATGGTGAGGGGTTAGCAGATGACGGGGAGATATAAACAAAAGAAGAACAATGCATGCATTAGTATATACCAGATATAAAGTTTTCGGTGAATAGTCGGCTTAGCACCGGTAACAACAGAAATATGATGTTTTGACAGTTCATTACGTTAATTATTTGTGTCTCACATTTTGAATTACAACAACGATTTAGATAATGATATAATATCAGTGGTTGCAATAAAAGTGATTTATTATAACTGTGTTTGTGTTAGTGCATAATACTGGTGTTAATTAGTGGTAAATAAGACAAATTGACAGAAAATGCAGCAAAATGACGTTACACGCCTATGCGACAGCTAGTAGTGTAGGGAATAAGAAATCAACGTACGTTATTGCAATAGTATCGAGTACAACGAGCCTCATTTTGTTTTGCTTGTCGTAGTATTGTTCGGACATTCTAAAGACAAACGCGTTATATCCATCCTTGTCGCGCGTGCTGTTTGACAATTGAAATGAGAGAGATAGATATATAACTATACGTTAATTCGTATATGATACAGATAACCTTCATGGGACTTCTTTCATTTAAACTACTGTACTAGCTTTCAGTTTACGGAACGATTTTTGTTTCGTTTATCAAATGTTGTTGAATTTCAATTGTTTTGCACGTACATAACATATTTAGTTCCAGTTGTTTTATACCAAATTTTCATGGCACACTATAAAAATCATTCATTTTATCTTACTTTTTGGTTTTTCTTCGAAACTAAAAAAGATATTTAGGTAAACAAATACATCATTGTAAAGAGAAAAAATAGTACTTTTGAACTGGATTAAAATTAACTATGGTTCCCATTTAAAAAATGAAAGTTGCAGGCTGTAACTTCGGCAATATCTAGTAAAAAAATTTTCATATGATTCATCGAAAGGCTTATTAGTTATACTAAAATATTTATTTGAAGCTTTTTTCAATATTTCCAATACCTTCTGACTTATAAAGTAAAATAAAAATTCAAGAAAATCACACTTTTGTCATTATCTAGTGAGCCATGCAATATTTTCAAAATACAAAATCGCCATCAACATCGGCCCATAAATACGCAACTTTTGTCTAATTTAACCGACCTTGTATCTCTTATAGTTTCGGAGATTCCAATGGTGAGCATTCACAGATGGGTCACCCTGTATACCGTGTGTCTCACAACGATCTACACATAGGACGTTACGCGCTCATTTGATTTTTGAATTCAAAATATTAATCTATAATTGTTAATATTATGCTTACTATTTTATTTCCTTTTATATTCTAGTACAATTTTGTAACATATTCGATGTATAGCACATTTTCAAGGAATTTAAACGTCAAGTTGACATTACAATTAAAAAAAAAGAACAAAAACAGTCAGATTAATATTTTTATTTTAAAAATCAAATGAGCGCGCAACGTCCTATGTGTAGATCGTCGTGAGACACACGGTATATATATATATATATATATATATATATATATATATATATATATATATATATATATATATATATATATATATATACAGCCTGTCCCAAAACGTACCGGCAATATTTCAGGGATGAATTCTAGAACTTATTTAGAGTCTAAAACTCTATATAAACATATGTCCTACACGTAACCGTTAACGAGTTATTGTTTATTTCATAAGTGATGTGAGTAAAATTTTAATTCATCGAATTTTATGATACAAATCTTTTTTAATACTTTTTTATTACTTTATTTACCAGAAATGTTCAAAATTATCTCCATTGTGTACGATACGCATAGCCGCACGACGCAGAAGAGATCCTTAATATGGTTGCGAGGCTTTTCCTAATGATATCGGCAGCCTGCTGTATTCTTTGGCGTAATTATTCTACAGTGTGCGCTTCAGTTGGATAAACAATTTGTTTCGTGTGAGCTAAAATATAAAAGTCTACTGGAGTCAGATCCGGCGAACACGGTTGTCCTACAAAAGATGCAATCGTGGCAACTAGATCAGTATTTCAGAAATCCGTTGAGCCAAAATTTTAGTCATATGAAAAGACAAATAAACTATAGTTCGTTAACGGTTATGTTTAGGACATATGTTTATATGGACTTTTCCACTCTAAATAAGTTCTAGAATTCATCCTTGAAATATTGCCGGTACGTTTTGGGACAGGCTGTATATATATATATATATATATATATATATATATATATATATATATATATATATATATATATATATATATACCGGGTGTCCCAAGAAATCTGGGACATAGGGAATTAACATGTAAATATAGAAATATTATGATTACTTCTGAACAATATATTTTAGAACAAAAGTGTAAAGAAAAAAGTTGTTCAGAACTAAAAACTGCATGATATGATGCCATATTTTATCTTCAGATATGTTTCTATAATGCGTAAATTAATTTTGAAATACTACATTTTAATGACAGATTAGGAGGTCGTGAAACAAAAACGCTATGTTTTGATTATTTGTTGTTGTAACTAACAAAAATATATGCAACAATCATTTAAAATAAAGTAGGCTTGCCAGTTTGAAAATCAATTTTAGTCCCTCCCTTGTTGTTTCATTGTTCATTATTGTTTTATTTTTCTTGTTTAATGGCAGCAAGCCTACTTTATTTTAAATGATTGTTGCAGTTTGTTAAAATCTATCTTGTAATTCAATTCAAATAGAAGCTTTTTTTTTGACAGATCGAAAGAAATGTTTCATACAAAATGTTATGTAGATAGTTTAAGGATTTTATAAATGTTTTATTTTCAAAAATCGATCGAATGGTTTTCAAAATATTTTGTTTTTAAATTTTTGATTGGTCGCCATTTTGTTATTTGATAAAATAGAAAACAATTGTAAATACAAATATTTTAGAGAACCGAAAGCAAATGTTGTGGGTTTTTTTATTTTTTGAATATTCCTTCAAATAAGGGAGTAATGACGATTTTTCGAAAAACAAAGAAACGCCAATAACTATGAACTGGGGCTCTAAATAAACAAATTTTACTAAGAGAAGTTGTTTCTTTCAATGAGTTCTAACTGCCATTTTCGGGTGTTACAACTTAGTATTAACATCCTGTATATATATATATATATATATATATATATATATATATATATATATATATATATATATATATATATATATATATATATATATATATATATATATATATATATACCGGGTGAGTTTTTTAAACTGAGACTTTCAAATATCTCGAAAAATATGCACTCTACGAAAAAACGTTAATAATCAAAATTTAATCATTCTGGGGGGAAAATACATTAGTGCAAAAAAAATAGTCCCCCACCCCTCTCTTTGTGGGAGGGCCGGGGGTAACTTTGAATCTAAAATAGGAACCCCAATTTTTTATTGCAGATTCGGATTCTATGGCTAAATGTACGTACGATCTGAATGAAATATTTTGTTCGGTTCGCTGTAATTATAAAAAGGAGCTGCAAATATTTAAATCTGGTGAACGAGGTGCCCATTTTGCAAAAATTCAAAGGAAATCTAAATAAATGCACTAATAAATATCATATCGTCATTTATTTCTTAAAATACCAGACTGCTAGATGACATTTTTTTATGAAATGCAGTGCGCGGTCCCTCAGATTTTATTTTTTTGTGCCTAAACCTTAACAGATATCAGTACAGACAACAACAACAAAAAAATTACTATTGAATGTCTCTTTCTGAAACTATTTTTTTGAAAGTTATTGGCCTTAACATTAAAAAGTTTTTGACTGATTTATGCCGGGTTACCCGTGTTTCGTACACTAATGGTCCACTGATAATAACTAATATCACCTTAAAAGATGACCTACATCCGTAAGAAGTACAGTACCGAATATTATCCAAATCGAAGCAAGCGTTCTGTAGTTATGGATAAAATAACTTTTTTTTTAAAGAACTTTGAAGCAGAATACCAGGTAAACGAAACGTAATTGCATATAGGTAAGTTTAGTTAAATCGTCTTATTTTCGACCCAGGAATCTGTGGTTAAGCGATGTCCACGCATTATTGTCTCTTTTCCGTTTTGTTTGTGTTATGTTCTTACTTCTGCGTCACGTTTATAGTGTGCTGTCGTTCACTATTTGAAATGAAAATAAAATTAGTCCATCCCATTTTACCTTGCTGTAGTTTTAATATAAAATATAGAGTCATAATTTTACTCACCTATCTGTTTCTTTAATTTATAATAATACCATACTTATTTAATATTCATTCTCAGGTTATCTACCGCACACACTGTCAACCAAAACAATGAAGTCTGCTTGTTTGTACAATTTAATTAGGAATAGAGACCCGCTTACACTATAACTAAATCAGTCAGCACAACTTTCATATGTTAATTTATTGGTATAATATACGGCCGTAATTATTTTAGTAGGAAATTTATATACGCATTCCGAGGAAACCTTTGTGTTAATTTATTTGCTCGTTGATTACAGTGGTAATTACATTTCAGATAAATATTTTACTTTCCCTGTGTAACGCTTGTTTTCTGTGACCTTGACGGCAAACTAGACATTTTTGGCGCTGATTTAAGTAACTTCCTATCTATTGTTCTCTCTTACATGTTCTTCCTTCCTTTTTCTTTTTTACTTAAGTCAACTTGTTTCCGGTTGACGGGCAGTCAGATTTTGGTTTTGAAACTTGAAAAGACAGGCGAAGGGCACTGTGCGAACTACTTTTCTTTTTTTTGTTTTACCTTTTTTTTTAACTTCGTGCTTGCCAAGTTGCCCGTAAAGGGGATTTAGTAAAACGAAATCACCGTTTCGAAGTGTTTTTGTGTGATCGTTGCTTGAAGCGATACAACTCTTCGACGGACTCCCGTAAGGGGATTCAGTATTTCCCTGGTGCCCAGAACGGCCTCCGCCTAGCGTCTTCCGCCGCCGTTGTGAGTCGTGACGGATTTTGACTTGGTTCAGCAACCCTGAGGCGTGATTTCCGCGCCCTAGGACGAGAGACACCCTCATACGCCACGACTCCCGCAGACCGCCGACCAGTCCGGACCAGCTCTACGACCACGTGCGAGCTAAGTGGGCCAAACTCTGAGTTATTATCTTTTCTTCTCTTTCCCCCAGCCCTTTATTGTGTATTTTGCCCATTGTTACTCAAGATAAATATTCTGTTGTACAATATTAGTTTCCAGAGCAATTTGTTACGCTCGTTTCAGTATGTTCTATTTCTTCTGTGCATTTGGTTAATTTATTCAAATCTGTTATTACTATGTAAATTGCGGATGTTCTGCCAATATTATCTTTTTAATTTGCGCTGGTACTATTTACTGTGTGCGAATCCGAACGTACCCTTGTGTGAACCTTGGTTGATCAACCTCGGGCCTCTTCGTATCATATGTTATTGTACCAGCCGGGTATGGGGCGCGAGCGCAGGAAATAGTCCTACGCCATTTGATTTTTGTAGTGCTCCTATTGTGCGGCCATTTTGTAATTCTGGAACATCCGGGTCATAATTTTTGTGTAATTTAGTTCACCGTCATTTATTTAATAATTATTTAATTTGGTTTATTTTGCGTTGTTATATTATTTCTTATTTTATTTTTGTTCAATTAATTTTTCTCTGTTCATCTTGTTATCATTATTGTTATTTATTTGCTCTCTCTCTCTTCTTTTTTTTGTTACTCATTATTAAATTAGTTGATTTTAATTATTATTACTTTTGTTATTAACGCCTTGTCCGCTCCAACCCCTTCGTTGAGACTCTATTGCCAAGCTGTCTCCTTGTTGTCCAGCCTACCATCGCAATTTGGCGAGGTGTAGGGAACATTTTAATTGCGTGGCGCCCATATCTTTCTCTAAGAACCACCCCGTCTCCACTGAGAGTCCGGCACCCTCATCTTTGGCGAAGACAGTTGTTCGCGCCCCATCCGGGTACGTAACATAGTATGTGGTGGGGATGCATTTCGAAGTCGTGGGAATGTGAACAAATGGGAAAGGGGAACAAATGGGAAAGGGAACAAATGGGAAAGGGAACTGATGAGATGCTCCCACAGTTTTAGTAAATTGTATGAAAGTACGAAGTAAGGTACTGATTTAGATAGTATAATAGTATAAATAATAGAAAAAACAATAAGGCTATTGTCTGATTAATACACATCATTTACAAATTATTATTAGATGATTTAGATTTAAGCAGTAACAACTGTTTAAAATGTGTTTCACTTAATACATGACGTCGTGGTGAGTTAATTATTGTCGCAAAAGAAAATAGTTTTTCCACGGGTGCTGACTGATGACGTCAGTGGCGTGTTATATTTTAATAAAAAGCTATTTAATATTTGGGTAATAATTGAGCATTAACAATTCAGTTCTTTTATCGTCTAAATATAATATTTCCAATTCATATTTATTTACGGTAACGCCTGATTCTGTTTCATTTTATGTGATATTTTCATCTCCAACTTGCACAACCTAAATTCCCTTGATGATGAAAAGTTTTGTTACTTTAAATACATGAAAGTATTTAAAGTACTATTCAATGAGAAAAAGTACTTTAAGTACAGTACTGAATACTAATTTACAAAAGTATTTTAAGTAAAGTATTTTAAGTACATGATATACTTAAAGTACTATTTCCAATACTTTTGCTTTAAGTACTTCCCAGCTCTGTATGTGATACAGTCAAAAGCATTTTTAAAATCAACAAAAATGGCGTACACCCTATGTTTGCTAGTTAGCATCGAAGACTGGATAATCGAGTTAATGACAAATATATTATCTATGCAGGATCTTCTTTTCCTGGACCCTGCTCGTGCCTAGGGTAAAATATTTTTGCTTTCAACGCATGTCTGCATTCTTTCATTTAAGATAAATGTGAATAATTTTGTTATAGAGTTGATTAGAGCAATAACTCTGTAATTATTTGCGTCCATTCCGTATTTTTTTAGAAGCTTTTATTTAGTTTCACTTGTGAGTTTGTCTGTCTGTCGTCTGAAATCGTATAAAAAATTAACAAAAATCATACAAATCTAAAATACTTAACAAATTTACAAAAATCATACAAATCGAAAATACTTCTTGCAAAATTTTCCTACATCATCTCAGTTTCCCAAAACATGAGAAAACACGAAAAAGTTACAAATATCTTCGTTTCACATCCGGGTAGCATAAATTGAAGAGGTTTTAACTGAATTGCGTAGAAATAGATGAATTGTATCATTCACGTATCAGGAGCATATAAAAGATACGAGGTTTAATGTATATGTACTCGTATACACACACACACATTTGTAATAAACTCATTATTCATTTTATTTATAGCAAATATAAAAGACCACCCAAAATAAGGACTAAAAAGAATAAAATAAAATAAATTTAAAAATATTGTAATGTTCAATTTATATAAACATTGCGCCCCACGCTTTTATTTCTTTATTTATTACTTTTTAGTGCAATTTAATAAAAGCTTGTTTTTAAAAATTATTTTTTTAAATATATTTCATTTTGTGAAGTATTAATTTTTTTGGTTTTTAGTTGATGTGGCAAGTTTTCCTCAGTAAGAAAGCTATTTAGTAGGTTTTTAAGATATGCCACACAGTTGGAAGGTGCATTTTTAAGCTGTTCATATATTATTCTATCAGACCCCGGGGATTTATTTGCCGTAACGTTTTTTAGGGCATAGTTAATTTCTTTAAAAATTATTTCTTCATCTATTGCTGTACCATCTTCCGAAGAATTTGACCCAGTCCCTTAGTTTTATTGGATTTTTTACGTAACTCGTCGCTTGTAATGAGTTTATTGTATTCCAAAACTGTTTTTGTTTGCAACGTTTTCCAGTTTATTTTTGATCTCTAGGTTATATTTTTTTCCTTATATATACTGAGCTTCTAACGTTTCTTTATTTGTAAATACAGGACAAGTTTTACTTTTGAAAAATTGTGCTTCTTACAATTTACAGTATTTTTTTTTTTTTTTTTGACTATTTTATTTACAACTGGCCTTTATGTAGGCCAACAAGCAAATTTGGTGAATTACAAATCATTTGCGTGAGGGTGGCATCCATTGATACTTCCTCTTTATTCTAACAGTAGCTGATAATTAATATTAATTTGATTGTATGTGTTTGAGGTCGGATGGTTTTGTTCTCTTGAGACGTCTCAGACTGGTTTCGTTTTTCGTAAGGTTGGCGACCATATCATTAGGGTGGTTTGTTGATTTGTGTTCATGTGACGATGCGAATTTGCGGATTTGTTCGTAGACATATTTAATTTTGAAATCCTTGTGTAGAGTGTAGTTGTTCACATACCACGGTGCTTGGGCGATCATGCGTAGTGCTTTGTTCTGACTTCTTTGAATTAAGTTTATATTTGATGTTTTTGCGCATCCCCATAATTGGATCCCGTATGTCCAAATTGGTATAATTGTTGTTTTATAAAGTAGGAGCTTATTTTCAAGTGATAGTTGTGAGTTTCTGCCTAGGAGCCAATACATCTTTTTGATTTTGATGTCTATTTGTTTCTTTTTTGTTTTTAGATGATTTCGCCATATTAGTCCTTTGTCGAGATGCATACCTAGGTATTTTACATCGTCGTTTGTTTGTATTACATTTCCGTTTATTGCGATCGGTGGACATTCAACTCTCCTGTTTGTGAATACTACGTGTGTGGATTTGTGTTCGTTTATTTTTATACGCCACTTTTCTGCCCAGAGCTGTATGTCGTCGAGCGATTTTTGTAGTAGGGCGGATGATGTGTTGGGGTCTTCGTGCGTTGCAAGGATTGCAGTATCGTCTGCGTATGTGGCTGTTAGTACTTTATCTCCACAGGGTAGGTCGGCTGTATACAGTTGGTAGAGTACTGGCCCTAGGAATTTACAGTATAAGGTAATTTCTAGTGACTTTTTAAGTGTGTTACATGTTTCATTAAACCATTGTTTTTTTCTTGATTGTTTAAGTCGATTAGGAACTATTTTAATTACTTTGTAATTCCAATTTTGTTAGACATATTTTCAATTTCAATTTTAATAGTTTTATATAATTCTGTATCATTGTGGTCGGAGGAATCGCACAATTTACTCTGCAGCTCTTGTTTGTAGAGTTCGGCTTTTGTAATGTTCCACTTAGTTTCTAATAGTTCTACTGCAGTATCATGTGCTCTGTGCTAAAAGATTTCCGGTAAACTTTTACCTATTTTGATTAAAAATGTGTCAAACGCAGTTCTGCAGGCATTCCAATTCGAATTACTGACAAAATAAGCATTAACTTGTTTCATTTCTGCAATATGTGTAAGATTGATTTAGATACTGACTTATTATGTTTTGTAAGTTTTCCGAAAAAAGACCAAGCAACACAGAATAATAAAATGAGTCGGAAAAAATAAGTTACGCCGAGAATAAAGTTTTGTACGTTATTTCGGAAAAGAAGAATAACGTTATTTTTAAAAACTACTTTATTGTAATGTTTTTTTTAAAATTGCTTGCGACGAAAACAATCCTAAGAAAAAATTCATAACTTAAACCGATATCATGATTACTATAAACGACATTTCTTTAATGTACTTGTATACTTCCGGCCCGTTCTTCGCGAAAGTGATATCAATGTCCGATTGATAATGTAAGAGAACAAAAATTCGTTACAAAGTTTTATATTATTGATAGTTTAAATTTAGCAAAGATTATTATTGTCGTGAGTCAAGTCAGCAATAGATTCACATGGTCAGATTCAGAGAAATATTGTACCAGCCGACGACGCGCATAAAGTGCTGTTGTTGCCGGGAGACAGGTCAGCACTAGATTCACATGGTTAATTGCAGAAGAATATTGCATCAGCCGGAAACGGGATCAAGGGCGGTATTATTGTCGCGAATCCAGTCTGCAGTAGATTGGTTAACCGTTCTAAGAATATATCACGTGTGTGGAGTCACGTCGTAGCAATATCGGTGGCGTAGCATGGGAAATGCACGGTGCAACAATGATGCGCCATCGGCCGCGATAATATTATCTCTAATTGCTTACTCAAGGAGTAATTATGCTGAGACACAACTAATTAGCTATAAAAGGGTAGCAACATGAGCACACACATGAGAGAGAGTTTCTGGAGAGTTCCAACAGAATTAAGTTCCAACGAAGTTCCTGCGGGTTCCCAACAGGGTCAGTTCCAACGGAAGAAGTATAAAGTGAAGTGCTGCTGGTTAATGCCCAAGGGTTACCTTCAGGTACCAGTTCTTCTAGTCTAATTCTCTTTTAAAAACCATCCACCTCACACTCAAATGTCGGGCCCAATAGTATAAGAAAGGATAACAAGCAAACATTCCTTACAATAACATTAGCCGTGATTCCAATAAGCGGCGTGCACTATATATATATATATATATATATATATATATATATATATATATATATATATATATATATATATATATATATATATATACCGGGTGTCCCAAGAAATCTGGGACATAGGGAATTAACATGTAAATATAGAAATATTATGATTACTTCTGAACAATATATTTTAGAACAAAAGTGTAAAGAAAAAAGTTGTTCAGAACTAAAAACTGCATGATATGATGCCATATTTTATCTTCAGATATGTTTCTATAATGCGTAAATTAATTTTGAAATACTACATTTTAATGACAGATTAGGAGGTCGTGAAACAAAAACGCTATGTTTTGATTATTTGTTGTTGTAACTAACAAAAATATATGCAACAATCATTTAAAATAAAGTAGGCTTGCCAGTTTGAAAATCAATTTTAGTCCCTCCCTTGTTGTTTCATTGTTCATTATTGTTTTATTTTTCTTGTTTAATGGCAGCAAGCCTACTTTATTTTAAATGATTGTTGCAGTTTGTTAAAATCTATCTTGTAATTCAATTCAAATAGAAGCTTTTTTTTTGACAGATCGAAAGAAATGTTTCATACAAAATGTTATGTAGATAGTTTAAGGATTTTATAAATGTTTTATTTTCAAAAATCGATCGAATGGTTTTCAAAATATTTTGTTTTTAAATTTTTGATTGGTCGCCATTTTGTTATTTGATAAAATAGAAAACAATTGTAAATACAAATATTTTAGAGAACCGAAAGCAAATGTTGTGGGTTTTTTTATTTTTTGAATATTCCTTCAAATAAGGGAGTAATGACGATTTTTCGAAAAACAAAGAAACGCCAATAACTATGAACTGGGGCTCTAAATAAACAAATTTTACTAAGAGAAGTTGTTTCTTTCAATGAGTTCTAACTGCCATTTTCGGGTGTTACAACTTAGTATTAACATCCTGTATATATATATATATATATATATATATATATATATATATATATATATAATATATATATATATATATATATATATATATATATATACCGGGTGAGTTTTTTAAACTGAGACTTTCAAATATCTCGAAAAATATGCACTCTACGAAAAAACGTTAATAATCAAAATTTAATCATTCTGGGGGGAAAATACATTAGTGCAAAAAAAATAGTCCCCCACCCCTCTCTTTGTGGGAGGGCCGGGGGTAACTTTGAATCTAAAATAGGAACCCCAATTTTTTATTGCAGATTCGGATTCTATGGCTAAATGTACGTACGATCTGAATGAAATATTTTGTTCGGTTCGCTGTAATTATAAAAAGGAGCTGCAAATATTTAAATCTGGTGAACGAGGTGCCCATTTTGCAAAAATTCAAAGGAAATCTAAATAAATGCACTAATAAATATCATATCGTCATTTATTTCTTAAAATACCAGACTGCTAGATGACATTTTTTTATGAAATGCAGTGCGCGGTCCCTCAGATTTTATTTTTTTGTGCCTAAACCTTAACAGATATCAGTACAGACAACAACAACAAAAAAATTACTATTGAATGTCTCTTTCTGAAACTATTTTTTTGAAAGTTATTGGCCTTAACATTAAAAAGTTTTTGACTGATTTATGCCGGGTTACCCGTGTTTCGTACACTAATGGTCCACTGATAATAACTAATATCACCTTAAAAGATGACCTACATCCGTAAGAAGTACAGTACCGAATATTATCCAAATCGAAGCAAGCGTTCTGTAGTTATGGATAAAATAACTTTTTTTTTAAAGAACTTTGAAGCAGAATACCAGGTAAACGAAACGTAATTGCATATAGGTAAGTTTAGTTAAATCGTCTTATTTTCGACCCAGGAATCTGTGGTTAAGCGATGTCCACGCATTATTGTCTCTTTTCCGTTTTGTTTGTGTTATGTTCTTACTTCTGCGTCACGTTTATAGTGTGCTGTCGTTCACTATTTGAAATGAAAATAAAATTAGTCCATCCCATTTTACCTTGCTGTAGTTTTAATATAAAATATAGAGTCATAATTTTACTCACCTATCTGTTTCTTTAATTTATAATAATACCATACTTATTTAATATTCATTCTCAGGTTATCTACCGCACACACTGTCAACCAAAACAATGAAGTCTGCTTGTTTGTACAATTTAATTAGGAATAGAGACCCGCTTACACTATAACTAAATCAGTCAGCACAACTTTCATATGTTAATTTATTGGTATAATATACGGCCGTAATTATTTTAGTAGGAAATTTATATACGCATTCCGAGGAAACCTTTGTGTTAATTTATTTGCTCGTTGATTACAGTGGTAATTACATTTCAGATAAATATTTTACTTTCCCTGTGTAACGCTTGTTTTCTGTGACCTTGACGGCAAACTAGACATTTTTGGCGCTGATTTAAGTAACTTCCTATCTATTGTTCTCTCTTACATGTTCTTCCTTCCTTTTTCTTTTTTACTTAAGTCAACTTGTTTCCGGTTGACGGGCAGTCAGATTTTGGTTTTGAAACTTGAAAAGACAGGCGAAGGGCACTGTGCGAACTACTTTTCTTTTTTTTGTTTTACCTTTTTTTTTAACTTCGTGCTTGCCAAGTTGCCCGTAAAGGGGATTTAGTAAAACGAAATCACCGTTTCGAAGTGTTTTTGTGTGATCGTTGCTTGAAGCGATACAACTCTTCGACGGACTCCCGTAAGGGGATTCAGTATTTCCCTGGTGCCCAGAACGGCCTCCGCCTAGCGTCTTCCGCCGCCGTTGTGAGTCGTGACGGATTTTGACTTGGTTCAGCAACCCTGAGGCGTGATTTCCGCGCCCTAGGACGAGAGACACCCTCATACGCCACGACTCCCGCAGACCGCCGACCAGTCCGGACCAGCTCTACGACCACGTGCGAGCTAAGTGGGCCAAACTCTGAGTTATTATCTTTTCTTCTCTTTCCCCCAGCCCTTTATTGTGTATTTTGCCCATTGTTACTCAAGATAAATATTCTGTTGTACAATATTAGTTTCCAGAGCAATTTGTTACGCTCGTTTCAGTATGTTCTATTTCTTCTGTGCATTTGGTTAATTTATTCAAATCTGTTATTACTATGTAAATTGCGGATGTTCTGCCAATATTATCTTTTTAATTTGCGCTGGTACTATTTACTGTGTGCGAATCCGAACGTACCCTTGTGTGAACCTTGGTTGATCAACCTCGGGCCTCTTCGTATCATATGTTATTGTACCAGCCGGGTATGGGGCGCGAGCGCAGGAAATAGTCCTACGCCATTTGATTTTTGTAGTGCTCCTATTGTGCGGCCATTTTGTAATTCTGGAACATCCGGGTCATAATTTTTGTGTAATTTAGTTCACCGTCATTTATTTAATAATTATTTAATTTGGTTTATTTTGCGTTGTTATATTATTTCTTATTTTATTTTTGTTCAATTAATTTTTCTCTGTTCATCTTGTTATCATTATTGTTATTTATTTGCTCTCTCTCTCTTCTTTTTTTTGTTACTCATTATTAAATTAGTTGATTTTAATTATTATTACTTTTGTTATTAACGCCTTGTCCGCTCCAACCCCTTCGTTGAGACTCTATTGCCAAGCTGTCTCCTTGTTGTCCAGCCTACCATCGCAATTTGGCGAGGTGTAGGGAACATTTTAATTGCGTGGCGCCCATATCTTTCTCTAAGAACCACCCCGTCTCCACTGAGAGTCCGGCACCCTCATCTTTGGCGAAGACAGTTGTTCGCGCCCCATCCGGGTACGTAACATAGTATGTGGTGGGGATGCATTTCGAAGTCGTGGGAATGTGAACAAATGGGAAAGGGGAACAAATGGGAAAGGGAACAAATGGGAAAGGGAACTGATGAGATGCTCCCACAGTTTTAGTAAATTGTATGAAAGTACGAAGTAAGGTACTGATTTAGATAGTATAATAGTATAAATAATAGAAAAAACAATAAGGCTATTGTCTGATTAATACACATCATTTACAAATTATTATTAGATGATTTAGATTTAAGCAGTAACAACTGTTTAAAATGTGTTTCACTTAATACATGACGTCGTGGTGAGTTAATTATTGTCGCAAAAGAAAATAGTTTTTCCACGGGTGCTGACTGATGACGTCAGTGGCGTGTTATATTTTAATAAAAAGCTATTTAATATTTGGGTAATAATTGAGCATTAACAATTCAGTTCTTTTATCGTCTAAATATAATATTTCCAATTCATATTTATTTACGGTAACGCCTGATTCTGTTTCATTTTATGTGATATTTTCATCTCCAACTTGCACAACCTAAATTCCCTTGATGATGAAAAGTTTTGTTACTTTAAATACATGAAAGTATTTAAAGTACTATTCAATGAGAAAAAGTACTTTAAGTACAGTACTGAATACTAATTTACAAAAGTATTTTAAGTAAAGTATTTTAAGTACATGATATACTTAAAGTACTATTTCCAATACTTTTGCTTTAAGTACTTCCCAGCTCTGTATGTGATACAGTCAAAAGCATTTTTAAAATCAACAAAAATGGCGTACACCCTATGTTTGCTAGTTAGCATCGAAGACTGGATAATCGAGTTAATGACAAATATATTATCTATGCAGGATCTTCTTTTCCTGGACCCTGCTCGTGCCTAGGGTAAAATATTTTTGCTTTCAACGCATGTCTGCATTCTTTCATTTAAGATAAATGTGAATAATTTTGTTATAGAGTTGATTAGAGCAATAACTCTGTAATTATTTGCGTCCATTCCGTATTTTTTTAGAAGCTTTTATTTAGTTTCACTTGTGAGTTTGTCTGTCTGTCGTCTGAAATCGTATAAAAAATTAACAAAAATCATACAAATCTAAAATACTTAACAAATTTACAAAAATCATACAAATCGAAAATACTTCTTGCAAAATTTTCCTACATCATCTCAGTTTCCCAAAACATGAGAAAACACGAAAAAGTTACAAATATCTTCGTTTCACATCCGGGTAGCATAAATTGAAGAGGTTTTAACTGAATTGCGTAGAAATAGATGAATTGTATCATTCACGTATCAGGAGCATATAAAAGATACGAGGTTTAATGTATATGTACTCGTATACACACACACACATTTGTAATAAACTCATTATTCATTTTATTTATAGCAAATATAAAAGACCACCCAAAATAAGGACTAAAAAGAATAAAATAAAATAAATTTAAAAATATTGTAATGTTCAATTTATATAAACATTGCGCCCCACGCTTTTATTTCTTTATTTATTACTTTTTAGTGCAATTTAATAAAAGCTTGTTTTTAAAAATTATTTTTTTAAATATATTTCATTTTGTGAAGTATTAATTTTTTTGGTTTTTAGTTGATGTGGCAAGTTTTCCTCAGTAAGAAAGCTATTTAGTAGGTTTTTAAGATATGCCACACAGTTGGAAGGTGCATTTTTAAGCTGTTCATATATTATTCTATCAGACCCCGGGGATTTATTTGCCGTAACGTTTTTTAGGGCATAGTTAATTTCTTTAAAAATTATTTCTTCATCTATTGCTGTACCATCTTCCGAAGAATTTGACCCAGTCCCTTAGTTTTATTGGATTTTTTACGTAACTCGTCGCTTGTAATGAGTTTATTGTATTCCAAAACTGTTTTTGTTTGCAACGTTTTCCAGTTTATTTTTGATCTCTAGGTTATATTTTTTTCCTTATATATACTGAGCTTCTAACGTTTCTTTATTTGTAAATACAGGACAAGTTTTACTTTTGAAAAATTGTGCTTCTTACAATTTACAGTATTTTTTTTTTTTTTTTTGACTATTTTATTTACAACTGGCCTTTATGTAGGCCAACAAGCAAATTTGGTGAATTACAAATCATTTGCGTGAGGGTGGCATCCATTGATACTTCCTCTTTATTCTAACAGTAGCTGATAATTAATATTAATTTGATTGTATGTGTTTGAGGTCGGATGGTTTTGTTCTCTTGAGACGTCTCAGACTGGTTTCGTTTTTCGTAAGGTTGGCGACCATATCATTAGGGTGGTTTGTTGATTTGTGTTCATGTGACGATGCGAATTTGCGGATTTGTTCGTAGACATATTTAATTTTGAAATCCTTGTGTAGAGTGTAGTTGTTCACATACCACGGTGCTTGGGCGATCATGCGTAGTGCTTTGTTCTGACTTCTTTGAATTAAGTTTATATTTGATGTTTTTGCGCATCCCCATAATTGGATCCCGTATGTCCAAATTGGTATAATTGTTGTTTTATAAAGTAGGAGCTTATTTTCAAGTGATAGTTGTGAGTTTCTGCCTAGGAGCCAATACATCTTTTTGATTTTGATGTCTATTTGTTTCTTTTTTGTTTTTAGATGATTTCGCCATATTAGTCCTTTGTCGAGATGCATACCTAGGTATTTTACATCGTCGTTTGTTTGTATTACATTTCCGTTTATTGCGATCGGTGGACATTCAACTCTCCTGTTTGTGAATACTACGTGTGTGGATTTGTGTTCGTTTATTTTTATACGCCACTTTTCTGCCCAGAGCTGTATGTCGTCGAGCGATTTTTGTAGTAGGGCGGATGATGTGTTGGGGTCTTCGTGCGTTGCAAGGATTGCAGTATCGTCTGCGTATGTGGCTGTTAGTACTTTATCTCCACAGGGTAGGTCGGCTGTATACAGTTGGTAGAGTACTGGCCCTAGGAATTTACAGTATAAGGTAATTTCTAGTGACTTTTTAAGTGTGTTACATGTTTCATTAAACCATTGTTTTTTTCTTGATTGTTTAAGTCGATTAGGAACTATTTTAATTACTTTGTAATTCCAATTTTGTTAGACATATTTTCAATTTCAATTTTAATAGTTTTATATAATTCTGTATCATTGTGGTCGGAGGAATCGCACAATTTACTCTGCAGCTCTTGTTTGTAGAGTTCGGCTTTTGTAATGTTCCACTTAGTTTCTAATAGTTCTACTGCAGTATCATGTGCTCTGTGCTAAAAGATTTCCGGTAAACTTTTACCTATTTTGATTAAAAATGTGTCAAACGCAGTTCTGCAGGCATTCCAATTCGAATTACTGACAAAATAAGCATTAACTTGTTTCATTTCTGCAATATGTGTAAGATTGATTTAGATACTGACTTATTATGTTTTGTAAGTTTTCCGAAAAAAGACCAAGCAACACAGAATAATAAAATGAGTCGGAAAAAATAAGTTACGCCGAGAATAAAGTTTTGTACGTTATTTCGGAAAAGAAGAATAACGTTATTTTTAAAAACTACTTTATTGTAATGTTTTTTTTAAAATTGCTTGCGACGAAAACAATCCTAAGAAAAAATTCATAACTTAAACCGATATCATGATTACTATAAACGACATTTCTTTAATGTACTTGTATACTTCCGGCCCGTTCTTCGCGAAAGTGATATCAATGTCCGATTGATAATGTAAGAGAACAAAAATTCGTTACAAAGTTTTATATTATTGATAGTTTAAATTTAGCAAAGATTATTATTGTCGTGAGTCAAGTCAGCAATAGATTCACATGGTCAGATTCAGAGAAATATTGTACCAGCCGACGACGCGCATAAAGTGCTGTTGTTGCCGGGAGACAGGTCAGCACTAGATTCACATGGTTAATTGCAGAAGAATATTGCATCAGCCGGAAACGGGATCAAGGGCGGTATTATTGTCGCGAATCCAGTCTGCAGTAGATTGGTTAACCGTTCTAAGAATATATCACGTGTGTGGAGTCACGTCGTAGCAATATCGGTGGCGTAGCATGGGAAATGCACGGTGCAACAATGATGCGCCATCGGCCGCGATAATATTATCTCTAATTGCTTACTCAAGGAGTAATTATGCTGAGACACAACTAATTAGCTATAAAAGGGTAGCAACATGAGCACACACATGAGAGAGAGTTTCTGGAGAGTTCCAACAGAATTAAGTTCCAACGAAGTTCCTGCGGGTTCCCAACAGGGTCAGTTCCAACGGAAGAAGTATAAAGTGAAGTGCTGCTGGTTAATGCCCAAGGGTTACCTTCAGGTACCAGTTCTTCTAGTCTAATTCTCTTTTAAAAACCATCCACCTCACACTCAAATGTCGGGCCCAATAGTATAAGAAAGGATAACAAGCAAACATTCCTTACAATAACATTAGCCGTGATTCCAATAAGCGGCGTGCACTATATATATATATATATATATATATATATATATATATATATATATATATATATATATATATATATATATACCGGGTGTCCCAAGAAATCTGGGACATAGGGAATTAACATGTAAATATAGAAATATTATGATTACTTCTGAACAATATATTTTAGAACAAAAGTGTAAAGAAAAAAGTTGTTCAGAACTAAAAACTGCATGATATGATGCCATATTTTATCTTCAGATATGTTTCTATAATGCGTAAATTAATTTTGAAATACTACATTTTAATGACAGATTAGGAGGTCGTGAAACAAAAACGCTATGTTTTGATTATTTGTTGTTGTAACTAACAAAAATATATGCAACAATCATTTAAAATAAAGTAGGCTTCCAATAAGCGGCGTGCACTATATATATATATATATATATATATATATATATATATATATATATATATATATATATATATATATGTATGTATATACTTATACCGAGTGTCCCAAGAAATATGGGACATAGGGAATTACCATGTGAATTTAGAAAAATTGTGATTATTTCTAAACATTACATTTTAGAGCAAAAATGGAAATAAAAATATTGTTCAGAATTAAAACCTACATAATACGATGCCATATTTAATGCTCAGATATGTTTCTATAACAATACAGCACGCTCGGCACGGTAATTGGGATTCATTCTTGAGAGCAGTAGTGAACAGGGTTATAATTTAGTTGAGTCAAAAACAATTACAACGTAGATTAGCTGTAGTTATAAGTGAAATTCATAGTTTGTGCTCCCCCCAGCAACTTAAAATGGTTCTATCACACCAATACGCTACCGAAAAAAAGTTAATAAAGCTACTTACACCATATATGTTTTGTCTAAAATTGTTGATAAAAATATATTTAATTTAGTGAATTCACACCTTTTATTCTCATATCACATATGAAATAATTTTTTTGGGTTTACGCTTCCCATGCATAATAAAATTGAGTCCTCAGAAATCATGCATAGGCAAATTTAAAGAAGTTTCTTTCATTTTCACTGTATATTTTTAAGAAATATTAAAATGTTCCCACTTTATTAAATTTACATTCATGCGTTTTACAGAACAGTGATTCTCATTATTTAAATTCTCGCGGCACATTTTCCGAAAAAAATCGCGGCCCTTAATATTATTTTCAGCAAGGTTATAATTATACTAGGCTCGCTGAACGGGTATGCAACGCGCGTAGGACGTACCGGGACTACGCCGGCTTTATCGATTGACGCTAATTCGAAGTTCGCTGAGAAATACTCTTGAGATTTCATGGCACATACTTTAAGAAACACTAAGAATATACAAGACAGTCAAAGAAAATATTAGTAATCTCTATCCATAATACAGCTCAGTACGAGAAAGGTCCATCCTATAACTGCATATTATGCAATAGTATACAGCCGAAAGCATTAAGGAAAGCACTTCCAACATGTTAAGAACATAATAAAGAATACTATGCAACTGAATATATTGCAGAAATTGTGTGTTAATATTAATCATATGTTATTTGTATAATTTGCAGGACATTTATAGAAGAAAAACTGGGTTCAAAATATGTCCAAAATAAAACCGTGGAATTTGAAATGTCGTTTGAAGAAACAAGTCCTTCAACTCCAATTTTCTTCATTTTATCACCTGGTGTGAATCCTTTAAAGGTACATTGTAGCATTTATGTTGAGAATTATTACTTATCGCAAATTATAAATTGTAGGACGTAGAAAATTTGGGGGAGAAACTTGGTTTCACTGCAGACTTACACAACTTTCACAATGTTTCGTTGGGACAGGGACAAGAAATTGTAGCTGAAAGTGCCATGGACACAGCAGCGCAGCAAGGGCATTGGGTTGTTTTACAAAACATACATCTAGTCAAAAAGTGGCTACCTACATTGGAAAAAAAATTAGAATATTATGCAGAGGGTTCTAACGAGAAATATCGCGTATTCATGAGCGCTGAACCTGCCGCCACACCCACAGCTCACATCATTCCGCAAGGCATATTAGAATCATCCATAAAAATAACAAACGAACCACCGACTGGTATGCAGGCTAATTTGCATAAAGCTTTTTCCAACTTTAATCAGGAAACTTTAGAACAGTGCGGCAAGGAAGCCGAATTTAAAGTTATCTTGTTTTCTCTTTGTTACTTTCACGCTGTAGTTGCCGAACGCCGTAAATTTGGGCCTCAAGGCTGGAATAAGGTGTATCCATTTAATGTCGGTGATTTGAATATTAGTGTATTTGTACTATACAACTACTTAGAAGCAAATTCAAAAGTACCGTGGGAGGATCTCAGGTATTTATTTGGTGAAATAATGTACGGTGGTCATATCACTGATGACTGGGACCGACGACTATGTATCACGTATTTGGAAGAACTTTTGCAACCTGACTTGGTCGATGGAGAACTTTTATTAGCACCCGGTTTTCCAGCACCTCCTAACACCGATTATGTAGGATATCATACGTATATTGACGAAATGATGCCAATTGAATCTCCATATCTATACGGCTTACATCCGAATGCAGAAATAGGGTTTTTAACGACGACTGCGGAAAATCTCTTTAGAACTGTTTTTGAAATGCAACCTAGGGACGCAGGAGCATCGGGAGGTAGTACAATAACCAGAGAAGACAAAGTAAGAACATGAAATAAATAATAGTGGACAGGTAATCACGTATAACACGGCAGTGTAGTGCGAAATCGTGTACCAATGTAAAAATTTAGTATATAACGTTACCACAAGACTTTTTAACTTGTCGACTTACTGTCAAAGAGCTATAAAGTTCGGTAGGAATTCTGTAACATCTTCCGATTTTAAAAATTTTCGCAGAAATTTCAGACATACCCCTGCATCACGACATGGCTATTACAACATATATCCGCATGTATGTCATCTGTCCGCTCCATCGCTTCCTCGCTCGTACGTGTTTTGTTCCACTAAGTCCTCATAGATTATCCAACATACCTGAATGATTTTTTTTATACCTAATATGTTCTAATTATTATTTTAAATAAAATTTTAAATAGTATCTGAGAAAAAAAAACTCAAACAATTTTCTCATCTATTTTCCACATCTTTTATATTAATAGATTATGTAAGGGGAATGAAAAAATACATAGTGCATAGTCAGCGTTGCATTTGTCACCAAAAGAAAATCGATGTTTTGACAGGTGAATATATATTATCTATTTGTGTTTTTGCGGCTGCTTCTTGCATGCAGAATCGAAATGTACATTAGCATTGGGCATTCCATTCTAAACGAGAACTTTCTGTTGGTGATTAGGTAAAATATTCCTTGTCTTGTTGGCATCTTGTAGTTTTTTTTTCAATATAATTACATTTTTGGGTGGGTGTGAGTCTCTATTGTAATCACGGAACGCGTTTTCTATCTGTCCAGAGATCTTATCGCTCTCACCTCTGTTTTGCTCTTTCTATGGACAACACATCTCCTTTATTTCCGAAAGAGCACTGACTTTCTTTGTGCTACACTCTAATGTTTTATAATTTCATCCGGTCGGATTTTTTAACTTGTTTTCCACTTCGTGTATTTGTCCCATGTGGAGTTTATTGCTGGACAACTTACTTGATTCTGCTTGAGGTCTTTTTCGCATCGCAAATACTTCCTGTCCTTTTTGGACGGTTTTGCCCCTTGATTTGATTAAGACTTTTCCCATATTGGTTCTTGAACATGTTGGTTGAATTTAATCTGGTCTACATCTTGGTTTTTGACTGAGGTTCTCTCGGCGTGAAGCGTCTTTCATTATTTTTTTATTTCTTCTGCGCGTTCGTCGTTATTTTTGCTAGAGTTAGCGTTGACTTAAATTATAAGCGTTCTGATAACATACGGTCCCTGATATCAACTACGATGTCGTCTCGAGTCATCTCTTCCTTCAAGGCTCCGTACTCGCATGTTTCTTCAAGATTATAAAGTGAGGTGATGAATGCTTTGATTGGCTCACCTTCACGCTGTATTCTCGTATTGACAGTTACCCTCTCGAAGACCACGTTCTTTCTGAAGATAAAGTTTTCTATTAGCTAATTGACCTGCTATTCCTCTAGTTTGTTGCTCAACTTTGAGAGATGCGAAAACGTTCGAATCGCCAGATTCATCGTGTCCACTCTTTAGGTGTGGCAAAAGGAAAACGTTCTAGTGTTATAATTTGAAATTGCGTCCCTTGCAACCATGTTTGTTCAGAAAGTCCGCAGAAAATTATTGATGCAATGACCTGGAGGAATCTTTTATCCCCCTTTTTTGTGTTCGACTCGTTATTGCCTTTCGTTCATGACTGTATTGTTTTAGCGCTGGTATCAAGTGTTGTTATTCGTTGTTTATAGCAATAACTTTTGTTTGGCCCGAATTCACTATTATCTCTATATAGTCTTTCTGTCCAACCATCTTATCGCTCCCTCCTCTGTTCTCCACTCTTTATTACTTCACCTCTAGTGACATATCACGGGCACTCGTCAGTTAATACTCACGCGCTTGGCTCACCGGATAGTTCAACTTTCTACAATTTTATGTGAAAAATAATTTCCTCTCGATTTATTTTTGAAATATTTTTTGTATATTATTTTTTTTTAATTAAATTTATGGAAATCCTTTATAACAATGCAACATAATAGCAGGGTATTTTCCGTACTAAATAATACAAATATCTTGTTAGAAATTTTTAATGGTACAATGAAATTATATACCGGGTGTCCCAAGAAATCTGGGACATAGGGAATTAACATGTAAATATAGAAATATTGTGATTACTTCTGAACAATACATTTTAGAACAAAGGTGTAAATAAAAAAATTGTTCCGAATTAAAACCTATATATATATATATATATATATATATATATATATATATATATATATATATATATATATAAGTGAGCAAGCGTTACCGAAATTAATCAATAGTATTAGAGCAAAACCGCGTTGCACAAATATCGTGTTATACGGAGGTTTCCTGTATGCAAATTATACTCTATATTTATTTGTTTGTGTTCTACAGGTTAAACAAATTGTTGATGAAATGATGGAGAAATTACCAGAGGATTTTAATATGGCAGAAATAATGGGAAAAGTAGAAGAACGTACTCCATATGTTATAGTAGCATTTCAGGAATGTGAACGGATGAATTATTTAACAGGAGAAATTAAGAGATCACTCAAGGAATTGGATTTAGGATTAAAGGTGATGTAACACTGTAAATAGTGAATTATTATTAATAAATGGCAGTATGGTCACATGATACAGGCAGGTGAAGGATACAAGGAAAAAACAATGTATGTCCCGCAGACAAGTATCAGAGTAATTCGAATTTTAAGAATAACTACTTAAATACCTTACTAATTTATTTCAAAAGCAAAGTCAAATCGATTATGAAAATATTATAAGATGTTTATTTTCCAAATTAACCCTTACATGCATATAAAATCTATCCTCTAGTGATAATAAAACAAAATATAACTCATATATGTAAGATGCGCAAATGTCTATTTAGTCGTGCGGTAGATCTTTAAATTGCTATCAACTGCATATGAGAACATGTTCATGCAAATATGTTTTTAAACAAACTAGTTTTAAACTCACCATCATATAGATTATCTGGTAGTTTGAATTACTTTGGCAGTAACTCTGTTGTTCTGAATTTTACCATTGACTATTCTTTGATTCCATGAACTATTGTATGATTCTCTAATTAGAATAAATCGACATTAATCCAGTGTGTACGAAACATCTTCCATTTTTTGGATAAGTGAAAACCATTTTTTGGCATACAAATTCTGTAAAAGCGAAATCCAGTCCATTATTATAGTTTGGGTGACCTGTTGTACAGACTGCCAGTGTGTAGTCAATGCCAAATTCTTGTTCTGTTCGCCATTCCCATCGCAAAGAATGTGCAAATGTTTGACTTAATCAGGAACATAATTATACAAAATATGTAATAAAAAGGATGTAACTTCATTTGGGTCTGTTTTCCATGTGCCTCTGGATATGTGTAGAAAATTGATTATCCCGAATACAAAACACCACTATTAAGAGAGTATACTGATAATTGTCACCCACCTTAGCCAATAATACTTTTTTTTGTAATCTATAGAAATAGTAAGACAGTTAGGTTACCTTTTTGCATTCAATCGGGCATTTCTTTTTCTATCCTAAAGCGTTTCTGCCCATCTTTTAAGCAAATTCATTATCCAAAGTTAGCTTTTTAATATCTTTATCATTGTTATCAGCTGATAAAGTTCTTAACAATCCATTTAACTTGTCACAGGAAGAACAAGTATCTGGTCTTCATTACCTGAAGAATAAATTAAATTTTGTATTAAAAATACTCGTATGTTTGTATGTATCATAAGAAACGTTTATATTCAGCTGATCGGGAAGATATTTTTTAGATTGATGTAGTCTGTAATGAGACAGCCTTATCTTGAATGGGTATATGTGTTCGAAAACAGCATCAAAATATTAATTTTTTAACTTTCTGTGTTTACCACTATGTTTGTCTCTTTTATCCAGAAGAGCAACTCCACTTTTCTTTAACGATTTTTGAAGATACATTTTCTAGTTTACCTTTACTTATACCTTGGACTGCTCGAAACGCTTGAGAGGAATATCTACAGGTGTATTGTTTCTTTGTAACCTTAGTTTATGGGAAAACGGTGCGTCGTGAAAATTTATCATTTTTGTTTTGTTTTCTGCTGCGATAACGTACAGAAATTATATTGATTAAACCACATAAGTATTAATTTTGGGCATTATAAGTTTCAATACTATTGAAATTCATTAGTATCAGTTTTTTCTTCTTCAAATGTCGTGTTTTTATAGCATTTAAGGAAGGCGTGGTTAACAGTTTTTACCCCCGGGAAAAAAACGAAATATTAAAATTACAAATATTAAATACAAAAACGATTCGTTTTTGTTTTAAGTAAACAAAATTTTATTATGGAATTTGTTTATTAATAAATGTAAGTAATTTGGTATAACAAATTAAAAATCTAATGTTAAATAGCTAAAATAGAAAAATAAATCGCGGGCCGTATGTTGGCCATGCCTGATTTAAGGTGTTTACATTGACAAGGGTAACCTCCATGCGTCTGAAGTCGCATTTTTTTCAATACTTCAGACATTTTTCCCATCTTCCTTTTTTGGCGCAAATTGCCTTCACGACCACTATTTGCATAACCCACACTACAAATAGATTTAAAATCTTTTATTGATGGCATACCTATTACAAATTAAATTATCACTAAATTACAAATATGACAGCACAGGAAACAATAACCTAAAACTTAGGTCACTCGAAAACTCATAAAACCACTTAATTTTCAAAATAAGGCGTCTGGACATTCATTGTTGTTTTCGTTTTACGCGCGGACAAACTTGTATTTTCCGCATGCGGTGATTTAAACATTTTCAACAAAGTGGAACTTACCTACTTATATCTCTATATAATTTACCCAATATATTGAAAGCCGGCGTTTCCAACTGATGGCACTATGAGTTTAAATTTTTGATATAAATGTGACATACATACCATAACTTTCATGTGTCCTCAAAACACGATGTGATCAGAATCACTGATTTAAATCACGTGATTTAAATCATACACACGCGGATAACTAACGATTCAGACTGTCGTGTTTTATAATAACTAGTATGGATGTTGCTGTGATTTTATCAAGTGACTTTTGTTCAGAATTTTAGTCTACTGCTTTCTAAACATTTGAATCATTTTATGTAAAACCTTTTGAAGATAAATTTCCTGCTAATTAACCAATATTTCATTTGTCTACATCATAGGGTGAACTAACTATTACATCTGACATGGAGGATTTAGAAAATGCATTATTTCTGGATCAAGTTCCACCGGTGTGGTGTCAAAGAGCTTACCCATCACTATTAGGACTAACTACTTGGTTCATTGATTTATTACTACGAATCAGAGAACTAGAAACATGGTCCACAGATTTTGTTGTAAGAATAGAAATACATATGTTTAATTAAAAAAAAAACTCATATTAATTTGTTACTAGTTACCATGCTCTGTGTGGCTAGGAGGATTTTTCAATCCTCAATCATTGCTTACAGCTATAATGCAGAGTACGGCGCGCAGGAATGAACTTCCTCTTGATAAGATGTGTTTGCAGTGTGATGTTACCAAAAAACAGAAAGAAGATTTCACGTATAATCTTAATTCAATTATTTTTGAATGCAGTTAATATACATGCATCTATGTTCACAGATCAGCACCACGTGACGGTGCGTATGTACACGGACTTCATATGGAGGGCGCCCGATGGGATATACAATCTGGTATTATCATGGACTCACGATTAAAAGAATTATTCCCAAATATGCCAGTTATAAATATTCGGGCAATCACTCAAGATAAGCAAGATTTACGTAACATGTACGAATGTCCCGTTTATAAAACTAGAACCCGAGGACCCACGTACGTATGGACATTTAACCTAAAAACAAAAGACAAATCGGCAAAATGGACCCTTGCTGGAGTTGCTTTACTACTGCAAATATAAGAAAATATTTTACCAATCTAATTTGTATAATTAGTAGAACGAGCATAGTAATTCATTATACATAAATGTTTTATTAATATATAACGAGCGATAGTGGAAAAATAAAAGTTCAACTATCTCAGTAATGGGAAAGGCTTGTTATATGTGTATGTAATTCGCAATGTAATTTTAACTTTCATCAATAGATCAGAGTTATTGGCATATAAGAATAATATACTAATGTAGGTGTATATCGACTCACATTGAAATTGAAATATATTAGTAATAATAATGTACTGATTATTAATCACAAAATAAATATTAAATTTAATGTCGAATTACTTCTTTTTTATCTTCTGTTATATAAAACACATTTTTTAATACTTTTTTTTTCGTTTCTTTGTTTTTCTTTTTAATAAAATCTTACCTTTTCCTTTTTTGCACATATATTTTTTCTTGCTTTAAAAATAGACATTATCCTAGTGTGGAATATAGTCTACATATGATACTGTTAGAAATAAAGTACGAGTGAGTATAAAGAAGAGTGATAACGTAAGGACAGAGACTGACGACACTGAGACACAAGAGTCTAGTCGTCAGACCAATTTATTTTCACGAGCTCGCACGAACATACAAGTCTGACTAGGGGATATTGCCACGAAGCGTCTCTTACGTTGCAATTCTGAGAGTAGCTCATAATTCCGACAATGACGTCAAAGCCTATACGTCATCAAAGTCAGAATCACATGAGCGAATTTTAGACACAATTTGTATAGTTCTACCAAAGGTAAGAAGTATTGAAAGTAAAATTACACCAATAAATAAATAAATTAATGTGTCCCAGAGCATTTGTTAACAACCATAATTACGGTATAATTATCAATGTTTAAATATCTTGCAGTTCTGTTATTGAAATTTCTTCAAATTAAGCTATATTACAATTAGTAATTTGGCATACATAAGGCTATATATAAGCGTGTATCATAGAATAAATTACTTCCGGGTTAATATTTGAAATGTTGTTGTTTTAGGTTGTAATAAATATGTTCTAGTTATAGTTGATTGTGTAACATTAATTCGTTCATTCTTACAAGTAAAATAAAAATTTTCTTCATGGGGAATTCAAAATGCGCCATCTGTTAATCATTTTCCGAATTGACGTGATGTCGGAATTTATGACCCACTTGTGATTTTCATATTATATGACAGAATTATCAATGTTTTGGCTTTATTTTGTAATAAATATGTTCTAGTAGATTGTCTAACACTAATTTCTTGTCTCTTACAAGTAAAATAAAAATTTTCGTCATGAGGAATTCAAAATGCGCCATCTGTTTATCATTTTCCCACTTGACGTGATGTCGGAATTATGACCCACTTGTGATTTTCATATTTTACGAAAGAATTAATAATGTTTTGGTATTATTTTGTAATAGACATGAATCAGTTTGCTTTCACACCCTTTTCTAAACATATAGTTAAAAAAAACATATTTAAATAGAAACAGTGCAAGGTTATGTACGTTCTGGATAGTCCATCATCGTAATTATAGTCAAAAACGATTTGTTAACACATTTTATAAGAAAACTATGTTAATTATCCCAAAGTGATACACATCAATATTTAGCTAAAAGTTATATGTTTCGAGATTAATAATTACAAAGGCGATATCTGTACGAATACAAAAGTTATATGATTATAAACAACCAATGGTTGGACAATACAATTTACTGCTCGCAAGAAGCCCTTCCACAGTTTCCCTATATTTTGTTTAAAATCACCTTCATATTCTATAGTACAACAATTGAATAAATAGAATATGTTATGTTTTTCAATATATAATTAATATGTAGCTATTACGATAAACATACATGTACGTATGGAGTAAAAACTCCAATCATCTGTATATTTATCCGATTGTAAATGATACTTTGACTGAATATTGTAACTGCAAAAAAACAAGGACGTTTAAGGGAATGGATGAGACATGTCAATATAAAAGACTTGCATCAAAGTGAAAGCGAAAGAGAGAGCGAGATGGATTTATGGAAAGACTGTAAATTCTATGTCTACTTTTATTCCATACTAGTGCGCATGCGTAGTGGAGCACGTAATTTTTATTTCTTACTTATGCGCATGAGTAGTACACCACGTGGTCATGTAAAGCCAGGAAACTGCAACGGATCACGTGTTGTGTTTGCCGTTGCCACTATCGCCATGCGGTACCTAAATGTTTTTATCAATTAAACTTGTATACAAAATTGATTCGAATGTAAATTAAAAATATGGATAAATTGTAATAATACAAGATTAACAATAATAATGTACTTAATCTTACATTTTAAGTTAGATAAATATATTTTTCAAAATAAATATTTCATTAAATACAACAGCTGATTGAAGACCACTTATTACGCAGACGCAGAAGCATCAGGTAAAAATAAAGACAGACAAAATGGATCTTGCATAAGTCTATCGCACTCTCTCTTTCATTTTCAGTAAAAGAGCCTGCATGGCCCGTCCATTCTCTTAAACGTCCTTGCAAAAAACCTGGCCGGCTGAACAATCTGATGCATTAAATAACTATATTATTGCTAAATTTCCATTGAATATTAACAATTCTTGATCAAAAATGAGTCTTGCTGCATATGGATGTGAGATACGTCTTAAATTTCAATTGAAATAACATAAATTGTTATAACTTTTATTTAAAAATAGATATAAACATGCGATCTTTATTAAATTGTAAGCTGTAATATGGTGAACATATTGTACTAATAAAATAATACTATTATAAGGGTATAATTCTAATTAATTAGTAAAAAATATGCATAAGTGAATCATTGGTTGTTTATAATCATATAACTTTTGTATTCGTACAGATATCGCCTTTGTAATTATTAATCTCGATACATATAACTTTTAGCTAAATACTGATGTGCCTCACTTTGGGATAATTAACATAGTTTTCTTATAAAATGTGTTAACAAATCGTATTTGACAATAATTACAGTGATGGACTATCCAGTATTGTACATATCCTTGCACTGTTTCTATATAAATATGTTTTTTTTTTTAAATATATGTTTAGAAAAAGGTGTGAAAGCAAACTGATTCATGTTTATTAGAAAATAAAACCAAAACATTGATAATTCTTTCGTATAATATGAAAATCACAAGTGGGTCATAATTCCGACATCACATCAATTGTCAAAATATTACATACAGTGTCTACAAGTGGCGTATTTTGAATTTACTTTGTTACTATCATGTAATAATTGTAAGAAGTAATGTTAATATTAAAATGTTCACTGCATCACATTGATTAGAAGCAGAATGAAAAACATTGACAAATATTATATACATTCCTAGTTACATAAATGGATCATTATTTCATCATTCCGATAGCTGCTAACAGGCAATAAGTTCGTGATGTATGATTTACAATAAAATCTAATTAATGCGTTGAATAGTTACAATCACATTTATTTATATTGCCTTTCCAGTCTTTATTGTCATAGTAATTCGCAAGAAAAGAATATGGATATATTGCTATAATTAACAAAAGATTCTTATATAAATTAATAGAACAATAACACAATTCTTAACATATTTTACATGAAACCTTAGCATGAAATTATTGTTTCCATATAGAAACATAGACCCGTGGCCAACTCTCATGCAATTTCTTTTTGAACTTATGATAAATATTTATTAACATTTTCGCCATTTCTTCTTGGTTTCCAGAATCCACTGTAGTTCCCTTCCAGTGTTCTCTAGCACTTCGGATCTACGTAGTTGTACCTCCTTTCTTTCTGGTTGTGAACAGACCGCCACAATATGTTCTACCGTCTCCTCCTCAGTTTCACATCATATTCTGCATCTCCGTTCTTCTGTATATTGCCAGAATTTGTTCGCTCTTTCCTTGTTTCCTCATCTAAAACGGGCTATTGCATTAATAGGTTCCTGTTTCTTATTCTATAGGTATCCTGGAATTTATAAAGTTCTTATTATTTCATACTTATTGTGACTTGAATTGTGTATTCTCTTGGGATTGTATTTCTGCTTCTTTTCTTTTCTGCACCAAGGCATATCCTTATTTCTATACTCTCCATAGATTAATAATCCAATCCTTAACATATTTTATATGAAATCTTCATGATATTAGTATTTTCTGATAGAAACATTTAGTAAGATTTATAAAATGCATAACAGAACAAATAGGTTAACTTAAATGACAGCTTGCACAAACGTCATCATTTGAGAAGGTCATAATTTCACATAAAGATTAAATTGTTGTTAATCGTGTCCACAGTCAATGTATTAAGGTTCAATAGTCGGAATTTGGACAGGAAAGTCAGAAATAAAAACACTTTCAGACGTTAAGATGACGTTTCGGTATATTTGATACCATCTTCAGAGCTAAAGATACCTGTTATTTTAGGTCTGAAGATGGTATCAAATATACCGAAACGTCAGCTTAACGTCTGAAAGTGTTTTTATTTCTGACTTTCCTGTCCAAATTCCGACTATTGAACCTTAATAAAGAATAAAGTGCTATTAAATATTTTAATTAATTTCATACAACCTAATAAGTTCTACGTATATCACTGCAGATCTTAGAATCTTATTTTAACTACACATGTCATGAAACAAAAATGAAAATGTTCAACTATTTTCCTTCGCTGGTGTGACTGCGGTTTTTGACGTATTAGTGACGTCAGATCCGGGGCGGAGTTATGCGATGTCGGAATTATAAGCCTCACCCGCAATTCTCACCTGTTACAATTCTCATTTGTTACAATTTCTCATTTGTTGCAATTCTAATTTTTTACAATGTATCCCCACTCCAAATAAATAATTCATAATTATTACATTATATTCATACCATAATTACAATTTTAATTATATGTTTATCACATTATTGAATATTTTGAGTATACGAATATAACCTCCAAATGAAACAGATTGATACATTTTTTTTCCTTGTGTATAACTTTACTGTATATCAAAAATAAATGCAATATCCTTTTCCGCAGTATGGATTCCTCATCTTCCTGATCCTATGATTAATACCAGTCATTTGACAGCGACTCAACCTCTGATAATACTGCAGATACCAGAATCTGAAAACGTGTTATCAAATCCCGCAATAATCTCTTGAATATATACAAAATAACCTAGATATTAAAAAAAGAAACTCTCCCTGATGTTTTGAATTGATATTTTATAATGGAAGAATACAACAACAAATATTACATGGTATTTAGATATTATAAATAATAAACAACATTAATATTATATTAATACTTACAAAAACCAAAATGATAATTTAGTTCAGGATAGTTTATAATTTTCTGCTCTGACACTTTGCAGTCAAATTACTTTAGAATTATTTACAAAGCACTGTAGAATTACGAAGCGTCTCTTACGCTGCAATTCTCATTTGTTACAATTCTCATTTGTTACAATTTCTCATTTGTTACAATTTCTCATTTGTTACAATTCTCATTTGTTGCAAGGCACCGCCCACTTTTCTCGATGTCAAGCGAGTTTACAGTCGCCCAGTTATTATATAACTATGATTAGGCAATAATTTTGTATTTTTTGTTGTTGAAAACTCGCTAGTTCACGAATAGTTTTATAATTAATAAAGTAAAATGTTACTGTATATATTACATCATATGCAATTGTATTGGTGTATATATTTTGTACAAAAATACAATAAGAAATTATTGCATGGTCATAGTTATATAATAACTAAGCGACTGTAGACTCGCTTGCCATCGAGAAAAGTGGGCGGTGCCTTGCAACAAATGTGAATTGTAACAAATGAGAATTGCAACAAATGAGAATTGTAATAAATGAGAATTGCAACGTGAGAGACGCACTCGTCCTAGAAACGCAAGAGAGTTTAAATCGAGAATCAAATTAATCGGAGATTAGTTGATTCTCGGTTTAAACCTCGACTGAGAAACCGGGCATAAGCAACTTCCTAGCAATTTGATTTATATAATTGTGTGACATGTCAATAAAAGTGAGATGATGTAGTTTCGAAAGTGTACCAGCATCTACATGACTAATCTGACAATATGGAAGCCGTATACCCATATCACATGTAGTAGTTTGACTGCTAAGATTTCGAAATGTATTGTAAGGTAACTGTTTAAGCGGTTGTCCCCGTAAGTTAATATATGATATGTTCTGAGAAACAGGCGGTATGAAATCTATATGATGTAAGGTTTTTATAAGCTTTTATTTAGTTTCACTTGTGAGTCAGTCAGTCAGTCAGTCTGTCTGTCTGTCTGTCTGTCTGTCTGACGGGGGGATTGGACAAAAGAAGATCAATGCATGTATTAGTATATACTAGATATAAAGTTTTCGGTAAATAGTCGGCTTAGCACCGGTAACAACAGAAATATGACGTTTTTTGACAGTTGTGTCTCGCATTTGGAATGTGCAACAACGATTTAGATATTAATAAAATAAAATTGGTTACAATAAAAGTGATTTATTATAATTATAACTGTGTTTATGTCAGTGTATAACATTAGTATTAATTAGGGTAATTCCCTATCTCATTGCAAAGAATGTGTGAAGTTCTGCGATGTAATAAGATTGCTTTGCTATGACCATTAACAAAGCACAGGGTCAGTCCATAAAATATTCCGATCTTCGTGGCGTTAAAAATGGTAAGCGAAAATAAACTTATCGACCAATTTAAGAACACTTCGTCATTTTCACATTTATTGAAAGTGCATCTATTTGCCGAATATCAAAACAGTAAATCAACTTCAATTTTAATCCGATTATACACTTACCACAGACTAAAAAGAATAAAATAAAATCAATAAAAAAATAATTTTTAAAAATAAGCTTTTATTAAATTGCACTAAAAATAAAAAGCCAATAAATAAAAGCGTGGGACGTAAATGTTCTAATGTCCAATTTATATGAACATTTACGCCCCACGCTTTTATTTATTGGCTTTTTATTTTTAGTGCAATTTAATAAAAGCTTATTTTTAAAAATTATTTTTTTATTGATTTTATTTATAAGCTTTTATTTAGTTTCACTTGTAAGTCAGTCTGTCTGTCTGTCTGTCTGACGGAGAGATTGAACAAAAGAAGATCAATGCATGTATTAGTATATACTAGATATAAAGTTTTCGGTGAATAGTCGGCTTAGCAGCGGTAACAACAGAAATACGACGTTTTTTTGACAGTTGTGTCTCGCATTTGGAATGTGCAACAACGATTTATATATTA
Source organism: Carabus problematicus (assembly GCA_963422195.1). Classification (NCBI taxonomy): domain Eukaryota; kingdom Metazoa; phylum Arthropoda; class Insecta; order Coleoptera; family Carabidae; genus Carabus; species Carabus problematicus. The sequence goes on along the minus strand of OY728581.1, from coordinate 13,147,506 downwards.
ATAAAATAAAATTGGTTTCAATAAAAGTGATTTATTATAATTATACCTGTTTATGTCAGTGTATAACATTAGTATTAATTAGTGTAATTCCTTATCTCATTGCAAAGAATGTGTGAAGTTCTGCGATGTAATAAGATTGCTTTGCTATGACCATTAACAAAGCACAGGGCCAGTCCATAAAATATTCCGATCTTCGTGGCGTTAAAAATGGTAAGCGAAAATAAACTTATCGACCAATTTAAGAACATTTCGTCATTTTCACATTTATTGAAAGTGTATCTATTTGCCGAATATCAAAACAGTAAATCAACTTCAATTTTAATCCGATTATACACTTACCACAGACTAAAAATAATAAAATAAAATCAATAAAAAAAATTATTTTTAAAAATAATAGTACATTATACACCAAGGGAGAGAAACCACTTATTTTTCCTGAGGTGTAGTTTGAAGCCCGAGGGCGAAGCCAGAGGGCTACAAATACATCGAGGGAAAAATGGTGGTCTCTCCCGAGGTGTATATACTATTTTTTCCACGTTTGGGAGTAGAAACACTTAATTTCATAAATAATAAATTATAATAAATCGGAACGAAATTGCAATATTTAGAAGCCTTTGGAAATGTTTCCATGCAACGCTGACGTTTCGGTATATTTGATACCATCTTCAGACCTAAAATAACAGGTATCTTTAGCTCTGAAGATGGTATCAAATATACCGAAACGTCATCTTAACGTCTGAAAGTGTTTTTATTTCTGACTTTCCTGTCCAAATTCCGACTATTGAACCTTAATACATTGACTGTGGACACGATTAACAACAATTTAATCTTTATGTGAAATTATGACCTTCTCAAATGATGACGTTTGTGCAAGCTGTCATTTAAGTTAACCTATTTGTTCTGTTATGCATTTTATAAATCTTACTAAATGTTTCTATCAGAAAATACTAATATCATGAAGATTTCATATAAAATATGTTAAGGATTGGATTATTAATCTATGGAGAGTATAGAAATAAGGATATGCCTTGGTGCAGAAAAGAAAAGAAGCAGAAATACAATCCCAAGAGAATACACAATTCAAGTCACAATAAGTATGAAATAATAAGAACTTTATAAATTCCAGGATACCTATAGAATAAGAAACAGGAACCTATTAATGCAATAGCCCGTTTTAGATGAGGAAACAAGGAAAGAGCGAACAAATTCTGGCAATATACAGAAGAACGGAGATGCAGAATATGATGTGAAACTGAGGAGGAGACGGTAGAACATATTGTGGCGGTCTGTTCACAACCAGAAAGAAAGGAGGTACAACTACGTAGATCCGAAGTGCTAGAGAACACTGGAAGGGAACTACAGTGGATTCTGGAAACCAAGAAGAAATGGCGAAAATGTTAATAAATATTTATCATAAGTTCAAAAAGAAATTGCATGAGAGTTGGCCACGGGTCTATGTTTCTATATGGAAACAATAATTTCATGCTAAGGTTTCATGTAAAATATGTTAAGAATTGTGTTATTGTTCTATTAATTTATATAAGAATCTTTTGTTAATTATAGCAATATATCCATATTCTTTTCTTGCGAATTACTATGACAATAAAGACTGGAAAGGCAATATAAATAAATGTGATTGTAACTATTCAACGCATTAATTAGATTTTATTGTAAATCATACATCACGAACTTATTGCCTGTTAGCAGCTATCGGAATGATGAAATAATGATCCATTTATGTAACTAGGAATGTATATAATATTTGTCAATGTTTTTCATTCTGCTTCTAATCAATGTGATGCAGTGAACATTTTAATATTAACATTACTTCTTACAATTATTACATGATAGTAACAAAGTAAATTCAAAATACGCCACTTGTAGACACTGTATGTAATATTTTGACAATTGATGTGATGTCGGAATTATGACCCACTTGTGATTTTCATATTATACGAAAGAATTATCAATGTTTTGGTTTTATTTTCTAATAAACATGAATCAGTTTGCTTTCACACCTTTTTCTAAACATATATTTAAAAAAAAAACATATTTATGTAGAAACAGTGCAAGGATATGTACAATACTGGATAGTCCATCACTGTAATTATTGTCAAATACGATTTGTTAATACATTTTATAAGAAAACTATGTTAATTATGCCAAAGTGAGGCACATCAGTATTTAGCTAAAAGTTATATGTATCGAGATTAATAATTACAAAGGCGATATCTGTACGAATACAAAAGTTATATGATTATAAACAACCAATGATTCACTTATGCATATTTTTTACTAATTAATTAGAATTATACCCTTATAATAGTATTATTTTATTAGTACAATATGTTCACCATATTACAGCTTACAATTTAATAAAGATCGCATGTTTATATCTATTTTTAAATAAAAGTTATAACAATTTATGTTATTTCAATTGAAATTTAAGACGTATCTCACATCCATATGCAGCAAGACTCATTTTTGATCAAGAATTGTTAATATTCAATGGAAATTTAGCAATAATATAGTTATTTAATGCATCAGATTGTTCAGCCGGCCAGGTTTTTTGCAAGGACGTTTAAGAGAATGGACGGGCCATGCAGGCTCTTTTACTGAAAATGAAAGAGAGAGTGCGATAGACTTATGCAAGATCCATTTTGTCTGTCTTTATTTTTACCTGATGCTTCTGCGTCTGCGTAATAAGTGGTCTTCAATCAGCTGTTGTATTTAATGAAATATTTATTTTGAAAAATATATTTATCTAACTTAAAATGTAAGATTAAGTACATTATTATTGTTAATCTTGTATTATTACAATTTATCCATATTTTTAATTTACATTCGAATCAATTTTGTATACAAGTTTAATTGATAAAAACATTTAGGTACCGCATGGCGATAGTGGCAACGGCAAACACAACACGTGATCCGTTGCAGTTTCCTGGCTTTACATGACCACGTGGTGTACTACTCATGCGCATAAGTAAGAAATAAAAATTACGTGCTCCACTACGCATGCGCACTAGTATGGAATAAAAGTAGACATAGAATTTACAGTCTTTCCATAAATCCATTTCGCTCTCTCTTTCGCTTTCACTTTGATGCAAGTCTTTTATATTGACATGTCTCGTCCATTCCCTTAAACGTCCTTGTTTTTTTGCAGTTACAATATTCAGTCAAAGTATCATTTACAATCGGATAAATATACAGATGATTGGAGTTTTTACTCCATACGTACATGTATGTTTATCGTAATAGCTACATATTAATTATATATTGAAAAACATAACATATTCTATTTATTCAATTGTTGTACTATAGAATATGAAGGTGATTTTAAACAAAATATAGGGAAACTGTGGAAGGGCTTCTTGCGAGCAGTAAATTGTATTGTCCAACCATTGGTTGTTTATAATCATATAACTTTTGTATTCGTACAGATATCGCCTTTGTAATTATTAATCTCGAAACATATAACTTTTAGCTAAATATTGATGTGTATCACTTTGGGATAATTAACATAGTTTTCTTATAAAATGTGTTAACAAATCGTTTTTGACTATAATTACGATGATGGACTATCCAGAACGTACATAACCTTGCACTGTTTCTATTTAAATATGTTTTTTTTAACTATATGTTTAGAAAAGGGTGTGAAAGCAAACTGATTCATGTCTATTACAAAATAATACCAAAACATTATTAATTCTTTCGTAAAATATGAAAATCACAAGTGGGTCATAATTCCGACATCACGTCAAGTGGGAAAATGATAAACAGATGGCGCATTTTGAATTCCTCATGACGAAAATTTTTATTTTACTTGTAAGAGACAAGAAATTAGTGTTAGACAATCTACTAGAACATATTTATTACAAAATAAAGCCAAAACATTGATAATTCTGTCATATAATATGAAAATCACAAGTGGGTCATAAATTCCGACATCACGTCAATTCGGAAAATGATTAACAGATGGCGCATTTTGAATTCCCCATGAAGAAAATTTTTATTTTACTTGTAAGAATGAACGAATTAATGTTACACAATCAACTATAACTAGAACATATTTATTACAACCTAAAACAACAACATTTCAAATATTAACCCGGAAGTAATTTATTCTATGATACACGCTTATATATAGCCTTATGTATGCCAAATTACTAATTGTAATATAGCTTAATTTGAAGAAATTTCAATAACAGAACTGCAAGATATTTAAACATTGATAATTATACCGTAATTATGGTTGTTAACAAATGCTCTGGGACACATTAATTTATTTATTTATTGGTGTAATTTTACTTTCAATACTTCTTACCTTTGGTAGAACTATACAAATTGTGTCTAAAATTCGCTCATGTGATTCTGACTTTGATGACGTATAGGCTTTGACGTCATTGTCGGAATTATGAGCTACTCCCAGAATTGCAACGTAAGAGACGCTTCGTGGCAATATCCCCTAGTCAGACTTGTATGTTCGTGCGAGCTCGTGAAAATAAATTGGTCTGACGACTAGACTCTTGTGTCTCAGTGTCGTCAGTCTCTGTCCTTACGTTATCACTCTTCTTTATACTCACTCGTACTTTATTTCTAACAGTATCATATGTAGACTATATTCCACACTAGGATAATGTCTATTTTTAAAGCAAGAAAAAATATATGTGCAAAAAAGGAAAAGGTAAGATTTTATTAAAAAGAAAAACAAAGAAACGAAAAAAAAAGTATTAAAAAATGTGTTTTATATAACAGAAGATAAAAAAGAAGTAATTCGACATTAAATTTAATATTTATTTTGTGATTAATAATCAGTACATTATTATTACTAATATATTTCAATTTCAATGTGAGTCGATATACACCTACATTAGTATATTATTCTTATATGCCAATAACTCTGATCTATTGATGAAAGTTAAAATTACATTGCGAATTACATACACATATAACAAGCCTTTCCCATTACTGAGATAGTTGAACTTTTATTTTTCCACTATCGCTCGTTATATATTAATAAAACATTTATGTATAATGAATTACTATGCTCGTTCTACTAATTATACAAATTAGATTGGTAAAATATTTTCTTATATTTGCAGTAGTAAAGCAACTCCAGCAAGGGTCCATTTTGCCGATTTGTCTTTTGTTTTTAGGTTAAATGTCCAAACGTACGTGGGTCCTCGGGTTCTAGTTTTATAAACGGGACATTCGTACATGTTACGTAAATCTTGCTTATCTTGAGTGATTCCGTGTACATACGCACCGTCACGTGGTGCTGATCTGTGAACATAGATGCATGTATATTAACTGCATTCAAAAATAATTGAATTAAGATTATACGTGAAATCTTCTTTCTGTTTTTTGGTTAGACCCTAACGAGCACTAACGAAGCATTAATGAAAAATTATTAATATATTATTCCTGCTTTACCTTGGCCTGCTCATTTCACGGAGCCCAATCCGACAGTTCTAAATGTGTGTGTGTGTGTGTGTGTGTGTGTGTGTGTGTGTGTGTGTGTGTGTGTGTGTGTGTGTGCGTGTGTGTGTGCGTGTGTGCGTGTGTGTGTGTGTGCGTGTGCGTGCGTGCGTGCGTGTGTGCGTGTGTGTGTGTGCGTGCGTGTGTGCGTGCGTGCGTGTGTGTGTGTGTGTGTGTGTGTGTGTGTGCGCGTGTGTGTGCGTGTGTGTGTGTGTGTGCGTGTGTGTGCGTGTGTGCGTGTGTGCGTGTGTGTGTGCGTGTGTGCGTGTGTGTGTGCGTGTGTGTGTGCGTGTGTGCGTGTGTGTGTGCGTGTGTGCGTGTGTGTGTGTGTGTGTGTGTTTGTGTGTGTGTGTGTGTGTGTGTGTGTGTGTGTGCGTGCGCGCGCGCGCGCGCGCATTATCACATTCTAATCTCTTTCTATTCAGTTTGTTTTATGACTTTTAAGAAAAAGGCTTTATTGGAAAAAAAAGTCTTTATTTTTATGTGGAGTAGAGCATTCGCCGTTCTAGTTCTTCTAATTTTATTATTGTTATAAAATTTAATGAGTGTTGTAGCTTCTCTAAAATTGAACTTTCCGGGATCTGTTTTCCTTCGATATGTTGTTCCACGGCTTCCGAATCGTACAGACTGGAATCTACAACGAAGTCGTCTGGACAAATATCGCGTATCATCCAGTCTGTTTCCATTGGCATCTCTGATGGAGAACCACTTCCAACATGTGAGGATCCAAGGGGCGGGGGGACATGGGGGCCATAGCACCCCCCTGGTAATTTATCTTGCATGCAATAATATTCACATTATTCTAATTGTTAATTTTTAATTTTATTCAAAATATAAGAAATTTGAAATCGTCACCATCAAAATTATAACTACCACGTTAAATCATAACAGCTCTGAATGCAACCGAATGCCTTGTCTTTGTGGCAGATGCGCATTACCTAGGCGCTTATGTATTTATAGAACTTTGACAGTTCCAATATCTGCGTACTTCATTGTTTGTCATGTACCTTATTATCTGTATATATAGAAGTTCTACGGAGAGAGCAAAATTAACTGTAGCTCACATGACCAAACAAAGTTCGCATTGTAGTCGAAACTACATTCCACGGAATAAAAATAAGATCAATATTTAGTGATTTTTGACGTTTACCGACCGAGCATTCAGTTGTCATTCTGTAGCGTTGTGTATATTTTGCCGTTATTTCTTTGTGATTGTGTTTTACTTTTTTCATATTTTCTTGTATAATCAGTCTTTTTTAAGACTAATATCTTTATCTCTTTTTAATAAGTACCTATATAATTAAGTAATATTTTCTTGTATTTCTAAACAATAGTTTTATGAATATTTTAGGTTACAATGTTTGGTGAAGAGCACGATAAGTTTATTTTAGAAGCTTATTTTCGTTCTGGCGTTCGTAATGAAAACGAATGGGAGTATTCTATTCAATGTTGCCATGAACAATTTATACAGAACTACCCTACAGTACTACTTCTTGGATGACTTGGAAATGTGCTGATCTCATAAATAATGTTATAATATTCTAAATACATAAAAATAAAAAATATTTTCCTTTCATGGTATAAAATTATTTCCAACTTTAACTGATCTAAATTATTTTTATTATAAAAGTATTATATGTCACAGGCCGGTATAAACCTAGGTCGTAGGCACGCCTATGTATTGTGTTTGTTTCAAATCGTTACTATGGCCACTATAGTTACTACTATAGTGAAGCGGCAACTTGACAATTGCAATAGAGCGGCACGCTTCAGTTATTATTGCTCTCTCCGTATAATAGAACGAAGATGAAAAATCGCTATACGTGATCTTTGATCTTTGTGGGTTACAATTGATAGAACAGCAATAAAACCGAACAGGTTATTATCTATAAAATTTTAAATGTACATAGGTACTTATCAGATTTATAATGAATATTTCATTTAATTTGTCATAGAATGGCGTCACCTTCTAACAAACGACAGAAAACTTTAGATTTCTTTATAAAATCAGAATCAAATACAGCTCCAGTATTAAAAAGGTTGAGACAGTGGTAAAATCGACAAGGAATGAAGAATCTGTTATTACACAAGCAGAAACCGTAAGCATTCCTTCGACTTCCGTATTTGATGAGTGAAATGACATTGATGACATAGGTTTATACGCTGGTAAACAAAGGATTATTAGCGATAATAGAAAAAAGGAGCTCCTAGAGAAACCAGTTTGTAAAAGATATTTAAATCAAAGTCATTTAGATAAATATCCCTGGTTAGCTTATTCTGAATCAATGAAGGGAGTTTATTGTAAATATTGTGCATTATTTGCTCCCAAAGTTATAGGCGATAGTCGATAGTACGGATACACTATTATGTATAATAAAAAGATTAAAACCCCGAGCGCAGTCGGGCAATTATAAATAAATTTGTATTATAAAATGGAACATTAATTCTTTTTTATTTCTATGAACTTTTTCTGGATCCACCCTTGACCACCAGTGTGTTTTGCAGCACGTTTGAATTTGGATACACTGGTCTTTGCTGTACCTATCATTCTTCTCCAGTGTTCTTTTATCCTTGTTCCACTCCTCTCATATCCACTAACCTTCAGTAGACGTTCAATTTCCATCCATGCTTTTTTCCTTTTCCATATAATGCCTATATCATTCAAATTGTTCTCAATTACTTTCCTTTCTCTGACCAGCTCAATTAAATAGTTCTTTTCTTCTTTTGACCAATTTTCCGAACTTTCACGTTTTCCGCTTATCTAAACATAAATGTTTTATATTATATTTTCAGTTCCGAAGTTCATCGTCAATATTATTAAAAACAAGTAATATGTCCGTATTATGAACTCGTTAATTTTAGTTATGATCACGACGCGTTTCGAACTCTCGTTCATTATCAAGTGTTACTTGATAATGAACGAGAGTTCGAAACGCGTCGTGATCATAACTAAAATTAACGAGTTCATAATACGGACATATTACTTGTTTTTAATAAATGTTTTATTTATATTATTATATACCGTATTGTACATAATATGTACCTTTACAAATACTGCTCTTTATAAGAAACGTATAATAATAATTTATGATATATGTAATTAGCTGTGTAATAGTTATACATATTTGGTTAATTTCGATGTACGAAAACTCTTTCTCAAACCAAACACAACCAAAACTTTCTTATATCGAGAGTTCGCTATACGTACATATTTGATTTTTTTAAATTTCTTATATCGTGCATCTATTATATATTAATTAAAACGTCGTGCCATGTGCAACAAAGCGTTATAGATTTATAAAATTTGTTTAATTTACCTTTCATTCAAAAGTATTCACTAGTGTAACAAGTCACAAGCAGCGTGTCACACATGGTACACATTAAATGATTCTTTTGCATAAGGCTGTACTTTTAGCAAAACCTTTCTTTGTTACTGGCCGGGTTTGAGATTTACCTAATGCAGCGTTTCGAAGAATTCTGCATTTGGGCCTGGCACACATTCCTAAGGGTAGTTAACCCTCCTCCCCCGCGTGGGCACTCTTAAGGAGCATGCAAATGCACATGCAACTTTGCTCATTCGCTTCTCTGTCTTCGCGGTGGTAACTGGGTCGTCTCTGGACGACCATCCGTTATCACAACTTATATTTTCATCGCTGTTTTTTTGTTTTATTGTTTTTCTGTAATATTATTAAATAAACTTTTTATTTTCAACTAACAGTCTAATGCCCGGTTTCTCAGTCGAGGTTTAAACCGAGAATCATCTGATTCAGATCAAATCGCGGCTCAAGTGTTTCTAGAACAAGAATCAAGCTGATTCTCGGTTTAAACCGCCGCTCAACTTGATTCGTGGATATCGGCGAATCAAATATTTGATTATCGAATCAAGAGCTGTCACTTCAAAACGTCCTAGAAACGCAACGGGAGTTTAAATCGAGAATCAAATTGAGCGGCGATCAGTTGATTCTCGGTTTAAACCTCGACTGAGAAACCGGGCATTATTTCTGTACAATAAATTAGTGGCGCAGTCGGTTTTTATTTTGTTATCCCATACTTAGTACCTTTTGTTACTATTAGCCCAGTCGGTGGGATCCCGTCTTGTTACACTAGCTACACAAAATATCTATCGCCGACCAATTATATGTATTATTATTTTAATATTATTTATTAATTCTACTTTTGCAAAACACCTCATTGCTAATAACCATTTCGTAAATAATATTAATTATTTAAAAATTATACATTTTTGCGAAAAAGGTTTTAAATTAGATATAATGGAAGCAATAGATATTTTTAAACAATTAAACTAAATAAATAAAACAAAATTTACTTTACTTTAGTTAATGAGCAACTACAAATAAAAAATTTTATTTTATTGTTAATTATAAATATTTATTTGATTTTGATTTATATTTATTTTTATCTCTTAAATTATATACCTATATTAATTGTTTGTTCTAGTAAGTTTAGTAAATTTATAATATTGTTTTGTTGTTTATTGAAATGCTTGTTTTGGTTTTCGTTATATTGCCTGAAGATGTCACAATGTTGACGAAACATGTAGCTTTGGTATAAAATAAAGCACGTGAAAATAAAACAAAGTAATATATATAGATATATATATATATATATATATATATATATATATATATATATATATATATATATACAGGGTGTCTCTAAAATGCGTGTACATCGCTTAACCACAGATTCCTGGGTCGAAAATAAGACGATTTAACTAAACTTACCAATATGCAATTACGTTTCGTTTAGCTGGTATTCTGCTTCAAAGTTATTTAAAAAAAAGTTATTTTATCCATAACTACAGAACGCTTGGATTGATTTGGATAATATTCGGTACTGTACTTCTTACGGATGTAGGTCATCTTTTAAGGTGATATTAGTTATTATCAGTGGACCATTAGTGTACGAAACACGGGTAACCCGGCATAAATCAGTCAAAAACTTTTTAATGTTAAGGCCAATAACTTTCAAAAAAATAGTTTCAGAAAGACATATTCAATAGTAATTTTTTTGTTCTTGTTATCTGTACTGATATCTGTTAAGGTTTAGGCACAAAAGAATAAAATCTGAGGGACCGCGCACTGCATTTCATAAAAAAATGTCATCTAGCAGTCTGGTTTTTTAAGAAATAAATGACGATATGATATTTATTAGTGCAATTATTTAGATTTCCTTTGAATTTTTGCAAAATGGGCACCTCGTTCACCAGATTTAAATATTTGCGATTCCTTTTTATATATATTTTTATAAGGAAATCTAAATAATTGCACTAATAAATAACATAACATTTAGAAATTATTTAAATTACCAAATAAGCACCTTACCGTTGTGCTAGCAACGCTACAAAAAATTTTGCAAAAATGATATTTAAGCTACATCTTTTAATTATTACTTTTTAAAAGCATTTTTATTAGAAATGTGAGCATTAATATCATTTTAATTAATACCAATCAATGCGAATAACCTATCCCTACACCTGTACGAAAGGATTTATCCCCAAAGGGTTGGAATGATGACTTCAACTTCAGATGTAAAGAAGTTTATTCAAAGTTCATGTAAAAACTTATGCCGACGTTTCGACCTTGAGGTATGAGGTCATTATCAAGGCTACAACATTTGAAAAACTAGTATTCAAAGAATGGGTTAGTCACCCATGCCTGCAGCTCATCGACGTATGTGCAAGTCTGAATATATCACAAATTATTATTTATCTAAATTCACTTTTAAAATCGTAGGTGCCTAGGTCGCAAATAAAACAACAAATTTAAAACAAGTGTGAATACATTTTCTTCTCTTGACAAAAGCAAAGCAAACTAAGCCGACTATAAATGCATTGATCTTCTTTTGTTCAATTTTTAATTAAAAAATATTTTTTTCTCCAATGGTCTTACATAATTTTTCAAAATAAAAAATATGGAAAAATATTGTTCCATTTCCTGCATATGCAAGAAAATTTTGAACACAATTGAGTGAAAAATAAAGGAGAAAAAAAATAAAAACTGAAAAAAAGTTGGAAAATATTTTTTTTCTCAAGTACGAAGGAAAATTTTGAAAAATAAAATGTACCTTGCACAACTAGACCATAACAAGTATCTGCAGAAAAAAATTCATAAAAATCCGTTGGGTAGTTTAGGAGATCTGAGTGGAACAAAAAAATCTCGTACGAGCGAGCGAGCGAGCGAGCGAGCGGACGAGCGACATACATACGGACATATGTTGTAATAGTCATTTCGTGGTCCAGGGGGTCTGTCCGGGATTTCTGTGCAAAAATTTTTGAAATCGGAAGATGCTACAGACATCGTACCGAACACTATAGCTCTTCGACAGGAGGTCGATGAGCTAACAACACATGATAAATATAACAATTCAAAAATACATGAATTGTTATATTTATCATGTGTTGTTTTTCAAATGTTGTAGCCTTGATAATGACCTCATACCTCAAGGTCGAAACTTCGGCATAAGTTTTTACATGAACTTTGAATAAACTTCTTTACATCTGAAGTTGAAGTCATCATTCCAACCCTTTGGGGATAAATCCTTTCATATCAAATTTCGACTTAAATAAATTATTATGAACCTACACCTGTACCAAATTTCAGAGCTCTAAAATGTATAATACAGAAGTAATCGCAACATTTTCAATTTTACATGTTAATTCCCTTTGTCCCAGATTTCTTGGGACACCCGGTATATATATATATATATATATATATATATATATATATATATATATATATATATATATATATATATGTGATTCGTTTTGTGGTATTAAAAATGAATACGTGAAAATAATTTAATAAGTATAAATTAACTGTTTGAGTACTTTCACTTAACACTTTTAAATATAATTTAAAAGTATATGTTTGGTTATGTTTTATTTTTAGATTAAATTAATGAAATGTTGTTTATATTGCAATATTTTTTTCACTTTATACTAAAAAATACTAATTAAAATACATTTTACTAATATGAGTATCTTTATCGTAATAAAACATGTATTAATTTTAAAATCCTCTTTAAAACACAATTATAAAATACCAAATGTTTGAATTTGATCATGAATGCTTCAAAATGTAAGATTTTAGTTTTTGATAATGATGAAGTTACGGAATGCAAGATTAGCATACGAGTAGATGGTGAGCAAATGGAACAAGTTAATGAATTTATGTATCTGGGATGCATGTTTTCGAAAGATGGACGGATGAATGCTGAAATTGAAAGAAGAGTGGTTGCAGGTAGAAAAGTTTTGGGCGCTTTGGGAATGTTTGCTAGAAATGCGAATGTATCAAGAGAAGCTAGGTTATGTGTTTATAATTGGGTACTTGTGCCATCGTTGATGTATGGATGTGAATGTTGGGTCTGGGATAACCGAAATAAAAAAAGGGTAACTGCGATTGAAGTGAGATTCTTGAGAGGAGTGTGCGGAGTGACTAGAAGAGACAGTATTAGGAATAAAGTAGTGTATGATGAATGTGAAATTAGTGAAAATGTTGTGAAAAGAGTGGCTTCAAGTCAGCTGCGTTGGTTTGGACATGTGGAAAGAATGTCAAATGATAGATTGACTAAGAAGATTTATTTGGGTGAAATTGAAGAAACACGAATGCGAGGAAGACCGAGGAATAAATGGATGAATATGATAGAAAATGTTTTGAATGAACGTAAAATTATAAGCAGAAATAATAGGAGAGCATGTATGACAAGGTGTATGGATATTAACGAGGCGAGACAGTTATGTATGGATAGGAGTATTTGGCGAGCAATTGTTAGAAAATAAGGAATGAAAGGTAGTTTTTTATATAATACATATATAATATTAAATTTTTTGAGTGATTGTAGGGAATTAAGGGCCTGCTACCCGAGTAATGGGAAAGGCGTGATGTTTGTATGTATGTATGTATAAAATACCAGAAATACTCAGATATACAATTAAAATGAATTTGCACCACATAATCTAAGCGTAACGGCCACAAAATATTTAAAAACTAGTAAAAAGTATCAAATAAGGAAGGTGGCTAGCAAGATCATAGGGAAGGGTACAGGAAGAATTTGTTTAAAATTCAACATTTAAACCGAAGTTAATAATATACGTCAATACACATCAGTTAGTTATCTGAACATTGAAAAAATTGCATGTAATATTGCAATATTGACACCGGATATTGCTTACAATGTCTCGTAAAAAATGCAATTGCCGACAAACACATTACAGATGAGAACAAACATGTTATATAATAGACTTCCGCACTTGTATAATGCAAAATTTAATGTCCTAATATAATATCAAGCAACAACAAAACATACTGACATTACATGTAGAATATCTTTTGAAAAAACGACAATCTGTATTCTGATTGACCGAGCACAGGATGAGCTACATATTATAAAAGTAGTGGAGAACAAGCATATACACAGTTATAGTTGTCGCAAGTCATTCGATAATAATAAAAATGAAATATTTCATAGTTCTGTTTACGTGTTCTCTACTTTCAATCACTCTCCAAAATAATGTAAGCCATGTGCTGGTATGTGTGTAATTATTGTACTTTACATTTTTAGGCTGTTTACAGAATAAAAGTAAATCGAGCAGTATATCCCAGAATGAATAAAGAATATGCAGAGGGTAAAATTTGGATCACGAAGCCGAACAGATACACCAATGCGATAAACGGTGAATTCATTCTACGTAACATTCCACGGGACAGCAAAGTACTATGACACTGGTGAATTATAACACTTTCCCCAGTGTTTTTATAGTTGATAATTCCATTATAGGTGAGAATAAAGGTGTATGAATTCCTCAGCAATGAGTACAGACCATTCGCCATCAACCTGGAGCGAAGTATATGTAATTTCATGGTACTGGAGTACAAGATGGTATTCTATCCAGACCTAGTCAAAACTGGATCCCATGCGCCCGAGCCGAGTTGTCCTGTGAAGCCGGTAATATCTGTAATTACTAGAGGTTCTTACAAAACACTTGTATAGGTGGTGTCCGGTAGCACCCGTGATCATTCTGTAAAGTTTCAACAGTTTCTTGTGACTACTTCCTCAGATATTGTGACTTATAGAGGAGAGCATGCTGGACTCATAGGTCCTCTTCTGTTAATATAGATGTGATAAATTTATACGAAACTATATTAATTATATGTGTGTATTGATTACCAGGGGAATTACACAATCGTCAATTTCACACCAGATGACGCCAATTATCCCGCATCATTACCATTCCGTAATTACATTGTTAGGGGTTCGGGAATATTGAAATAAAAAGAGTTTGTGCTTATGATGAAATGATAAATATGTCTTTATTATAACGAAGCTGATGTACGACTAAACTATATATACATTTTGCACAGTGCGCGTAACATAGATAAAGCAGTTTTTATCAGAACTATCCCACGGAGCTTCCCTGAGCGGAAAGTGTCCTACAAGCAAAAGTAAAAAAAAAATGATATGACTAAAGTACACATATATGTTGGCTTAAAAATTAAATATATGTATTTAACGTAGTAAAAGTAGCGGATTACATAACACCTCCCTCTGGAAAATTGAAACGGTAGTTTCAATTGGAATGGCTGTCCCATGCGGAGGCAGATCGACGGCAAGAAATTCGTTGATGTGGATTGGCAGGTTGTTGGTCATGAAATTCTTCTAAATCGTCTAATTGAAGAGATGGTCGTCGAGCTTCATTGTGAATAATAAAATAATTATTTTATACAATTTATTTATTAAATAAATGAAATTGTATGTAAATTATTTTAAAATTAAAAACTCTAAAGTATATTGGAGATTCTAACCATAACATTTATAAATTATTTGATTTACCAAATAAGCATCTTACCGTTGTGCTAGCAACGCCATAAACATTTTTTTGCAAAAATGGTATTTAAGCTACATCTGTCAATTTTTACTTTTTAAAAGCATTTTTATTAAAAATGTGAGCATTAATATCATTTTAATTAAAACCAATCAATGCGAATAACCTATCCCTACACCTGTACCAAATTTCAGAGCTCTAAAATGTATAATACAGAAGTAATCGCAACTTTTGCAATTTTACATGTTAATTCCCTATGTCCCAGATTTCTTGGGACACCCGGTATATATATATATATATATATATATATATATATATATATATATATATATATATTGTGACGCTTCCTGGTAGTGCGGGTGTCGGGTTGCTCGGGCGCCAATCGGATTCGTGCCAGGATAGTTCAAGGGAGATTAGGGTAACAGAAATAACTTAGCTTGCACAGAAAGTTTGGTGTTTTATTAACGTTGTGCTGTTGTACTGTAGTACAAACTGTAAAGTACACTCACTTGCGCCACGCGACGTGGTGCAATAAAAAATAGCAACAGTGATTCACTGATCACTCAGATGAACAATACACGTTATTCCAATAGATATTCCATAAATCATAGCCATACATAGAAATGCACAATGGTCGTTATAACAGGATACTTTAGTAGCGGGACGGAGACTGAACTTGGCAACAGGTCGGGTCGCAGTGCCAAGTAACAGTGGAGGACAGCCGCCCAGGTCGGGTCGCAGTGCGGCTGGTACGGGGGTAGGAACTGATATCTTGACAACAGGTCGGGTCGCAGTGTCAAGCAACAGTGTAGGACAGCCGCCCAGGTCGGGTCGCAGTGCGGCTGATACGGAACAGAAACTAATGACTTGACAACAGGTCGGGTCGCAGTGTCAAGTCACAGTTGGAAAGTACAAGTCAAAAATGCGGCTACTTCTGATGATGATGATGACGCTAATTATTCAGTGACACTACCATTCCGTAATTCCATGTTGGAAATTGGATACTGGCATGGCACGATGAAATTGGGTGTACTGCAGATTTATGGAACTTTGGATCGAGACGCAGTTACAAGGGAACAGTACGGATGATCCCGTTGGAACATGTAGTAGCAATATAGATCTCTTGTGTCTGGCTTTGGTCATTGTAATTATGCAATTAAACACTGAGTTTCGTGTTAATTTATATTTAATGTATATACAAGTAACACTCCTATAACAAGGTAGATAGATCCCTAGAAAATGATGTGTTGTGTGAAAGCGCGTTAATGGAGACCCAGAGCAAATACAAAAAGTGTGGTTTGCTTCGGAAAATGTATGTATTCATCGTTGTGCACAGCTAACTGGAAAAAAATACTATTATTTTAATTGGTAGTTTTCCATTCATTCGTTAATCACCGGTTTATCTTAATCACAATGTTAATGACACTCATTATTGCTCACATACACATACGAGGAATATTTATAGACCAGAAGCGATAATTTTTGAAAAAGCATTGTTATTCTAGGGTTCACGTGGGTTACTTTGTAAAAATTATAGGTAATGTCTTCCAGTACAGAGTAGAGGAAAATTTTAAATGAAGAATTTGTTTGAAATCAAACAATTTTACAGAAATTAGTTATCTGAACGTTGAACAAATTAAACAAGTATGCGGGGAGGTTGGTGAGACACGTCATTACACTTCAATTGGTAATTATTGTTACCAGATATTACATTATACAGTGTTGTGCAATGGAAATAAATACAGACACATCACAGATGTGAATAATAATACAGTATACTCCAAGGGAGAAAAACGTCTTCTTCTCTTATGTATGAGGTGTAATTTGAAGCCAAAGGGCTACAAATACTTAGAGCGAAAAATGGTGGTCTCTCCTGAGGTGTATATACTATTTTCTCCATGTTCGGGAGTAGAAACACATAATTTCATAAATAATGAATTATAATAAATCGGAGCAAAATTGCAATATTTAGAAGCATTGGGAAATGTTTGATAACACTAGGTTACACGAAAAATGAACCAAGGAAAAAAAAGTATTTTTAGACTAATTTGGGGTCAGGGAAAACGAAAATGACAGTCATTTATTTTTCCAAAGAATAGTTTTCGAGATACTTACAAAAAACGTGTTTTTTTGCTCATTCTTCATATACTGGCATAAATCTTGATAACGGTTAATCCAATTAACATAAACTGTGTATCGTTCGAAAGGTATATTCTTTCACGTTCCGACGGTATTTTATTTTTGAAAATCGGATTAAAATTCTTTGGGTTACAGGCGATGAAATTCGATTTTTCGAATTTTTTTTAAATCACTAACTTTCAGTTGTTTCATTGAGATAGAAAAATAATTATTTCACATACTTTCAAGATTGCATATGAAAGATAATTTTATAGCAAAAAAGCGAAGCCTAAGTTCGCTCAAATCGGACGAAAAATACAGAAGTTATGACACATTCAGTGAAGTCAGACAATTTTAGTTTTTCAGTAACATGTTCATACTTTTGGTCGAAAATGCGTTTTTTCACTTAACCTTCGTCGGGCGGCATAATTTTACAACGTTAACAAGCGGCATAGGTACAATTGTACCTTGTGCATATTTTGGCTTTAAAACTCTCAGTTTTCGTATAATTTCTGTATGGTTGTTAGTATCTACACATTTTAATGTATTTAAATAAATTTTGTTATATTATATTTATGTTTAGACCAGAAACAGAAACAACGTAAAACTAGAAAATGCTGTTTGGTTTGAGTGCAACCTGTTTGTGATAAACATTCAACAGGAAAGACAACTTGCACTCATTGTAAAAATGAATTACAAACATTTTCTTTTATATATTTTTATGTTCTAAACAAATTTTTGGTACTCTTTTTTTCGTAATACAACAATATTGTCACTTAAAAAAACCCAATTATGTCTTTTTTGCATCATTTTCATACAAAAATATGAACAGGTACAATTGTACCTATGCCGCCTCCACAGCTGTCAGAAAAACTTTGCCCCCTATCTCGGATACGGGTAAAGATTTTCTTCTGAAATTTGACATACATAATCTAAACTAAAAATGCAGAGAAGTCGTGAGATTTCTGGTCTTTACGATTACTAGAAAAAAAGTTATCGCTATATGAAAAGGAAAAAGGTACAATTGTACCTATGCCGCCGGACAAAGGTTAAGCTCCTCCATTTATGTTGCATTGAATCGTCCCCAAGTTGCATCCAGCAGTTGTCACTTATCATGCCTTCATCCCAAAACCCTCTCTCGCCTTGTTCATCGCTGTTAGTTCCCAAATTCGGAGGAAAAGTGTCCTAATGACTGTGGAGGAATTGCATTTTCAATCACATGCGCGCATGTCTTTCCAATACATAAAATTAATGTTCCACTTAGAACTATTATCACTAACATTAATACACCCAACTGTAACATTTTAAGATATTTAGCTACCATCTGCTCCGTTAAAATATAATTCTCAAACTTTCATTGAAAATTCTTTCCAACTTATAGATAAAATTAAAGATTTACATTGCCCAAATAATTACAAATTAATGTCATTTGATGTTAAATCCTTGTTTACTAGTATCTCCTATGAATTAGAAAAAAAGGTTTTTGTTTCATTCTTCTCCCATCATGTTTGTGCACATGATGTTGGAAAGTTTCTTTTACCAATTTTTGACGTTTTCAGTGAAATTCTCAAGAGATATGTTCTTTTGAATGTTGTGATTTAGAATGCTGTTTGCTTGATAATGACCAAAACCCTTATGGTCGAAACGTCGCATATTATTGATCATCTGTGATCATCTTTATGATATTTATTTGAAATAAACAGTTCACCGGACCTTGAACTAAGTCAATTATTCTAACCATTACGGATTACATATTTTCCTTCTCAATATTTTGACTAAAGAAAATCTACAATGAATATAATGACAAACAAATTCCTAAATTCGCAGCAGGTGATAAAGTACGGATCAGCAAGTATAAGGTAATTTTTAGATAAAGGATACTGGTCAAACTGCTCAACTGAACTATTTACTATACATAAAGTGCGACATACTAATCCCATTACGTATGAACAGAATATCGCTGAAACATTTTACGAATATGAATTACAACGTACAAAACAGCCTGACGTGTATTTAGTGGAAAATATTGTTAAGTGTATTTAAAATGGCTAGGAATGGATAAAACATACAACAGTTGGATACATAAAAATGATGTTTTGTAATTAAAATGTGTATTAAATAAACTATGTAATTTTATTATATTTATTGATTTTCTTTACATTTCATGCAGTCCTTGATCATTAGAGATCTATACATATTAGTATTAAAATTTTCATGTTCTCTACAATATCTATATCTTATAAACTCCGAATCTTCCTTCCAAGATTTTGGAAATTTTTCCCAAGCATAGTCAATTTGTTCTCCTGCGTGCATTATCACGAACTCCTTCGTTAGACATTGGATTTCTTTTGAGTATAGTTGATTTATTTGGAAATGACATATTATTGATATGTATTGTAAATAAATAACGTGGTAAAGGAATGAATTATTTTAATTAAATTAAATTAAATTAATACCAGATAAATTAACAGTAATATCATCGAATTAACCTTTTGCTGTATTGTATATGGCGAAATTACAAGAAAAGTATTTACAGAAGACGAAAAGAAATTGTTGATTGAATTTGTCAATTCAAAAGATGTACCTACACCGCACCAAATGGCGATGGCGGTCCGGACAATTAACACGATACAAAATGAATTTATCAATAACAAAAAGAAGCAACAACGTGACACGGCATGTGGAAGGACGTAAGGACGAAAAGAGCAAAAGTATTTGAATAATTAAAACTAAATTGATTTATTAACTCTGAAAAATGCTATGTAAAGTAATATGATAATAATTTAAGTGGAGCAAAAGAAATATATATGTATGTAATAACAATAAAAGAACAATGATGAATAATGCAATTAACAAGTGATGCTATATATATATATATATATATATATATATATATATATATATATATATATATATACCGGGTGTCCCAAGAAATCTGGGACATAGGGAATTAACATGTAAATATAGAAATATTGTGATTACTTCTGAACAATACATTTTAGAGCAAAAGTGTAAATAAAAAAATTGTTCCGAATTAAAAACTAAATAATAAGATGCCATATTTAATGCTCAGATATGTTTCTATAATGCGTAAATCAATGTTGAAATTACGCATTTCAATGACAGATTAGGAGGTCGTGAAACAAAAATGGTATGGTTTGATTATTTGTTGTTGTAACTAACAAAAATACATGCCATTTTTGTTCCATTACCTCCTGATCTGTCATCGAAATGCAATATTTCAAACTTGATTTACACGATATACAAATGTATTTGAGCACTGAATATGTTATCATATTAAGCAGTTTTTAATTCTGAACAACTTTTTAATTTACACTTTTGCTCTAAAATGTATTGTTGAGAAGTAATCACAATATTTCAATATTTACATGTTAATTCCCTATGTCCCAGATTTCTTGGGACACCCGGTATATATATCCGCCTGATGTTCGTTTCTCAACAACAAATAACAATATACTAAAATGCCGACGTGCGTGGTGCAATCGCCCAGCCAAAGATACTACAAAACAAAATAGACGGCCCTAGTCGATCAACGTCGGTTCACAAAGTAGGTAGGAACGCAAATACGTTACGGCGCAGGCGCAAAACAAAAAGGTACAAGAAAGCGAGAAGTATGAAATACTGAACATCCGCGTGAGTATGATAACATATAAATATAATATATAATAATGTGATAAGAACAGCAGAGGTAACGAAGTGTATTAACAAAAAAACAAAATAATAAGCATACGAGAATACAATACAATAAATTAATTAACACTATAGGGGCTTCGGAAACTAAATTTGCAAACAAAATGTAAATTGCACAAAGAATTAAATAATGGTTTAATAAAGGGGGGGGAGGCACTAAATGGGTTAACCTACTTGGGTGACAATCACATTGAATTAGAATGTGTTTTTTTACCTATATTTATACTAATAGCAAGTAGATAAATTGGCGGGTTTCGGCTCAAAACTTGCAATTTGTTCCACTCGGTACAGATTTGGTGCTAGTGTTACGTCAATATCCAATTTAGTCGCCTATTTGGTATCGGTCTTGGTTAGTAGCTACTGTCTATGTCGCGAGATGGTGGGGTCGGTTTGCATTTTGAGTTGTGATTGTGCGTCTGACCGACAGGTCTTCGGATAACAGATAAACTATATTTAGATGTTAATATCCTATGTCTCAGATTTCTTGGGACACCCGGAATATTTGTATTATACAATATGATGTTACTCCAGATATATTATTTTTTTTTTATAATTTCGTGTATAAATATATTATAAATGCATTATAAATAAATGTTGGAATAACAATTTTTATCCATTCCTATCCAACCTATCGGTCCATATGGTGAAGTTTAGCGAGAGAAATTTGTACCTGTGTGTATATCAGAGGCTAAAAAAGTCGCCCATCGATCACAGAATTATAATGGAGCACGACGAATACTTCTATGGGTGCATGTATCCACAACTAATGCTAGAGACCTCTAGCATAGTTGTGGAAACTACTTAAATTTTTCGTTACCCGAATGCGCATAAGGCTGGCGATCTATTTAGTTTATCTGTGGTCCAGGTTAAGTCTTGTTTGGTAATTACGCTTTCTACCGCTAGATGGAAATTTTGGTTTACATCTTGGCTGTTAATTATTATTCATCTGTTCGATAGGTGTCTTGAACAGTAGTTGCGCTTTCTGTCGCTAGATTCGCGTCCGGTGTGCGTCTTGGCTGATGGTTGAACGTCTTGCAGCAGGTGTACGCGCGAGCACAGACAAACTATAGTTTGTCTATGATGTAATATCCATTAAATACTTTTGCAACTTTATTTTCACCAGTATACGTTATTCCTTCCAATGTAACTTCTGTTATTGAGTCAATAAGCGTATTATTATTAACATATGTTTTTAAAGTACGTCACATTTGTTTAGGATTAAGGTCGATTCTCACTAGCGCGACACTCAACTCGGCGACGCGACGCGGCGCAGCGATGCAAAGTGTCGTAACGCTGGTAGGTATTCTCATTTATGCGACAAGAAGCGAAAACGACGCGATATTACACGCTTGGCAAAAAGTGAAGTCCACAGTGGTCCACAGTTGACATATGTTCGCCTTTGAGTGATAACCGATTTCTTTCTTGAAAATGTCTAGTTATTCATCGAGTACTGATGAGTTTCATCTAATTACGAGTTTCATCTAATTTTAAAGAAATCTCCTTCCAAATATCTTCTTTTCTTTGCTGATTGCTATAATTTTTGTTTTTCAAATCGTACAGCTCCACATATTCAGTCACTAGGACAATTAATTGCTCAGCCTTTTCGTCGTCCATAGCACTCTGTCACCATGTGTACTGTTTAAAAACAGAATTGATACTGGGCGACACCGCGCGACATATAATGAAACAACGCTCACGAAACAATACCAGCGTTGCCGTGCGACGAAGCGACGCGTAGTAACCTGTAGTGTGAACGTACTCATTTAAAACAACGCAATATTTATCTAGCGACACTTTGCATCGCTGCGTCGCGTCGCGTCGCCGAGCTGAGTGTCGCGCTAGTGAGAATCGACCTTTATTCTTACAGCCATCTATTAACTTATTCAAATAAACTTTTTTTTCCATACGTATATCACTGGTTACATCATTTCTTCTCCTTTTATTATTATTCCAGTCTACCTCTGAACCAGTCATGGTAAATTTCTTATATGCATTATCCCAATCACGAATGGCTGTACGGATATTAGCGGATATTGGCGATATTATATGCTACTTTCGATGCACTTAATTACGTTATTGTAAATACATTAAAAATACGTTAACGTCCCTAAATGCGTATTTCCAGTCACAAGTTATAAACTTTACATTTAAAATACAATGATTTAATTTGTGTGTCACAACCATTTGACTCGTTAAAAACAGTCAGTTACTGTTTGTAAAACGGAGCTAAAGCCATTTCCACATCAGAAGTTTTTAAATATATTTCTTCTATTTCAATGTTGTACGCCTTATGAGATGCAACCAGCATTACACCTGCTCCGAAAATTCTTCGTCTGATACAACCAAATATACGTTCGGTTTTGAGTAATAGAACACACCATTGGTAAGAGTAGCACTAACCAAGAAACGTATAGCTTGTGCACATTCCCTGCAAAAAGTAACAAGTTTCTCTATAGAAATCCATTGTAATCAGCTTCGGTAATTGTAAGTACTAAGATGAATGAAATATTTTACTGCTATAAATTTATGGCTGTTCGAGTGGCTATGTAACCGAAGTAAATATTGTATTGCTGAAATGCAGGATACAAGCATTTAAAATATTGGAATCCTGGGTAAAAATTATAACAAGAAATAATGTGACATATATAATTTTAATTTAATTAACATACATAAATACACACCTTTTTCAATGCAATTATAACAATTTTATAGAAAAACAAATATTTTATCAAATTAACATAATATTGCATGTTCAAAATATAAAATAATCTTATTAATACTATATAATTTTATTGATTATATGAAGAGCTGATTAGATTTCTAGCATAATCGCACAACCGGAAGAGGAAGTTTACTGAACATTAAAATCGAACATTGTGAATTATTGAAAAAATAAACGAGATATGGAAAAAGTTTTCAAATGAAAGTTATGGGAAACAATAATTTTAAGAAAAAATGCTCTGTGCATTTTATCCCTATCCAATTTTGAGTAAAATGTATTTATATATTGGCATGTATTTAAAATATCATATATGCTATGAAAACAAAACAAAATATTTACAAAAACACGCATTTGAAATGTCAAATATGTGTCAATTTAAATATAAGAAAGTAGTGTGGTGACCACACCAGATTTTTCTTCTTGTTGCCATTTGTTCGATTTTTTTTTTTTTAGATGTCGGTTTTCTATTTGTTTAATTAATTTCGGCGCCTTAGTAGTATATAGTGTTCTATGTAAAGCAGAGTGCGCTTGTTTCGTGTTATGTAATACAACTGCTCCTTTATTAACTCTATCCATTTCAAAATTACTGCTATCACACGTGTATACTTGGTCATCAAATAAAACAGAATGATGTTTAACACTAATTTTCGTAATGAAGAAAATAGCAGAATGATCGGTTCGTATTTTAATTGGGAATTTACTTATACATCCGTATGTATCCATAGAACCTCTTATGACAATATTTTATTTGTAATCTGTTTAGGGTATGTCATATATCCTTTGTATTCACCATTACAAAAGATTGCCGCATCGAAGGTTCATGTCATCAGTTCATTCATGGAATTGCATCTTAAACGAACGCTTTTCGTTTTGAATGTACCTAAATTTAGACACCGAAAAATGTTGAAATTGACCAAATCGCCCGCCGTTCTACAGCCTGTATACGTTATATTTTTCTTATAAAACAAACATATGTGTATAGATGAGGGACTAGACTACAAAATGGTGGAAACCGATTTTCGAATAAAGACTTAGTTTGCTAGTAATCTGAAGTTGAAAAATAGGCTAATTTCAAATGTAATTTTTTCTGTAATTAAAACAAAAATTTAAAAATCGGTGAGCACCATTTTGTAGCTTTATCCTTCAAGAACAATATGCAAAAATAATTATATTGATGTGTCCTTTTATAAAACCTGGAGAACGGCGCGCGATTTGCTCATTTTAGGCTAAAAATCGGGTGGGTATGGAATCGCCTTAAGTTTTTATGAAATTATGATAATAAAACTTAGATATTCAATGGAATTGTATAATATACTTTTGGGTCAGAATTTACAATGTTGCGTTCATGTAATTTTTAGTAAAGATGGTGTAACAATAATAGAATTATTACTAAGGTTTTTTGTGTCTTCATACTTCAATTCTAATCTGAAATGTCAATTGCATGTATATTCCACTCCTAAGTCCCAGTTAACCCATTAACGCACAGTGATCTCATATGAGACTTTCATTTTGTTATTTTTTTAAACAAATATGGTGAAATAATTTTATATTCTGTAATCAGGATATTGTTTACCGTACTTAACTTTGTTTATAAAAAAATATATAATACGTTTTCTTTAAATATTACTTATATTGTAAACAATTAAAAATTGTTAACTTTTAGCAAATATGCGCCGCGGGAAATGAAATGCTGTAAATAGTAATATATAAATAAAAATAAATATGTTTATGATTGATTAGGTGAATAATAACTATCTTTAACTTTTCTAGTAATTATTTTACAAAATAGTTAATTTGTTGATGGAAAATTGTACCGCAAAACTGAGTGATCTCATGCGAGATCGCTGGGCATATATGAGTACAACGGTAATTTCTAGACAAGCTTCGACAAGTTTATGCGCGTTTATAACAAGCGGTATTGGTGTGACTAAACTGCATTGCTATTGCATTGTGTTCTCTTCTCTGTTACTGTGACAAAGTCGAGTGTTCGAAAATGGCTCATAACGTACAGAAAGCTTTAACTTTGGAAGAAATGTGTAATATTATAAACGATGAAGAGTTTTGGGAAGATTTAGAAATGGGTGAACATAGTGTGGATATTGTTGCTCTGCCACCGGAACCAGATGAACTGACTGACGAAGATGAAGCTACAGATGAAGATCTTGGTGTTGTAAATGTTAACGATGTGCCAGGGACATTAGAAGTGGATGTTATTGAAATAGAAGAAGATATACCTAGTGCAAGAAAACAACGAAAAGTGCATAGTAGTGCAGTATGGAGAAAAACTGAACCGGTTTATAATAAGTGGAACGATTTTACCTCTAAGTGGGAAGAAAAATTAGCAATATTGAAGGAAAAATTAATAGGTTTGACTCCCGTGGAAGTTTTTGAGAAATTATTTTCTGAAGAAATTTACTCTCACATTATTCATGAAACACTACGCTATGCAAAAGAGTGTAAGAACGACGCATCTTTTGATATTACAACAGAAGATCTAAAAGTTATGATAGGATTTTTTTTGTTTACTGGTTATAATGTTCTACCATCCGAAAGACATTATTGGTCTGAAGACGAAGATTTGGGAGTGAATTTAGTAAGGAATGCTATGTCTAGAAACAAGTATTGCAAAATAAAAAGTTATTTGCATTTCAACGATAACAAATTAGCAGAAACCAACAAAGCTGATCGTGGTTTCAAAGTTCGACCATTAATTAATTAATTTAAAAAATCATTTACTCAATACGGTGTGTTTGAGGAAAAACTAGCGGTAGATGAAATGATTATAAAATATTATGGCCATAACAGACTGAAACAATTCATTAGAGGAAAACCTATTCGCTTCGGTTACAAGTTTTGGGCTCTGTGTGGAACAACAGGTTTCTGTTATAATTTCGATTTGTACTGCGGGAAAGATAACCGAAGAGAGACAGGGATACCTCTAGGATCAAAGGTTGTCCTAGATATGATAAGCATTATTGATGATCCCAATAGTTACCAGATTTATTTTGATAATTTTTTTACTTGCCCAAGTTTATTAAAACAATTGGCGGAGGATAAATTTAGGGCTACAGGAATCATGAGAGAAAATCGTACAGATTCATGCCCCATAATTAGTACAAAAGAAATGCAAAAACAAAAACGTGGCAATTTCGACTATGGGTTTGACAAAAACAACGAAATATTTATTACAAAGTGGAATGATAACAAGTGCGTAACCGTGGGAACTAATTTTGACAAAATTGAACCGCTGGCAAATGTGTCTCGTTGGGACAAGAAAAATAAAGAAAAAACTATAGTTAGTCAGCCACATATACTGAACAACTACAATAAATTTATGGGTGGTGTTGATCATCATGATTGGTTAGCTGGAAAATACTGCACCAAAATAAGGGGTAAAAAATGGTATTGGCCAATATTCACACGCCTAATTGATATGGCCGTTGTAAACTCCTGGATTTTATATAAAACTGTAAATGGAAACAAATCCATGAATTTGCTGGAATTTAGAAGGTATGTGGCTGTTTATTATTTGAAAATAACAAATAAATCAAAAATTGGCCGTCCCATACAATCAGGAAGTAAAGCAGTAAATTATAACGTACATGTAGACAAATTGATTCACTTTATACTACAACGAAGTGAACAACGCCGATGTCAAATGAAAAACTGCAAGAGTCGACCGCGAACTTATTGCGAAAAATGTAATGTCACTTTATGCATACCATGTTTCAAACCATATCATATGTAAAAATTATATTGAAAGATTAGCAATATATGTAAATTATATTTTAAGTAATTTTTCTTAATTATATTACATGTATATAGCAGAAGTAAATATAATAAAAGTTATATTCTTAAATGCACAATAACTTCATTTATTATGTTATTTGCCCAGTGATCTCATATGAGATCAGTGTATTACGGACAAATGAGCATAAAAAAAAATTTATTTCGAACTATTATTTCTCTTTAATTAATACTTAGCGACATTTCACTTAAAAAAATTATAAAAATTACGAAAATAAAATTTGGGCGTTAATGGGTTAATATTATTATATATAATTTAGAATCAATTTAAATAAATTTCAATTCACTTACTTGCTCTATTTAAAAATAATGCTTGTTTTTTTTTGCTATTTTCTTTTGTTAGGTTAACCATGTGCTGTCACTTATCAAAACAATGAAGTTGAACCTGTGTTGAGCCTCGTTTACACGCTAACAAATAAACGTAGCATAATTTCCCTCCATACAGTGAACCTTCTTGTATTTAGTTCTGTTTTAAAAATAACCGCAATTGCTTAAAAACAATTTATACATCCCCGTTTATGTCCCTACATAGATGTATAGCTACTTATATTTCAATCTACTTATCTTCTTCTGTGTAAATGTTGTGTCTATTGACCTTGGTGACAGATATTTTGGCGCTGATTTAAGTGAGTTTGCTATCTTTCGTTCTCTTTTATTTGGTTTATTTTCCTTGTTCTTCATGACTCAAGTCAACTTGTTTCTTTTTGCTAGCTCAGTCAGAGTTTTGGCTTCAACCTTGAATAAGCAGGCCAAGGGCACGGTGCGAACTACGTTTTATTGGATATTGTTTGTATTTGCAAAATTCCGTAAAGAAATACCCGTATAGGGGATTTTTACCAAACGATTCTGCCGGTTCGAAGTTTTTGTTGTCAATTGCCGCTAGTTTAAGTGAGAGAATTCTTCGACGGACTCCCGTAAGGGGTTTAGTTTTTTTTTTGGTGCCCAAATTGTGCTTCGCCTGACGCCTTCCGACCCCGTTGTGAGTTGTTACGAGTTCTGGCTTGGTCCAGCTATCCTGAGGCGTAGTTTCTGCGTCGTAGGACGACAACCACCCTCATACGCCACGAGTTCCACAGACCGCTGACCAGTACGGACCGGGTCTACAACCACGTGTGAGCTAAGTGGACCGAACTTTAATTTTGATTCTTTTCTTCTCTACCCCCCTCCTTAGTGTATATTAATCGAGTTATCAATTAAATTAAATATTTTGTTATTGTTAAATATGTAAGATTCAAATTAATTCAATGCGCCTGTTATATTTAGTTCTCTTTTGCATATTTTATTAATTTATCCCATACTTTATTTTCTTTCTGTGTAAACGCGGATGTTCGAACCTAATTAATGTTTTATTGAGAGCGGGTGCTATTGTCTGTTTGCAATTCCGTCCATACCGTTATGTGAACCTCGGTTGATCAACCCCGGGCCCTCGTACATTGTAATTACGCTATATCCGGGTATACGACGCCGGCGCAGGGAATAGCTCCAACGCCATTTTTGTTGCTGTTGTTAGTACTGTGCGGCCATCTTGTGTATTTTGTACATCCGGGTACATGTTAAGAGAATTTTGTTTATTGACAACTATTTATTTATCATTTCATTTTTGTTAATGGATATACAGCAGAGTCGCGATTTAGTGAACTAATTCCGGCCAAGCTTGTTCACTTTTTAGGGGTGTTTACATTTTCGGGGTTCTGGTCTTACTCAGATATTTTGAGAAAAAACTTTTATTCTAGATACCTAAAGCAACAGAATTATGTATGTATATGTATAATAATAAAAGAGAAGGAAAAATATTGAATCCAAAATGGTTAGTTCAAGGTAATGTGAACTGTTTGTTTCAAAACTTAATCATAAAGATGATTTTTTATTATTTTATTGTAGATTTTCTTTAGTCAATTGTAGATTTTGAGAAGGAGAAATATTGAATGCAAAATGATTGGAATAAATAACTATAGTTCAAGATGATAACAGATATACGACGTTTCGACCATATGGTTTTTGGTCATTTTCAAGCAAAAAACAAAATTCTAGTTCAAACAATCATTAACAAAACCTCTTGAGAATTACACTCAAAAAGTACAAAAATATTTTGAAAAATATTAGAGAATATTTTTGTTTATGTTTCTTTTCTCTAGAATTTTGTTATTTGCTTGAAAATGACCAAAAAACATCTGGTCGAAACGTCGCATATCTGTTATCATCTTGAACTATATTCATTTATTCCAATCATTTTGGATTCAATATTTCTTCTTCTCAAGATCTACAATTGACAAAAGAAAATCTACAATAAAATAATTTAAAAACAAAAAATACATGTACCTATTACATAATATGTATTATGTATACGTGTATTATGTAATGGGAAGGTACAAACTGCAATATTCTACTAGCAAACACGGTTACACATTCTCCATTACCCAGACATTAAGTATTTATTTTTTTTTTTTTTAAATTCAAGTATTTTCGTTTACGCTCCATCTAGATTCATATTTAGTGGGATCCCCCAGAGAAGTATCGCAAATACCATAGTTTACTGTATCGGGGTTTACAGCTGTTCACTATATCGGGACGCAATGATAAAATTTAAGTGTTCACTCTATCGGGTTGTTCATTTAATCGAGAGTTCACTAAATCGCGACTTTACTGTATTTCTATTCTCACCATTTTTTTGTTAATTGAATTTTTTTGTTCTTTTATTATTCATTATTAAATTAGTTTTAGTTGTTAACTTACTGTTCTATATTTTTTTTGTATCACCCTATCCGCTCCCCAATCTCGTTGGGTTCACAGCTGCCGAATAGTCATCTGGTTTGTCCAGCCCAGCATCGCAATTTGGCGTGGTGTAGGTTCACTTTTAATTGCGTGGCGCCCATTCAGTTAGAACCACTCCCTTCTCCACTGAGAAGCCGGCAACCTCACCTCTGGCGAGGACAACTGTTCGTGACCCGTCCGGGCATGTGACAGTGGATTTATGCAGCCTCAACTAAACTTACTTTTGCATCTTCACATTAAAACTAAGTAGGGGCATTTATGCAGACTTGCGCTACGCATGCGCAAATGAACAATTGTGAGTTTGACATATGCGATATAACAATGTAACCTCTGTTTTTATTTATACAATCTTGTTGTCGATCCATTTTAACAAATTTAATAATAAACACGTCACGTTAAATTCAATACCTAAGCTTGCAAAAAAAGCATATGAAAATTGACAGTTGTCTCAATCAACAGTACGTTTTGTGCTTGCGCAGTAGTGGAAAAAATTAACATTTACTTTTCAAAGTTGGAAATTGGTCATCTTTCTAGTTTAGTACTAATGTTAGTTTAGTGTTAGCTGAATGCATAAAGCACTCCATACTCTTACGTACATTTAACTTCTTAATGTAAATGTTAAAGTTAATGTAAATTTTAATTTTGGCTGCATAAATCCACCTTTAACGAGTTTCCCGATATCTCTTCTACCGCAATATTCTTCATCAGATCAAATTTACTCAATCACTACAGACCAGATATTATCTGTAACACTACAAAAATAAATGTTTATTTATTAATTTTATTATAAATAATTTATTAGACCGAAAGAATGAGTACTATTAATCAATACACATTTGAATATATAGCAGCGATAAATACTACTATTTGAAATTGTAAGTGAAAATAATTATGATAATTCATATTTGAAAAATAATGGACACTACATGTAAAAGGGTAATAGAGATACGAATGATAATCAGTTAATCATACATAGATTTATTCAAAAGTTTGTACAATTATAAGAATTTATGTATACGACCCCAGTCACATATCGTTTCTATATTTTTGTTTAAACAAAAAAGTTAAAATAAAAGTCAAAACATAGGTATATTCGAATTTGTCTTACATGTCCAACATTCAGCAATTAATTTACGGCATTGCATCCTTCCTAGCAATTCGAACTATAAATATGGCAATAAAAGAATTATGATCATATTTTGAAGCTAGACATTATGATACATTATTATCAATGCAAATAAATTGTAGAATGAAGTAATTACAAGATACATTACATTATACCTTTGTTTTGACTGCTATTTAAACTTTTGTAAAACATTTAAAAGAAAAAACTGAAACGGGCGAACTCATGTGGCGTTCGGCTCGTATATAGAGAACCAAAAAAGTATGATACATACATATACCATACAAATAACCGTTTCGAAACGGAACCTCCG
Source organism: Carabus problematicus (assembly GCA_963422195.1). NCBI lineage: Eukaryota > Metazoa > Arthropoda > Insecta > Coleoptera > Carabidae > Carabus > Carabus problematicus. The sequence continues at coordinate 13,115,615 of OY728581.1, read as the reverse complement.
TTAAGTCTGACCGTTAGGGAGTTACAGAATCCCAGCCAATGTCTTACCTAAGTGTATTCTTGGTTTGGTTGGCGTCGTATTAATAATTGCTATATCATCATGCAGTTTTCCACGTGCAATATTATCAGCGTTCTGTGAACTGCTTTCTAGAATTCCAATTTCAATTAATGCTATACTAAACTAAGAAAATAAAATAAATGTATATACCTAGTACATTGATTTCTTCTAAACTTTTTCCTTTATATCGGTTAATGTCTCTGTCTTCCATCATTATCAGTAATTTTGAAAGCTGACCAATCTGCAAAGCTGTACTGGGAGGACGATAGTGATCTGCATGAATTTTTAGATCATGGCCCATGAAATTGGCTAATTGACCCAATTCCCTTTCTTGTAGGTTTAAAATTTGCACGACTGTTGCTATTTGTTTTCGAAGTTTCGTTCCTCTTAAATTTCCGGACGTTTCGCTCCACATGTCGCAGCAAAGTGACGTAGAGCTATACAAGCCCTAAAAAATGAGTTAGCACCCCCTCGACATCCAAACACATAAGGGTGGTCGTCAGACACTCCAGCATTTTCCCTATGTTTCAATGGCTGGGATTCTGTAACTCCTTAACGGTCGGACTTAACGGAGATTCCGTTTCGAAACGGTCAGAAACAAACCTAGCGATTCTGTAACTATTGACGGCCGTTAGTTTTCGGTAGCAACCGTTAACGTTCAGCCGCTTCGTAACGGTTGGTGTATGTGTCTCGTTAGGCTAACGTTTGATTGCGTTTTAGTATTGAAAGAAGTTAATACGTAAATAATATTGTATAAAAGTGTGAAAATTAGTGCGAAAATGTCTTAAGAAGAAGATAAATTCTTGCGGCTGCGTAAATATATCATAGATACGTATGTCAGTGAACCAGCGTTCGGTTGACATTTCGAATCGACTTATATATTATAGTTTTTGAAAAGAATACAACTATTAATGAATTTGGTAGTATTTTCACCCATTAATTCATCTGTGTTTTGTATTTTTCTGTGTTTAGTATCAACATTGTGAATTAAAAAATTGACAACTAGAATACTGCTTCTATTTGTAAATTACCACCTAAATGTCTCGAAAAGAAGGTAGAATCACGTAGAATTTATGTGTGTTTATTATCAACATTGTGAATTAAAGAATTCTATACTGTTTTTCAATCCCTGGAATTGTAGCATAAATTGAATGAGAAATTTAGCTTTACTATCATTAGTATATATTGCAAGGTACCAGCTGTCAATTCCGTACAGATGTACTTACATACAATTCCAGAAATATATATTGAAAATAAGAGTGCAACTACTTACATTTTTATTCTAATTAAGATTTTAATACTAATTGACAAATTATAATTAACTAATATAATTACAGTTATAGGTGTAATTGAGTATGACACTTCATTCGGCTGTCAAATTTAAAAATATTGTATAAGTAACCATAGTTACGGCACAAAAATACAGTGTTGCCGATGTGACAAATTTGACAACCAAACTACTCCTGTTTCATAACGATAGCTGAAACGGGACCTGTTACAGAATGCCGAGGTTACGGTACTACCGTTTACTTGCTACCGTAAACTAACGATCACGGTATCTAACGGTTGAGTTACAGAATCCCAGCCAATATCAAGTTTATGGTTTGTACCTGGTGTCCACTTAAGAGAATCGGTACAGATCTTCCAAGTTTTCCCCGAAGCTCTACCTTAACAAATCTTTCAGCTAAAATCTGTTCAAGCTTACTCAAAGAGTTATATAAAACGTCATGTCTTCCTTTGTCAATAGACTGACGTTTAGAATAATCCGATATCAAAAGTCGTTCTATTTCACCGGCACGCTTCCTATTAAATAACTGAATCGAAATTAAAACACATTTGGACAATTTAGTCCATACATTATTTGAGAATGATTCTCTCAGCAATACACAGAGTTTTTTTGTGTTCACATCCAGGTATTCATACAACAATTTTACATTTTCATGTAGCGGTAATTCTATCGGTTTATTTCGCTTGACTCGAATTTGTGTCTCCACAGCTGTTTTATTTACATAAGTGCTATAATCTTCGTTATGCAATTTTAGAAAATTTTCAACTGAAGTTTTTATTTTCATATCAGAAGTTTGAATGTATTCTGATATAAGTAAATTTCCACACTTTTTTATATAATTACGAAGTCTAGTAGCTATAGAAGGTACTTCATACTCATTAGTGTGTTTATTCAACCTTGCCAATTTATTGACAGCTGATAATAACGTATCAAAATGTCTAGGTTCAAAAAGTGATTTTAATTCTTTTATTGTAGGATTTATAGTTCGAATTGTTAGTAAAAGTCTTGCTAAAGTTCTTAAAATTTGTCGAATATGATACCTCAAGTGAGGTTGTCTGTATTTGCATGTTAATTTATTTCCGAATAAAATTATTAATTCGTCAAAACGCACTGTCTCGCTTATAATACCTGGTTGTAACATTGGACAAATTTTATCACACATAATGTGATTTGCCCTTTTATGTACACGTCTAGTGAGTTTACGGCCATACACCTGGATCTCACGACTATTATAAGTTTTACGTAATGAAGAAGCACATTTTCTATAATGTCTATAAATTGTTATTTTGCTATAAAATTTTTTGCACGGAATGTAATGTTCCGGACCACGCATCTTATTAGCATTAGGACGCCGAGTTACAATTAATTGCCCATTATGGAATTTAGAATTAGTGTTAAATTCGAAAATTCCTTTTATTCTGATATTATCCAATAACGCCTTTCTTTTGTCAGAATCTGAAAAAAGTGAAATAATGCGTAAGACAAGATTACCAAGTCGTAAAACCTATTTGCAGACTTCATAATATCAAAAGATATTTGCGTAGCTACAATTTATGCATTCCAATTAAAATATTTTATATGGATAGATATTAAAAAAATATTTTTGTGGCGGTACACCAAACCATTATGTATTTTAATATTATATTGTCAGTTCCGAAGTTCGTCGTCAATATTATTAATAAGATGTAATATGTCCGAATTATGAACTAGTCAATTTTAATTTCAGTTATGATCACGACGCGTTTCGAACGTTCGTTCATTATTAAGTGATAAGTGTGGTGTGTTGATAATGAACGAAAGTTCGAAACGCGTCGTGATCCTAACTAAAACTAAAATTGACGAGTTTATAAAACGGACACATTATATCTTATTAATGACATTATGTATTTACTTAGTAATACAACCCAGCTTTATAAGAGAAAATGACCTATTGAAATATGATCAAGGCTTACCTTGAGGCAAGGATATAATTTGTTTAACTTCATATTCATCTTTGTGCATTTGCGTCAGGTGTCGCGGTAATTTAACAAAAGTTTTTTTACAATATAAGCAAAAATATCGTTTTGAAGTAGATTTAGATGGCATGACCATAAGCGGAAAAGCAGTTTCATTTTTATAACCATCTTGAGGTGATATCTCCGCTACTGGTTCATTTTCATAACTATCCTGATGTAATATCTTCGCCATTGGTGATTCCTTTTCATAACTATCTTTATGTAATATCTCCGCCACTGGTGGTTCCTTTTCGTAACCGTCCTGATATAATATCTCCGCCACAGGTGGTTCCTTTTCGTAACCATCCTGATGTAATATCTCCGCCACTGGATCATTTTCATAACCATTTTGATTTGATATTTCCGAAACTGATACATTTTCAAAACCATCCCGATGTAATATCTCCGCCACTGATGGTTCATTTTCGTAACCATCCTGATGTAATACCTCCGTCACCGGATCATTTTCATAACAATCCTGATTTGATAGTTCCGAAACTGCTACGTTTTCGAAACCATTCTGATGTAATATCTCCGCCACTGGTGGTTCATTTTCGTAACCATCCTGATGTAATACCTCCGCCACCGGATCATTTTCATAACAATCCTGATTTGATAGTTCCGAAACTGCTACGTTTTCGAAACCATCCTGATGTAATATCTCCGCCACTGGTTCACTCTGAGTACCTAAAGTGAAGAATTACTTTCAAATGTATGATCTATAATTTGTATATTATTTTTAAAAATTTGTTTACATGTAGAATGGTCTATAATTAAAGAAAAAAAAATGTCCACTGATCTCTCTTAATGGGGAGTGTGTTTTCAGTAAGTTTGATCTATAGGATTTCAATTCAGACAATCCTGCAACAATATACAAATTGCATACAAAATATAGGACCAGCCAAGTAAATTAGGACGTTCAGATGCGAGTTTATGGTGGCCCTACCATTCTCCATGATATACCTAATCAGCCCGAATTATCTGTAATATGGTATGCGTAATTAGATTGATATTGTAAATAAACACAAATAAGTACAGGTACACTCTACCTTACAGTGGACAATCCGACCGGCCATTCCCGCCAAAATGTCGTTCAACACTTGCTTAAATAATATTAAATACAGTCGACAAGCAATACCGTGAACATCGGATAACGTAAAGAACATTTTCATTACATTATGTCGTGAACATATTACGCTACTAGCTACCGTGAACATTCATTTATATATGTGTGTATGTACATATTTATTATATTACATTTAAAGAATATGATATGTTACAATGGAATAGTATTGACAATCAATATGAAAATGAATGAAGGAAGACAAAATTTCAGACTTTATCTCCATGCAATAATTTGTTATTTTGATTTTTATTAATAAAATATTTTATCATATGTATTTTTGAAGATTATTCTAATTATTAACGTTTTTAGAATACCTTCCTAATATGTTAATATGAACAGGCATTGTTTTATTTTATTCACAGTATCGCGTGTCTACTGTACTAAGTTAAATTTATTGTATGTAAATATATGATACTTATATTGTATCCAAGATGCGATCATTCACGATGCAAATACTTTTGCATGGAATGCAAACCTATCATAACCCGGAATATGTCGATATATTCATTTTTATTACAAAAATTGCCTAAATGATCTTGGAATAATTAATTTGTGTGGCACTAATATACATAAATCTTAAAAAAATCATTTGCAAAATTGGCCATATATTCGCAAACCCGGATGAATCCCACCAGAATTAGTAGATTTACAGAAGTCAGCCATAGTCCTATGCTGATTCCGATAAAAAATAACTCTCATGCTTAACAATACCAACAAGGTTCGACATAAATTTATTTCCAATTATTGTATGATGCACTCAATTAAATAGTCATACCAAGTTTTGAAAAAAAAAATAATTAACATACAAGTAGTTATTTATCAGCATAATGCGATTCACTCTTGTAAATCTACCCTGCGTTGACAAATAAAATACACTTACTTCCATATTTCAATATTCTTCCCTCATAAAATTTTCCGTTATAATATTTAGCAAAGCATAAACCAGGAGCTGTTAACTGAATATTTTGCATTTTAACCACTTGTAACACATTGTCCTCTGTATATTTTACCAATGCATGGGTATCTGAAAGTTTGTGTAAATAAAGAATGAACATAATATTGAGTATTATTAAGCCTGTGGTATATAATTGTCTTATTTGTTTAACATGTGCTTTCAAGAAAGTAAAATATGTAAAAAAATTCAATTCATATAACTAAATTCTTTTTAACTGTTAGTGCAGCATCACAATTCAATAACAATATTTTTCTTCCTTTTAAAACCACAATGTAAATTTATGTAAATTTAGAAGATAAAAGAAATCTTAAAAATTCAAGGAATAACATGTGATTTCTTCAATTGTTAGTAATTATATTTTTAGTTTTATATAAATTGCTCTACTAAATAGTAGTGACGCCTCATTAAGAAGCGAAACGTTATATGATTAATAAACGGATTTTTTAATTCAAATTCCAACAAGAATTCGTCCAACAAATATGACAATAAACATTTAATTATAATACAAAACAAAAATTTAAATCTAGAATGTCGTAATTTTTACCTTCGCCCAATAAACGTTGCCTACAAGTTTCCAATTTGTTGCAGGATACTGATTGTTTCTTGAAGTTATTTAATGAGGATTGATTATTTTTTTTTTAATAATTCTATTCTATAAGATTTCAATTCAGACAATCCTACAATGACAAACAAAATGCATTAGACTAGTTGATATACACAATCAGGGCCGGCTTGATCTTTTGCGGGAAACGATGCAGAAATAAACCGCGGAGCCTTTTGATATTTTTCCCACTATACAATTTGTCCACAGTACACATCAGAAAAGAGAGCGAATATGCAGTAATAAATACGTAATATTTCGTGAAATGTTATGTATAAAATCTAAATGTATAACTCAATACCATGGTAAACTCCAATACAGGATTTGGAATGGAGTGTAAAGATGTGCAGATAATTGCAGGGGAATGGCAATGTTACTGTTAGCTAGGATATTTGAGGTGATTCGGGCATCAGCCTCTCGATTCCAAATCCTGTATTGGAGTTTACCACATCATATAGAGTTAAAAGGCTAATTAAAAATCAACATGAATACCAATATATTTTTTAGCTATAAAACAGACCGGCCCTTTGTATAATATTTATAGAACATACACTTACCTCCGTATTTTAATATTTTTCCTTCGTAGAATTTTCCGTCATAGTATTTAGCTAAGCATGAACCAGAATGTGTTAACTGAATATTTTGCACTCTGACCACTTGTAACTCACTGTCCTCAGTATATTGTACCAAAACGTGTGTCATCTTAAATCAATGATTAACTTTTATTATTAATCAAAGCACAAGAAACTATTTTGAAAACTGTTTCCAATTTTAATTTAATTTCACAACGCACAAACTTAACCTGCATAACACTAAACTGCAAATGCACCAAAATACACTGAATATGCAATACTGTAAGTCACTGTAAGTTGTTGTAAGTCACTGTAAGTTTTTGTCTTGTTTCCCCCTTCTATCAAGCATGAACTAGTGCGCAGCGCCCATTTTGCGGTTCCCAAACGTTATTGAATACACTAATAAAACGAATTCGATATTTTAAATTATGCATTTATTTTGTGTGTTCTTGTATCTAACAGAACCATTATCAATAAAAGGTGTACCTGTATTTATGCAATGCAAGTATTTAATATCAGAATTCAAACTAGAGACATGATAAGAACAACAAAGTTTTGTTACTGCCCAGAACACCAAAGTCGTGACACTAATTTATGGCTGTTTTTTGTTATTGAATAGAATGTAGAAATATGTAGAATGAAAGGGGATATATTAACTGATGCGTAAAAGATATTTTTACTCTTTATACATTACCATTAAAAAAATTGTTTTTAAATTTCAAATTCATGAATATGCTTTATAATTATCAAATGATAATTTTGAACATTATAAATAAAATTTTATATTTTTAAATAATGAATGATTACTTATATATTTAAAAGATATTTAGAAACAGTGATGATAATTATTTAATTAAGTAATGAAGTTTATAAATAATAAATGATCTTTGAGGATAGAAAATGAAATTTATATATGTATTAACAGTGATATTTTTAATCTTTGTCGGGCGGCGTAATTTTACAACGTTAACAAGCCGCATAGGTACAATTGTACCTATTTGCATATTTTGGCTTTAAAACTCTCAGTTTTCGTATAATTTCTGTATGGTTGTTAGTATCTACACATTTTAATGTATTTAAATAAATTTTGTTTATTATATTTATGTTTAGACCAGAAACAGAAACAACGTAAAACTAGAAAATGCTGTTTGGTTTGCGTGCAACCTGTTTGTGATGAACATTCAATAGCAAAGACAACATGCACTAATTGTAAAAATGAATTACAAACATTTTCTTTTATATATTTTTATGTTCTAAACAATTTTTTGGTACTCTTTTTTTTGTAATGCAACAATATTATCACTTAAAAACCCAATTATGTCTTTTTTACATCATTTTCATACAAAAATATGAACAGGTACAATTGTACCTATGCCGCCTCCACAGCTGTAAGAAAAACTTTGCCCCCTATCCCGGAAACGGGTAAAGATTTTCTTTTGAAATTTGACATATGTACATAATCTAAACTAAAAATGTAGAGAAGTCATGAGATTTCTGGTCTTTACGATTTCTATAAAACAAGTTATCGCAATATGAAAAGGAAAAAGGTACAATTGTACCTATGCCGCCGGACAAAGGTTAAAATTGTACGTGATCTTTAGATTTTTAAATAGGGAACAAATTTTAATGATCAAATATAAATAACAAATTTAATATTATGAAGATCATCTATTTTGATTTTATAAAGATCAAACATATTTTTCAAAGGTCACTTGTGATCAAAAATAATTTCTAAAAGATTTTACATAAATATTAAAATATCAAATTACAATTTTTAAAAGATTATTTATATTTTTTTAAATACATGCCTAGAATAAATAAAGGGGGCTGAAAAGGGCGAATGAACTTATTACGAGGATACCTATATCTCTAAAACCGAAGAAGTTACAGTTTATTGTTAGTGTGTCTGTATGTTGTGTATGTCCAGAAAAATTGGAGCAAAAACCTGGATTGTGTATTGGACTTATGCTTGGTATACTCTACTAACTGAGCTATGGATGACACTACTGTTTATTTCGTTCCTTATTCTCCCTTATAAAGAATAATAGTAACATTATTTATACCGATTTTAACAATTATATTTATATCATTATTGCAGTATCGTATGCGCCCAGTAATATGTAAACAATAAATAAAAAACTGTCGAAAAACAATTTCAAATCTTATTCCGAAAATGCACTTGGAACATACTGAACTACAGAGATCTTACATGCCGTGTTTGCAAAATCTCAATTTAACGTTCTTTTATTAATAACTTTTGAACGGAGTGAGATACAACAAAACGAGTTATTACCAAATGTACGCGTCTCATAGAGATTTATTAGAATTAGTAAAGAAATAATTATTTATAGAAATATAAATAATTATTTAAGTATAAAATAGTTTCTTGGTTTACTTTGTAGTAATTCATTTTGGTAATAAATTAATATAAACTTACTTTGTTTTACTACGTTAATCTTTATTTTATCGACATGTTTCGACATAATATGTCATCATCAGGATAAAACATAAAAATAACAAAAGAAAAGCATTCTAATACATAACAACCAAAAATAAAAAAAATAAAAAAAAATTTAAAATTTATAAATTTTATCAAGGCAACTAAATATAAATTTATTTTAGACATTTAAAATTGTTTAAATTATTACCAAAAAAATATTTTTGATCCCATGACATATTAGGTCTTTATAAACAATATTCGAATACGAAATAAAAAGTGGGCATTTATTACAAACAATTAGCAACAATTATTGTAACATTGTAACAATTAGAGATGCACGAATTTCGTAACGAACAAATTATAGCCCTCTATATACCATACAAACTTTATATGAAGCAAAGTTTGCAGAACAATGCTAGATTTCGAGAAAATTGAGAGAATACTTGGGAAATATATTGTGTCAGTCATCTGGAATTCTAGTGGCAAGCGTAAGATGTTTATAACTTTACCAAATGTTAATATGGCATTGTAAAATATAAATATCTATGTACCTCAGCTCATTGATCATAGAAATATTACGTTTTTCATTAGCAACGAACAAAAAAAAAATTAATGTTGGAAATCTTGTGGATACGCTTCCATGTAAACGCTTATAATATTAACTAAATGTTAATTCGAGTATATCAAAGTGACATGGTGCAAACATCATATTTTTGCCCATGACTCATAAGTTCATTGATAAAATCGTTATAAAACTTCGAATTTTATGTTCCATAATAAGATTACAGTTATTTTATCCGTCGGAAGAATGTGTAATAGCGGGTTTTCATATATAGTCGCCCAGATCGACCGATATCTGAATAGGTGACACGAGTGAGACGGGTGGGTAGTTACAGAAATTATATTATGCAACATAGATATCCACGTGCAATTTATTGAACAAACATGTTGATTAAAATAAATAATAATATAAAATAAAATATGCTAGTAGATTCTAGTCAATTTGATTTAATGTTTTTACATGTATAGCAACAAAGCTATTCTCCTACAATGCTGATATGTTTATTCAAATTTAAATGCATACTGTCTAATTTATAAACCAATGAAACGCCTTATTGTAGTGAATATCGTAAAGTCAGAAACATAAAAGCCATTGATGTAGGTAGGTGCAAAAAGGTGTGAGTAATGTGCATTAAATATATTTATACAAATATTGTAACGCGTACTGTTTTTAGCTCATCGACTTCCTGTCGCTATTAAATTAAAATTTTCAGACATATGCAGGAAATGGAATAATATTTTTCAATATTTTTTATTTTGAAAAATTATTTTTTAATTAAAAATTGAACAAAAGAATATCAATGCATTTATAGTTGGTTTAATTTGTTTTGCTTTTGTCAACAGAAGAAAATGATTTCACATTTGTTTTAAATTTGTTGTTTTATTGGCACCTACAATTTTAAAAGTGTATTTAGGTAAATAATTGGTAATAAATTCAGAATTGAACATACGTCGATGAGCTGCAGGCATGGGTGTCTGTATCTATTCCTAGTTTTATGAACCAGTGAAACGTCTTATGCGAAGTATGATCAAAATACAATAATATTTGGTAAACAAAAGATTAAGACAAATAATAATTAATGTAGGTATGGCTTCATACGAAAATCTGTCTAGTTTTCAGTTTACAAAACGAATTTTGTTTCATTTATGAAATATTATTGAATTTCAATTGTTTTGCATGTACTAAACATATTTAGATGCAATTGTTTTATATCAAATTTTCATGGCACACTACTAAAATCATTCATGCTCTCATACTTTTTAGTTTTTCTTTGAAACTAAAAAAAGATATTTATTTAAACGAATACATCATTGTAAAGAGAAAAAATAACACTTTTTAACTAAACTAAAATTAAATATGGTTCCCATTTAAAAAATTGAACTTGCATGTTGTATCTCCAGAATAATGAAGTAAAACAAAATTTCATCAAATTCGTCGAAAAGCCTGTTATCTATGCTAAAATATTTATTTGTAACATTTTTCAATATTTTCAGTACCTTCCGAGTTATAAAGGAAAATTATAATTCGAAAAAAATCACAATTTTAAGATTGTCTAGTGAGCTATGCAATATTTTCAAAATATGAAGTCGCCATTATTATCTGCACATAAATGTGTAACCTTTGTTTAATTTAACAGACCTTGTATTTCTTATAGTTTCCGAGATCCCTGTAGCGGCCCGTTTAAATTTGACACCTGTAAAAAAAGTAATTAGGCGGTTTCCATCAATAATGTCAAAGGTTTAGGGGGTAGGGGGTCAGCGGAATTTGACAGTTTTCATGCACGAAACGCCTTACGTAGAGTCTGAAATTGACTATACCGCTCATGACAAAATCAATATTACTGGCAGAGAAATAGCTGCACTGTGTGAAAGAGAAACAACAATTTGATACTGTGAAATTCTGTCTCGCTCTGAAAATCCATAACTACACAAGCATATACAGTAAGCAGGTGGAGTTCCGCGTGCAACATATTTTCGAGCACATACAGATCTAATTAAAAGATCTAATTTAAAGACAAAAATGCAGGTCCGGTGCAAGAGTACTTGGTGCCCCTAGGCAAAGAAAAATTCTGCGCTCCTTATCAAAATTTAGTTAATACTCATTCGGCTGAAATTCGTTTTAGCTAGTATTTGAGATTTCCACGCCCCCCGTTACTCTCGCGTCCCAAAGCAGTTGCCTAGGGTCGCCTAATGGTAAAATAGGCCCTGAAAAATGTTTAATAACGGGTATATTCTTGAAAAAAATGAGTCACAATTGTATACTACATAAATACGAGTATATGAGTACCAATTCTAATTTTGAATTTTATGTTAAGTGTGCACTGCACGCCACGCAGTTATGGACTGCAAGCCACTGATTATAATGCATACCGTTTTTTATAAACCAATGAAACGTATTGTCTATATATAGCTATGTTTGAGAACGTTCTCAGAGGTAAAGTATTTAATCTACAATGAATGCTTCATTTCTGTGTGTACACTTTGATTGCTATCAATTGTTAGCGTTATTGTAAGCAATGTAGTGAAGTCAGAAACATATAAACCATTTTTCTTTGAATGATGTAGAAGATGTTGATGATGATTTATAACACTTTTGGACTTCCATCTTCTGTATGTTAAGTTAATAAAACTAGTTGTTACCAAATATATAAATAAATTTATTATTATTAATACACTTAATAACACAAGTCAAATATAACATTAATACACAACGTTTCGACAACTAAGATCAGTTGTCTTCATCAGGTGAACTGATACTGTTCCTTGAGTTCCTAATTACGGCTTTTATACCGTGTGTTGTAAGGGTGTGTAATGATCCGTGATGTGTGTTCAAGTGTGACGTGGTTATTATTATGTGTTGTGGGCGGCGTCTGTGTAGGTGATGTCCTGTCAAGCGTGTTGGATTTGTTGTGTGGTGTTGTTGGCGGTTTTATGGCTAGTGTAGGGTCCTTATGAATGAGCTTCTTCCAGACGGGTTTAATCTCGACACTCGGGTTGCTGAAGACTTCTTTGTTGGTTGTAATGATGGCTGCTTCCCAGAATTTCCTTTTGAACCAGTGTTGTTCTTTCTTGATGATCTTGGTAACAACTAGTTTTATTAACTTAACATACAGAAGATGGAAGTCCAAAAGTGTTATAAATCATATAAACCATTGATGTAGGTGCAAACACGCGTGAATAATGTGTATTAAATATATTTATCCCATTATTATAAAGCTTACTGTTTCTATAAACCAATAAAACGTATTGTCTATATACAGCGCTGTTTGAGGACGTCCTCAAACAGTGGTTAGGCATTTAATATATATATATATATATATATATATATATATATATATATATATATATATATATATATATATCTATATATATAATAAATGCTTCATTTCAGTGTGTACAGTTTGACTGAATATGAATTGTTAGCGTTATTGTAAGCAATGTAGTGAAGTCAGAAACATATAAAGCATTGATGTAGGTGCAAACACGCGTGAATAATGTGTATTAAATATATTTATCCCATTATTATAAAGCTTACTGTTTTTATAAACCAATAAAACGTATTGTCTATATACAGCGCTGTTTGAGGACGTCCTCAAACAGAGGTTAAGCATTTAATATATATATGTATATATATATAATAAATGCTTCATTTCAGTGTGTACAGTTTGACTGAATATGAATTGTAAACGTTATTGTAAGCAATATAGTGAAGTCAGAAACATATAAAGCATTGATGTAGGTGCAAACACGCGTGAATAATGTGTATTAAATATACTTATCCCATTATTATAACGCGTACAGTTTTTATAATCCAATAAATCCTATTGTCTATATACAGCGCTGTTTGTGGACGTCCTCAAACAGCGGCAAAGCATTGAAACCAAAATGAATACTTCATTTTTGTGTGTACAGTTTCATTGGCTCGTCTTCTAAATAGGCAACTCCCGAATCATAGTTAACCATAATAGGGCCGGATTAAGACCCTTAGAGGCCCTAAGCACTAAAAAATTTTGGTGCCTCCATACATTTGTAATTCAAATATAAACAATAATAAACCATATCATAAAATAGTATTTATAGAAAATTCCTGATAGCAATACACAGTGGCTTACCAACAGAACGGGAGCCCTAGTGCAAAGTTGATAAACGGGCCTCTCCCATAAACACTGACCGGTAGTGCGGGTGGTCCGGGGGTTCTCCCCCGGGGAGAAAATTTTGGAAAAACACATTACACATTGCAATTTTACGCCACTAGAATACATATGGTAAACATTTATTTATAAATCATTACTAAAAATATGATTTTTATACGTGTCAATATATTTTCAGTTGCTAACAAATTTACCGATAAAAAATTACTAGAATGCTTTATAAACTGAAATTATTCATTTCTCATTTCTTTGAAAATATCGATAAATATAATTAATTTCATAATTAGAATGGTAAATTCGATGCCCCTCCTTTTCTTGATGCCCTAAGCACGTGCTTATTTTGCTTATAGGGTTAATCCACCACTGGTATTGTTGCAAGGGAATATCTAATTTCGCCTACTAACAGTGGAACACTTATAATACAAATGCCCAAGAAACAGCACCATTGGGCTATATTTTTGCAACAACAGATAACATAACCTTACCACTGCACTGAGGTTTTTTTGACTTGTACAGTTTTTTTTTTCTTTATCTTACAAATTAATTAACGCTATCAATATATTGGGAAAGGGAGTAGAAAACTATTCGGCAATCATTAATAATTATGTGATTAATTAGTAATTATTTTTTTAATTGTAAAAATTTCATGTGCTACACATAAACTACGGCCGTGCAGCGAACGTGTGGTGACGAATGGAGTTCTTGCCATAGCGAGTCTAAGTTTACACAATATTCAATTAATCTTTTGGAAATACAGTAATATTTACAATGAACGATATTCTCACAAAAACGCGTGATGGTGGAACTCGTCCAGGGTCTGCCAGTGGCGTACAGGCTTATAATACTCGTCGGCGGGGATCACAACGTGTGATATGACAATACACAACTGAACGTCGCCAGTATACTCACGAACGGCACTGGTTTGTAACACAAACTGCGCGTACGCGACACTACGTTATGCGCAACTCAAGCGGTGAAAACAAGTATTATAAATGTACAAGTACTCATCTGTCGAAAGTGGAAGTCTGGCTCTGGATTGGACGGGTCCGTTCGATCTCGCACGGAGACGATGGTCGATGGCGTTGGCGTTGATGCTGAGGTTGGCGTGGTCAATCTTGCGATAGCGATAACGAAGACGATGATGGCGAGGTGGGCAAAAATTACACTACACTCCCCTAGCGGGTATATTTCCGCGAGCGTAGGGCACTGGAAACTATGCGTAACACTTTCCCCACAACACGGGCTCACTCGGAACAGAAATCACAACGGGCCTCGTGCACACGTCACTACACTCCTCCAAACGGGAGATTACTATCAGAAGAGCTTTCAACCTTCTCGGTCACAACTACACCTCTCTGACAGACTTTACAAAACGCTGGGGCACGAGGAAATTCTGGGTCTCCACCAGGTCAAAACGTCTAACTACCGCTATGCTTCGTGGCTAAAACTCGACTCTGTTCGAAAACGCGTGGTTCTCCTCAGAACACGGTAAAAGACCAAACACGTCAGTAGTACTTGATGGGGGGAATCCAGCCACCCCGTGCAGGTGTCCGTCGCGGTGTAAGAGTATGGCGCTAATATGCAGGTGTTCGGTATTAATTAGATGCAGGTGTTCGGGCGCCAGGCGTCGAACAGTATGGAATGTTTATTTAAATCTGTGGTGGGTTGAATATATATATATATATATATATATATATATATATATATATATATATATATATTTATATATATATATATATATATATATATATATATATATATATATATATATATACTGCACGTGTAACAATACAGGTGCATATTAATTAGATGCTGGTGTTCGGCGCCCGGCGTGGAACAGTATGGAATGTCGTGGCGGACTATATATAGGCGCCAGATAGCACGTGTGGGATCATGCAACAGTGCAGGTGTTTATTTAAATCCGGTATGAGTAATGGTGGCTGTGGGATACTAACTAATTAAATGAAGTGTGTGTGTGTGTGTGTGTGTGTGGAGCGGGATAATTTTTAGTATCTGAAATGCAATGTTTATTTAAATCTGTGTGGGTGTGAGGGTGGACCCGATCAACCCTTCTCCTATACCTGTGGTTAACGACGGCGCGGATCTGTGTTTCTAAACATTTTATGATGATGAAGGAAACATCTCTCTCTCTCTCTCTCTCTCTCTCTCTATATATATATATATATATATATATATATATATATATATATATTTATATAGGTCTTCACATGTATGTGCAACAATAATTGTCCGGTACGTGCACATGGCTTAAATAAAAAATTTATTTAAATCCGATGTGGGTTATATATATATATATATATATATATATATATATATATATATATATATATATACATATATATTAGCATCTGGGGATATATGTGTTCAATAGTGGTGGGGTTAGTGGCATATATAGTGGGCGAGGGTGAGAAACCCATACTCGAAACGATCTTCGCCAGCACTAGCAGCAACAACACGCATTTACGTTCACCAGCGTACCTATTGGTAAGCGTATCTATTGGTAAGTATACCGAGTAAATTCAATTTGCGTTATTCGTAATGTATATGTTTATAGATCGGGGAAGGATGGAAAAAATGAACGCAATCGGTCTATTGAAGGCGGGCAAGCCAACCAAGAAGCTGTGTGATCTTCCGCTCGATATTGCACATCCAATCTATGAGTTTAAACTTGTAAAAACAAAGTTTGGTCAGAAGCTCCTGGTGGTGCTGGGAGAATTTCAAGTGTACCTACCCGCTCGGTTCGCCGTGATGACAGAGTCTGACGTGGTCGAATTATACAAGAGTTGCCCGACAATCGGGCTGGTGTACCGTGGAAAGAAGGAATGCTCAAAAGAACGGATGGCGCATTGTGCTGAATTTGTTCATGCTACATAATGTATACTTATGTGTGTGTGTGTGTGTGTGTTTGTAATATAGAGAAATAATAAATTAACTATTTAAAAGATATTGTCTATTCTATCTCTGTGTGTGTGTGTGTATGTGGGTGTGTGTGTGGGAAATAGAATGTTTAACTATAAGAACAATTATGTATGTCTGAGGATAAAATACAGTGTCTGTGACAAGTTGTAATTCTGGTCCGTAGAATGGCACCGTCAATATGTTCCCCCGTTTAGATCTTCACACAGCGGCCACGCTTTATAACACGTACAATTTTAAAACTTCTGTATTCCAATTATTTTCATAGCTTTTCTCAAAAGTCCCCTTCACCTTACTTATCCGTACAAAATCACCAACTTTAAAGGTATTTTTACCTGTGTTGTTGTTGTTGTTGCTTGCTTTTATATCGGGGTTTTTCGTAACATAGTATTTAACATTGTTTTTATCTAGATATTTTTGTACAATAGTCGCGGTAAATTCGGTCCCCCTGTCCGTTTGTAAATACAGTGGTTTTCTATTGTTGTTTAATATTTTCGAAAATGCCTCAACTGCCTCGTGTACAACGGGGCGACCCACACATGTTTACTAAACACATCTATAACACACACACACACACAGTATGTATTTGTAACCGTCGTTGTGCTGTGAAAGATGGACGGATGAATGCTGAAATTGAAAGAAGAGTGGTTGCAGGTAGAAAAGTTTTGGGCGCTTTGGGAATGTTTGCTAGAAATGTGAATGTGTCAAGAGAAGCTAGGTTATGTGTGTATAATGGTGTACTTGTGCCATCGTTGATGTATGGATGTGAATGTTGGGTATGGGATAACCGGAATAAAAAAAGGGTAACTGCGGTTGAAATGAGATTTTTGAGAGGAGTGTGCGGAGTGACTAGAAGAGACCGTATTAGGAATAAAGTAGTGTATGATGAATGTGAAATTAGTGAAAATGTTGTGAAAAGAGTGGCTTCAAGTCAGCTGCGTTGGTTTGGACATGTGGAAAGAATGTCAAATGATAGATTAACTAAGAAGATTTATTTGGGTGAAATTGAAGGAACACGAATGCGAGGAAGACCGAGGAATAAATGGATGAATATGATAGAAAATGTTTTGAGTGAACGTAAAATTATAAGCAGAAATAATAGGAGAGCATGTATGACAAGGTGTATGGATATTCACGAGGCGAGACAGTTATGTATGGATAGAAGTATTTGGCGAGCAATTGTTAGAAAATAAGGAATGAAAGGCAGTTTTCTGTATTATATTAAATATTTTGAGTGATTGTAGGGACTAAGGGCCTGCTACCCCAGTAATGGGAAAGGCGTGATGTTATGTATGTATGTATGTATGTTGTGCTGTGACATATCATCTTTAGTATTTAGCTTCTTTAACACTGTTATATTTTACATTGTGGCTTTTCAGATGTTGTGTTTAAAATCTACGCTTTGATAATGGCCAGAACCACATGGCCGAAACGTTAGCATTGCTACTCAAATTGCTACTGTACACAAAATTACAGTTCTCTACATCTAGAACTTATAGTCATTCATTCCAACCCATCCGGACAAAATATTTTCCTACTTCGAATGAATTCAAAATTTGACTAAATAATCATCAACGATGCATATTTGGTTTCGTTGGGTTCTTTAACAGTTCTTTTATCTTGTTTTGGTATTTCCCCCTTATTCGTTCGTCTTTTCATTTGGCTATTCTGAGTTTTACTATTTTTTTGTCCTTTCTTAGTTATTTTCTGCTTGTTACGTTTCTCCTTTTCCTTTGCTTTTATCTTTGCTATAACTAGGTAGTGATCGCTTCCTATTTCGCTACCCCGTCATGTATAGTATTTTAAGTCCGTTATCACGCCTTTCTCCGGGAGTTGGGGTGATAAACGACAGCCAGCTAGTCAAGTCGGCGAGGGTACGAACTTGCGTACGGTGTGGTTTCGGATGGGGGAGCTCGAGGTAGGCGCCACGGTATTTTAGGTGACTTAAAAGTAACGGAAAATCGATTCACGGGAGTCACTAGGTAGAAGGAACGTTAAGCGTCTCTCGAACACAGAAATAATCAACAATAGATCCAGTAGAATTTAACTTGCCGAGTCGTATATTCAATTAACAAACTGGAGATAGATTTACAACCAATCGTATGGATAGATAGTCAACATAAGCGGCAGTTGAAAACATTAACGAAGAACATAAATTTAAATGGTGGGGACCGCTAACATGGGGCCGTCCGAAAATCGTCCTTAAACAAACGTTACCCGCGGTCGGTGCTAACGCGATCCTGCATTCGCGTAAAGGAAAAAGAGGACGTTCTCAAACGGTCTATGCTAGGGGTGCACCAAAGAGATGTACACAACTGAATGATAATAATAAGAATAATAATAATAATAATAATAATCTTAACCTAACTTATAAACGACTTAATTGGCGAGGATCATACTGAGTGGTAGCCTGGCGTGCGTCAGTATGGAAAAATAGATATGGGGCAGGTGGGCTAACCCAGACCTGTCTTCGCGTAAGTAAGTGACACGACGCATCGACGCTAGCGCTGAGCTATGGCTCGCCCAAGAGGGGAGGGAGTGTGATGTTATGTTATACTAGAGCAATATTACTACATTAATGTATGACAATTATAATCAAATATAAAATTACTAATTAAAAGGGGGCATCGAAGATTAACAAGCGGAATTACAATAAAATTGAGATGCTTTCGTTAACACTGACTTAACTACAACCGGGTGGTGTCTGTCGTAGCATAGGGGTCACTGACCGAACTCACAAAGTCGAGTGGTGGGGGGGGGGTGTGATTCGTCTTCGGGAGAGATCTTTTCACACTAACACTTTCCTCGCTCACAACCTCACAACTTAACTCACTTCTTTCTCTGGTAGGCACTTTCCTTTTTTACGTCCGCTTGCGTTCACGGATCGAGATACTCTCTCTCGATTCGCGTACAATCAAGTCTTAATTACTAATCTTAATTAATCAGGCCGTTTACCGGTCGATGTACGACAAAATGTTGGCACTACCTATCTCCGGTTTGTATCTCGGTCTCGAGGCGGCAAATACAAAAAAAAAACGTTACACCGTTTATGATTAAAAAATCGATAAGTCGGTTTCCGTTATTGTTTTTGGCCGGTTCTTCGCGCGCCCCATTGTATCTTCGAGCCCCTTGTTTTTGTTTGCCACTCTTGCATTGAAATCGCCCATTATGTATATCGGTTCTTCCAGTTTTTCATATTCCAACTGCAATTTGTTCCAGAATTCTTTTTTACTTGCTTTGATTTCATCTTCATTTGGTCCATATATGATCATTATATATGCTGAGAAGTTGTCGGTTTCGTCTACTTTAATGATCAACCTTTCATTTATGTATTTCCACTCTGTTATCGATCGCTCAATTTTTTTGTTAATTATGCAACCTACCCGTGCTTTTGCTCTCTCGTTATTTTGAGTTCTACTATGTATAAATATATGGCCATTCTTGATCTTTGTTATTCCTTTTCCTTTCTTTTTTGCTTCGGTTGTAGCTAGTATGTCTAATCTGGCTTTTTCAAATTCATCTATTAACTCTTCGTCCTTTCCCTTTAGGCTTCTTATATTCCATGTTCCTATTTGTATTAACGTTTTCGCTTTCCTGTCCGTCTTTATCTTGCGTGTTTTCATTTTCCTGCGTTTTAATAGTTTTTTGATTTTTTTTTTGTTCGTCCTTGTCGCTTTTTAAGGTAACCCCATTTTCTTGTTTATCCCAGATGTAGGATTGCTTTATTGATCTCGAGTTTTTGGTGGCCGATTTTTACTGTTTTCCCTTTCGCCTTTTCTTCTCTTGCAATGTTTCTAATTTCCCGGTGAATTTTCCTCTTTTCCCATGTTAGATCATTATCGATATAGATTCTTGCGTTACGTAATTTATTTTTTGCTGCCATGATCTCTTGCTTCTGATCCCAGTTTGGTATTTCCGCTATTATAACCTCGTTCTTTTTGCTTTTGTTTAGGGTGGATACTTTATTAGTCGTTACATTAACTTCTAAGGTCTCTTCAAATAATTTTTTGATTTCATCTTCGGGATTCTGGTTGTACTTTAGCCCTTTTATTACTATGTTGTTTTCCTTCTTCCGCTTTTCATCTACTTCTGCTCGGCTTTCCAGTCTGTCTATTCTATCCATTAGGATTTTTTTCTCACTCTTCCATGCCTCTTCTTTCTTTCTCATTTCTTCTTTTACCTCCCTTAACTCTTGTTTTATGTCGTTCATGTTTTTGTCAATTTTGTCCATCATCGATTGCATCATAATTTTTAGTTCCTCCATGCTTTTGGTGTTTATAGTCTCCTCTTCCACTATCTCTCTGTTTCTTTGCTTGTTTTCAGTTTCTTCTCTTCTGTTTTGTTCGGATGACCGTAGTACCTTCTTTCTTGTATTAAATACTTTGTAGTACTCCTTCTCTTCCTTTTCTCTTTGTCATTTACTCATTTAATGTACACTTAGATTTAGATTTTAATTGTCCGTTTATTATTATTATTCTGATTGTCTACGCCACTGGAGTTTCTACGCCAATGGCACTGAGGGTAGCTCATGCGCCTCGCTTGCCTTACACGGCCCGGCTTGCTTATCAGCACCCGTCACTGACCGTTCTTAACCTATTTATATGTTCATTTTGCTTGTCACTTTATTTTAATGGTTTTTAGCAGTTTTTGCACTATTATCCGCACGATTGTGATAATATGTGACACCTCCACAGTTTTGTTTATCACTTACACGATAATTTCCGTTATATTCGGGTTGATTTTCGGCGCATGCAACAAACGATCCGCTCACTTCAGTTCACAACTACCTCTCCTAATAATATATTCGTTTATTTAAATATATTTTTCACTTTGAACTAAACTTAAAAACTAAAAAGTATGGCAAATATAATGATTTTCGTAGAGTGGCATGAAAATTTGGTATAAAAAAATTGCAACGAGTTCTTCTGGAACACAGTCTAATTACAGTATTGTAACCACTTGGCGGAGTGTAATTCATTCAAAGATGTAAAACCGAAAATAAAAATGTAAGTTTTGTGGTACATTACTTTCGACTTATTTCGCCGCATGCTACACCAGATCCGAACTCTCCGTAGGTAGAGATGTGACGTAAAGAGGTGTGACGTCACAATTACAATGTACTTTTAGCTTTGACAAAAAATTGTTGAAAAAGTTTTTTTTAGGGAAAGATTGTATTGTTATCGGAATTACGAATGTATGCAAAATTTGTTATTGGCACATATTTGACATTTCAAATGCGCATTTCTATAAATATTTTGTCTTTGTTTTGTTTTCATAGCATACTCGTATATGATATTTTAAATATATGTCAATATATAAGTACATTTTACACAAAATTGAATAAAGATAGAACAAAAATGCATAGAACATTTTTTTAAGATTATTGTTTCCTATAACCTTTGTTTCAAAACTTTTTGCATATCTCTTTTATTTTCTCCAATAATTCGCAATGTTCGATTTTGATGTTCAGTAAACTTCCTCTTCTGGTTGTGCGATTATGCTAGAAATCGAATCAGCTCTTCGCATAATCAATAAACTTTTAAATATGAAGTTACATTGTCCTGTCTTTGCTCGTTTTTAAGATAATGAACATACAGACACACATCCATACACACAAACGTCATTGCGAAAATAGTTAAAACGTATTCAGGGGACCTCAAAACGTGTATTTCCATCAAAATCTCGCAGTCGAAATGTTTCCTGATTCCCACACTTCCTTTATACTACGTATAAGAATGTAAAAATGAAATGTGCAATACAATAATTTCGTTTGGAAATTTGAAATTTTGGAAGCTCTTGCTGGTCGTCACATACATCGAACTAATTCATTGCTTTTCATTTCGAGGTAGTTTTTATTCGAGAGCACTGTATAAGTATAACCCTTGAGCTCGCAATGACGAGTTCAGTTCGTTTTATATACCCAAAGTGGTAATGGTGAACTGCATTCATCGTCACCAAAATGCGCTATTAATTGTATGTATATCGATCGGGTTTCCTTCCACGGTTTTTACTGTTAATAACGAACATAGTTCGTTCTTACGTTACTCTTTTCAAAACAATAATAATATTATTTCGCCGCATTGTTTCGTCAGTTGGTAAAGGTGGAATCGGAATCCAGAGTTGACATAATAAATAAAATTCCTATGCCAACTATGATAAATTAATTTGCTAGTATAATGATTAATCTTGATGAGGTAGGGAAGAATATTTGAAATATAATAGCAATGTCTATAAATGGATAATGTCGACACACGGTGGAAATCAGGCATTATTTTTGTTTATTTAAAATAAAATCAAATTTTGTCCAAATGAGTGACATGAAATAAATTTGGGAGTTTATAGTATTCATATTTTTGAATCTTACCTTGATAAGTCGGTGTTCATATTGTTCAGTGGTGTCCTACAAGGGATTTTGGCTGGTGCTCTTATGTAACGACGTAACACAACGTGGCGGTGTTGTAGGATGCTCGATGCGACACTAACTGGCGTAAATTCTAATTACGTCAGGTAGTTTAAAAGAAAGTAAGACACACACACGAACGCGCGCGCGCGCGCACACTCGCACACGCTCACACACACACACACGTGCATAGATGAAACTGTTTACAAGAATCTATGTATATAAATTAGCAGAGCCGAATGAAATGTGTACATTTTTATTTTCAAAAAAAAAACACGCAGTGTATTTAGTTTACCTATTTGAAGAAAACTGCCATATATTTCCATTACATTCATTCATAACTAACTGTTAAGACGTTGAACAGTTTGAAGCAATCTGTAGAATCATGAAGTTCGTTTTTTAATTTCTACCGGTACAGATTTTAAATATAAATAATAATATCAATCAAGTAGGCAAGTATAAAATAACACAGCATTGTTTCATGGTAGTACTCAGAAAACTTGGACCAGGGCCGTCGCGAAAGGTTCAGCCGCCTGTGTGCAAAAAATAAATAAGCCGCCCATTACTGAAAAAAATAATTGCGTATACGTACCTATCCCTGACAGTCTTTCAGGACAGTCACTTTCAAAAATAAATCAAAATAATGTTATTTTCCTCGCTTTTATAGACGCAAATTTTTTAATTATCTCTTCTAGATCAAGCGAATCACTTAACTGATGCTCAATAGAAATGATTGCTAAATCCGTCAGTCGTTCCTGGGACATGGTGGATCTTAAATAATTTTTTATTATTTTTAATTTAGAAAATGATCGTTCGCCGGTAGCTACTGTTGCAGGAAGAGTTAAAAAAATACGAATTATTATAGATAGATTCGAAAATGATGACGATAAATTATTTTCATAAATATATATAAGTACGTCAATAGCTTCCATATCGCAACTTAAATGGATCTCGATAGCTCTTATTTTTTCAAATAATTCTACTCCATTTATATCGGAACATCCTGTGGCTGGATCTGTTAATTTATGTTGCACATATGTGCACTGATTCATTAATTCATCATTACTCGTATTTCTCAAATCAGGTATATTATAAAATATTTTAAATATGTCGGTATGTTTCTTCAACAACTCAAATCTTTCCCGTAACGAAATAATCGTGGTGTCGAGTATAGTTAAATAAAAATTAACTTTAAAGTTTCTTTCAGGTTCTTCAATATTTTCATCTTGGTTTTCATAATCAAACATACACTTCCTATTTCTGATTCTTGTAGCTCCGGTATTAGGAAATACAGTATCCGAACCGATAACAGCGGCCATTTGTCTTGCTTCATTTAATAAACTTTTAAAATTTTCATCTGTCCTTAACCCTGTAATATATTTTTCTAAATTTTGTAACGCATCTAATGAAGTTTTTAAGTTTAATTTTTTATTTTGTAGCATTTTACTTACTACGTTAACATAAGGCAACAGAACACAAAAACTTAAAAGATTTAATTTTTGTGCCAAGAGAATTAGCCATATTTCTAGTATTCATATCTCTGGTTTCATCTTCACTTAATTCAACTAATGCATCACAAACTTCGCCAATTTGTATTTTGAGAGGTTGTATTGTATCTATTCGACTCGACCATCTCGTATCACATATTGGTTTAAGTGTGAATTTTGGTACGTGTTTCATTAAAATACTCCATCTATGGTTAGATGCAGAAAAATATACAAATAATTCTTGCAAAAGATTAAAAAAATTCACCGTTTCAAACGAAATTTTCGCAGAGTCGTTTACGACTAAATTTAAGCTGTGAACTGCACAAGGTATAAAAAAGCGCGAGGATTTAATTCCATAATTTTTTGCTGCAGTCCATTACGTTTTCCACGCATATTTGCCCCGTTGTCATAGCCTTGCCCTCTTAAATTATTTATATCTAATTTAAATTCTTTCAATTTATTGAGTATAAAATCAGCTAATCCCTTTCCAGTTGAATCAGTTATGGGACAGAATCCTAAGAAATGTTCATGTATTTCAAAAGGTGGTGCAGACGAAACAAATCTCACTATGATTGTGATTTGTTCGGTATGAGTAACATCAGGGGTACAATCTAAAATAACTGAAAAATATTTTGAATCTCTCAACATTTTAAGAATGTTTTCTTGGATTGATTCAGCTAGTAATGCAATAATTTCATTTTGAATTTGACAACCAATGTAATGAGGCATGCTTTTATAGCCAGATGTCTGAATTCTGCGTAAGTGTTCTGCCATTACAGTGTCGAATTTTGATATCATTTGTGTTAATTGGAGAAAATTTCTATTATTTTCATTTGTGTCATAAAGACGCTGCGAGGAACCTCGTAATGCGAGACGCTGTCGCGATAAAAATTTTACAATTAAAATAATTCGTTCTATAACAGAGTACCAATATTTTTTTTTTCACAATCATACAGTCTTTGCTGAGTTGCATCTATCGTTGTTTTGTTTTTTAAAGCAGCTAAGAAATCTGAAATTTTTTTGATATTTTTTATGTGATTTATACTAGATTCATGCCTTTTAAGTATTATTGATAAATGTTGCTAGTCGTTGACACCATTCGTACCCGAAATGTTATCAGATTTCAAAGATTCCCCATATATTTTGCACGGACCGCAAAATACAGAATCTACTGTCTCTGAATACAATAGCCATTGTCGAAATACTGTCTCTCCATTCGTTGCTGTGCGATAATAGTAGGATGCTGAAAATTTCCTACCTTGAACATCCCGTGGGTAATCTATATTACTAATATGAGTTGGATAATGTTCCGTGAGATACTGAATATCTTTAACATTTAATTTTTCTGGCCACTTAGCAGGATCATTTAAAACCATACAAATCTTCACCTCGTTTATTTCAACTTCACAAGGATTTACCGCTTCTTCCTTAAAGGTTCGTTCCGTACATTCTCCTTCAATATCAAATATATAATCTTCGACTTGTCCTCGGCTTACTACACTACCGTCATTTTCACTAGCTTGATCATCGCAGACCTCTCGCGATGTTGAGGGGATGCTCCCATTATTCAATGTAAACACATTATCACTGCCACTGTCTTGTTCATTGTTATGAATCTCACTGAGTGTATTATTACCGACAGCTAAATATTTTTGTAACGATCCCGATAGTTTTTGTTGTTGTTCTAGTTTTCTGTTTCTTCTGTTTATATTGCGCACCAGATAATCGCTTGGTTCTGCTTTCGGACATATTTAATTTCGGTTAATATTTTATATGCACAAATAATTTAGATATAAGATAATAAGCTAGATAGTATAGATACACTCAGATACGCTACTGTGTAAGCCTACGATGTGCACGTAAAAACATAAGATCGACTGCTGTCGGCTTTCATCGACAATAATTAGTGCGGAACAGCTCAATACACATCATGAAGAAGTGACGTATTCTTGATAAATTAAAGTGGGTTACTGTACAACTCGTAAAGGATGGAAATGCAGTTATGTGCATTTGAAAGATTGAGCTGGAAATCATACAGTACAAGTACAACAAATGCTATTTATTTTCATCATGATATAGCAAAAGTTATTTTTACATATAAATGTTTAAATTTTGAGTGAAAAGAGCGGCTTGCGGCCGCCCTTTTCATTCGGCCGCCTGTGTGCGCTGCACACGCCGCACAATAGGACGTGGCGGCCCTGACTTGGACCGAGAAAATCTATTTTATATTATGTTACCGCTAACTTACGTAGCGTTGATTTATGTTTTCAACACAGTTTTGATCTGATATTATTTTAGTACTGTCCATCGTGTTTACTGTCTAAAATGTCAATAATGATAAAATGGCCAGGTATTTATAGTCAGGTTTTGAATAAGTACGTTTTACTAACCGCCATTTTATTACGAAAGCATTTTGACATCTAATTTTATTATTATGTATTAAATTATCGGTATTACTTTTATTCCTTACGTTTCCTTCGACAGTAGCGAGTGTGGAAAGCACTTTTATTAACTAAAATGTATAAAAGATTACAAAAGAAATTCTGTTGGACAAAGTAGATTGAGAGAGACCTATTGAGATGTTTTGAGCATGAATAAGTTGCTATAATGAATTTAGTAAATTTAATTGATCGTTTTACAAATGTAAACGCCGGAAAGGTCAAATTTAAAAATTAACTAGGTTGTATTAAAATGACTTTTTTATAATTCTCTAATAAGTTTTCTATTTGTTATTTTAAATTGTATACAACATATTTTGTTTACTATTGTTATTATTCTAATCCTGTATGTGTTTAGATTTGAAAATAGTATTTTATATATAATATAAGTGAAAGAAATGTCATATTATAAGCTAGTGAGAAGTTTAAGTCACGAGCGGTCATGCGTGAGTGAGACAAATATTACGAGCTTGTATTAACATTTTGCTCACGTATGATATACGTTGTTTTATCTTACAACAGTGACTCATGCAGAAAAGTGAGAAAAAGATTACAAACTGGAACGTTCATTACTTCATTTAAACAGGTCAAGCAAAAAGTATCGTATAAACATTTGTATCTATAATTACTTTTTCTTGTAACTGACGGTTGTCTTCAAGTTGTCAACCATTATAGTCACTTGTTACTTTCTTATACGTAGTATAAAGGAAGTATAGGAATCATGAAAAATTTCGATTGCAAAATTTTAATGGAAATACATGTTTTGAGGTCACCTGAATAATATTTCCGCAATGACGTCTGTTTGTGTGGATGTGTGCCTGTATGTTCATTATCTTAAAAACGAGCAAAGGAAGGACAATGAAATTTCATATTTAAAAGTTTAATGATTATACGAAGAGCTGATTTCTAGCACAACCGGCAGAGGAAGTTTACTGAACATCAAAATCGAACATTGCTAATGATTGGAGAAAATAAAAGAGATATGGAAAAAGTTTTGAAATAAAAGTTATACGAAACAATAATCTTAAAAAAAATTCTTTGCATTTCTGTTCTATCTTTAATTAATTTTGAGTAAAATGTACTTATATATTGGCAAGTATTTAAAATATCATATATGCTGTGAAAACAAAACAAAGACAAAATATTTACAGAAATACGCATTTTAAATGTCAAATATGTGCCAATTTAAACTAAGTATAAGAAAGTCGTGTGGTGACCACACCAGATTTTTTCTATTAAAAAACCGAAAACCGGTTTTAATAATTTACCATCTTTATTAGGTGCCCTAGATGGTATTTGTGTTGTGTTATTGAAATGTTCACCGATATAAATAGATTGACATTCCGAGACGGAGACTTTTAATCGAGAAAAAATTGTGTTGATGCCAAAGCCAGTATCCCACTATAAAAATGTGTGTATTTATTTTTGTATATTTTTTATAAAAACAGTTTTTATAGTGTGATAGGGACAATTTTAACGTGTTCATAAATATATTTACGGTGCTTGTAATTTTGTGACGTCACATAAAATATTTTGGTGACGTCACGTGTATACAGACCGCTTGTATTTACAAAGACGAAAAAAGCAATTACATTGGATTTTTATGGAAAGCGCAACATGGTGAGCACGCTTGAGTGTTTTCTATCTCTACCATTTGACAGCGTTTGATTCAGGGAAGATCTTCCTTGGTTTGATTAACATTGTCGCAAATGAGTATCTGTACCCGAAATTCTTTCATTAATGCCATTTAAAATAAATTAAAAATTTTCTTCTGTCATCCTTAAATAATTCTTATAACTATCCTTATCTTCAACTTGTAATTCGTCATGAACAATTGTTAATACGTCTTTGCCCTGATCTGTTTAACTAACAATGGCCTAGGCCAGCAACGTCTTTTGTTTCGATTTATTTGCTTTACTACGCAACCAAGTAGTCCTACTGTTAAGGCCCCGGGATCGCCGTATGCCTTGTTACGATTTATTTTTGTGTTCTTTCTGTTCTGATGTCCTATGTTATATTGTCTCCTGTATCTGTCATTCTGTGTCTTTGTTAGTTTGTTGCATGTTTGTTGTTAGTTTACTGCTTCAGAGTCACATTATTGTTATGTGTAAATTCAAAATGATTCATATTACTTGCCTATTTAAAATAGCGCACGCGTTGTATTTTAGGTTAATAACAGATTCACTAACAAGCCTGACGTTTGCCATTAATGAAGCTATTATTTTACATTTTACTGTATCAGACTCGTTCACACTTATTCGTTGCGGAGCATATTTAAATCCTTGTTCACATTCAATCCTAACTGTTTTCAATAATACTGCTAAATTCATAGGGCTTGGTTTAAATGCTGCGTAATTAAATTCTTAATGATTATTTAATTCGCCTGTATTTCAGATTATTCCCTTGTTGTTTTGTGTAAATGTTTCTTAATGTCGACCTTGGCAACAATTACCTACTTGGCGCAATTTTTTTTATGTTGTTTCTTTGTTTTCCGACTTATCTTTTCTCTCTTTTCTGATTTTACTATTAAAAACTGGAACATATAAGTTAAGTAGAGTTTTGACCTTGCTACCGTGCGAACCGATCAAGGGCGTTGTCTGAACCACGTTTTGAAGATATTTTCACGAGTATAGTTTTGTTTCTTTTTGCGTGCTTTACCCTTTCGGGGATTTTTCGTGGATATCGCTCCTGTCAGGAGAAGTTGTGTGTATCGCTTCTCCAACGCGCTACCCTTACGGTGATTTATATGTGTGCTGGACGACCCTGAGTCGGAAACTACGCCAGTTGTGGTCACGGAATCAACTCTATTCTCTCGTGGCGAAACGTAGATCGCGTTTGAGTCCTGTGCCAATCTAGAGGTACCCGAGACGCGTATCCCGTGGGCCATCGCGAATCCAAAGCCGTCCACGTGCGAGATTCTAGTCAGGACCAGTGGTTGAGGAGATAAGGCGCACTCCCATTTACGTTTTGTGTTTTTTTGAACGCCATTTAGTGCGAGCCCCTCCCTTTATTTTAAACCATTATTTAATTCTTTGTGCAATTTACGTTTTGCTGCAAATTTAGTTTCCGATGCCCCAATAGTGTTAATTAATTTGTTGTATTATTTTCTCGTATCTATTATTTCATTGTTTTTTTTTTTTTTGTTAATACACTTCGTAACCTCTACTGTTCTTATAACAGTAAGGGTATTATTATATTATTTATGTTATCATCCTCACGCGGATGTTCAACATTTCATATTTCTCACTTTCTTGTACCTTTTTGTTTTGCGCCTGCGCCTGCGCCGTGACGTATTTGCGATCCTGCCTATTCTGTGAACCGACGTTGATCAACTAGGGCCCTCTATTTTGTTTTGTACCATCTTGGTTGGGCGCTTGCGCCACACACGTCGACATTTTAGTATATTGTTATTTGTTGTTGAGAAACGAACATCTTTCGGATATATATATATATATATATATATATATATATATATATATATATAACATCCTTTGTTAATTGCATTATTTATTATCATTCTATTATTGTTATTACATATATATTTCTTTTGTTGCACTTAAATTATTATCATATTACTTTACATAGCATTTCTTTTTCAAAGTTAATAAATCAATTTAACTTTAATTATTCATCTATACGGAACCGACATGCAAATCAACAATTTCTCAGAAAAGTTTCACTTGTAAATTTTTCTGAAAATAAAGCCAAATAATTTAACTCATGAACATAATTGACAATGGATTAATATACTGTTGCGCTGGTAAAAAGTAGGCTATCTACAGAGAGTTTGTTGTTTTGTTAACTGCATAGAAACGAGATAGTTGTTTTGGGTTAAAATTGTTGACGATACTGTCAGGAGTAGTTTTTGATGTGTGTGTTAGCGAATGCTATTACCGTATATTATCTATGTAATCAATTTCTGTATTAGTTGTGATACAATATAATAAATACTTATTATATCAACGGTTGTTGTATTTTTTATCAACGCGTAGTGATAAAGGCGTGCAGTACAATTATACATCGGTCTGGGAAAATACATGGAAATGCAGATGGATTGTCCAGAAGACCATGCGCTGACAATGATTGTAAGCATTGTGGTAAGTTGGATGTTACGCAAATTGCTCTAATACCTATTGTTGAAAAGAGTGTCGCAAGTACCACCGTAGAATGTGATGAAAATTCAAATTCATGGAGCGTGGATGAATTGAGACGTACACAGGAGGAAGATAATGACCTACGGCCAATTATTCAGTGGATGAAGGAGGGCAAACGTCCGGATTGGCAGACAGTAGCACCATACAGCGCTACTGTCAAAGCTTATTGGGCGCTTTGGGACACTTTGCTATTGGATCGCGGCGTGTTATTTCGACAGTGGGAATCTCCTGACGGAGGTCGGATCCATTTGCAACTTATATTACGCAAGCTGCGTATACCAACAGTCTTACAAGAACTTCATAATGGTTTGACAGGAGTACATTACGGCATAAACAAGACATTAGCTAAAGTATGACAACGATATTATTGGGTCCGGGGTCGAACTGATGTAGAATACTGGTGTAAACAACGTAAGAAATGCACGTCCAAAAAAGGACCAACAACTCGAAGCCGTGGCACTTTAAAACAATATAATGTGGGAGCTTCATTTGAAAGAATAGGAATTGATGTTCTGGGACCGTTGCCACGAACAACGAATGGAAACAAATATGTGTTGGTCGCCATGGACTATTTTACAAAGTGGCAGAAGCCCTACTTACTCACGTTGTTAGTCGTCATGGCATACCATTGGAGTTATATTCCGATCAGGGCCGAAACTACGAGTCTGCGGTATTCACGGAGATGTTAATACGATTAGGCATTAATAAAACTCGAATCACACCTTTACACCCACAGTCCGATGGAATGTTAGAACGAAGTAATAGAACCATCATGCAGTATCTTTCTAGGTTTGTGGACGAAAATCAGAGAAATTGGGATCAATTACTTCCGTTATTTCTACTGTCATACCGAACAGCACAACATGAAGCAACGAAACAGACACCAGGCATGTTGTTGATGGGTAGAGAATTGAAGTTACCTTTGGACTTACTACGCGGAAACCACCCCACGACAGTTTCACAACGAGTACCGACTTCGTTGTGGACTTAGTGACTAGGATGGACAAAGTTCATAATTTTGCAAAAGAACAAATCAAACTGATCAGCGACCGAACTAAGGCACGATTTGATGCTCGTGCTCCTAGAGTAGTATATAACCCGGGACAACCTGTATGGCGTAAAGGACGAAAAGGACGGTGTCCGAAACTGCAAAGCGATTGGGAAGGTCCGTATCGAGTGATTAAACGGCTTAGTGATGTGGTATACCGGATCCAGAGGAACCCAAAGACAAAAGCGAAGGTGGTGCATGCAGATAGATTAGCGGAACACCACGACAAGTAACTTTTGGAAGAACTCTCCTGATCGGGTCGCTCAGGCTTTGGAGGGGGATAGTGTTGCGCTGGTAAAAAGTAGGCTATCTACAGAGAGTTTGTTGTTTTGTTAACTGCATTGAAACGAAATAGTTGTTTTGGGTTAAAATTGTTGTCGATACTGTCAGGAGTAGTTTTTGATGTGTGTGTTAGCGAATGCTATTACCGTATATTATCTGTGTAATCAATTTCTGTATTAGTTGTGATACAATATAATAAATACTTATTATATCAACGGTTGTTGTATATTTTATCAACGCGTAGTGATAAAGGCGTGCAGTACCCACGTAACAATACTTTGCATCTTTTATAATTCAGCATAAAATTGGTATTCAGAATTGAACGAACAATAGCTGGGATTATAATAGTTACTATAATCATCTTGTAAATTAATCTACGTAAAACATAAGCCATCATCATTTTAATGCAACACTAATTCTTATGAAGTATCCTAATTAATTGGTTCACTTAACATATCTATGTGCAATATTTTTGCAATTTAAATAATTTTGACCTCGAGATTCCAACATAAATACGTTTTAAAATCACTTCAACTAGGTTTAATAAAAGAAATTACTTGTATATTTATTGCGTTTTAATTATAAAATTATCTAATAATTGATTTTGTAACATTAATGATTTTGAAATACTTTCTAATATTTAATTTTTTTTGTGTAGAGTATCATTTATACTATCTAATTTACTTTCTATATTGCTATATATATTTAAGTTTTTTTATTGATTTTCCAAAATCTTAAATTTTTTTCGTGGTGGTGGTAATGGTGGTATGTCTGATGATGTTGGATTATCTGCCGGGAGACCTTCTACGATATTTACCTCGAGAGATGCAGGACGTTCCATTTCTTGCGTAATTTCGAGTATATCTTGAATCTGTTGAAAATACATGTTTCAATGCCATTAATTTTATTTAGAGAAACAACGTACCTGAAAGCCGGCCTCGGGTGTATCTCCATCACCATCGACAACACTATTCCCTAAAAAACTAAGTAATCATTCTTCAATTGGAAGTAGATGTTTCGCGGTTAAAGGACCACCACCAGTTTTATTTTTTTCTTTTAAAAACTCTCTCCACTTTCTTATAACCCTCAATTCTGACGCTTTTTGCTTTTCATTTAATCCCGAAATTCGGAATAGCGCCAAATCTGTGTGGGATTCCATGAATAATAGCAATTTTTCGAATTGCACAGCACTGGTTCTTCCTGCTCGTTTCTTTGTAACCAGTTAAATAATATAAATATACTTCATTATACGAAATAATAATAAAAAAATATTGATTTCGCCTTTGGAATATCTGTTCACCTTAGCTATATGTCAATTTTCATAGCTACAATTCTAAAGATGCTAATGACATTTCTTAATTTTCTATGTAAAACAACACAAATTATATAAGATGTGTACTTTTTATACAATAAAAATAATATTACTTGTAAAATTCTTTTCAATGATGTAACGGAATGAAACGTTAACTCAACGGCACGCAATAAACAACCGTTAGTTACCAGCCGAATCTCAACAGTTGCTACCGATAACTACCAGCTTTAAACTGTTACAGAATCGCTAGGCTACATTACCGTAGTTACCAAAAGGAATTGACTGTTAGTAACTACCGGTTAGAGTTAGAGAATCCCATCCATTATGTAGTTAATGCTTTGGCTAGAATGAAAACAGGCAAGGATGCAGGAATAGAAAATATTACAGTTGAGATTTTTAAGGATGGTGGCGAAAAAAGTGTTTGATTGGCTAGTTTATTTGTATAAATGCTGTTTGCGGCAAAATGTTGTTCCAGAAGATTGGAACCGTGCTGTACAAGTTCCATTCTACAAAGGAAAAGGAAATATGAGCGAATGAACAAATTATCGTGCGATTAATCTCTTAAGTGTTGTATGTAAGTTATACAGTAGTGTTATAATTAATAAAGAAAGGGAGATTACATTTGCTTCGAATGATTCTGGGGGATCACGTAATCGGGGGCGTGGCCTGGATGACGTCATCCAGGGAGCCAGGCTGTACCGATGTATGGCCTCTTCTTTCATAGACTTGGAGGTCTTCTTCAGGCAGGATGTACCGTAGGGTCTTCTTTCTAGGTCATGTACCTGGAGGTCTTCTTCAGGAGGTGAACTAGCGATGTCACGTTATCAGGGATCTGGATCAAGGGTTACGTGGTCCAGGGGGCCAGGCTGGCGAGCTGCGGCACGTGGCCCAGGGCGCCAGGCTGTACCGTTGTATGCCCCCCCCCCCGCCGTGCCGCACTTCTTCAGGCGGAGTACGGAGCTGGTGGTGGAGAATTGGCGGCGGCACGTGTGTGGAGTTCATTGATTTTTTCGTGATTACGGACTTGTTCAAACCTGTTTCTTATGTTGTGGAGAACGCAACAATAAATATAATTTTTAGGGTGTTTAAATTAAAAATAATAATAATAATAATAATAATATTTATTTAAATAGCCATGGCTAATACATTCTCGAAATATTTAACAAAGTATACAAAGTATATGTAACATATATGTATGCTATATAAATTAAAATCACAAGAAACACCAGTAAACCAAAATATTACATCGTAAGTTATGAACTATAACCTCTATTGTACTTCCTAAATTATAAACTATAACATCTCTATTTGCAAAGTAAAAAATTAAAAAGTAAAAATTAAAAATTTAGCAAATGGGTAGCCATAGAACTGAAAAGAAACTCAGGTACTAATCTGTGCTATATAGGACTGTCTTAGCTTCCATTTAAACTGATTTAGTGTTTTCGTTTTCTTTGATTCAGTGGGTAACTTATTATATTGGTCAAGACCTTTATGCAAAACGGAATTAAAAGTCCTTTTTTATACGTCCGGGAGTAGAAGTCGGTTTCTATGGCGTCAAACGCGGGACAGAAATGAAGAATTTACTCCCTAGGGACGAAAACACTTTTCATAAGGGAGTTTTTATTATAACAAAGGTTTTTGTAAATAAATGTGTGTTGTCATGGTACGCGTTGCATGGAAACATTTCCAAAGGCTTCTAAATATTGCAATTTCGTTCCGATTTATTATAATTCATTATTTATGAAATTAAGTTTTTCTACTCCCGGACGTGGAAAAAATAGTATATACACCTCGGGAGAGACCACCATTTTTCCCTCGATGTATATGTAGCCTTCTGGCTTCGCCCTCGGGCTTCAAACTACACCTCAGGAAAAATAAGTGGTTTCTCTCCCTTGGTGTATAATGTACTATTTTTATGCTTCAAATGTATGTAGAAACATTCAACTTGTCTTGTGCTGTAATCATGAATGTCTGTGAAATTTTATTTTATTCTTCAAATACGACGGTACCATTCCATTTAAAATTTTAAAAATAAATACCATGGTATTAAATTCATACATTTGTTTCACATTTAACCAACCTAATATTTTTTGCATCTCTGTTACTCGCGTTAGTTTGGAACATCGTAATATTATTCTCATAGCTCTATTTTGTAATGTTTGTAACTTTTGAATGTCATTTTGCGTACATAAATATGAAATTGTGCTACCATAAGTAAAATGCGGCAATATAATGGTATTATAGATTCTTTGCATGGTCCATGGGGATGTAAATTTAGCGACTCTTGCTAGGAAATTAATTTTTTTGGCTACCTTTTTACATATATAACTTACGTGCATATCGAATTTTAATCTTCTATCAATCACAACACCCAGATACTTAATTGATTCTACGATTTCTAATGTACTATCAGTACGATTGGTAATACGGATTTATTACGAGAGTTGGTTATTGTTTAAATATACGTGTGTTGAGTGCTGAGACCAGGATGCTTCTGACTACTGGTTGGCTTTATTCTCTTAAGATTAACAATTGTGGTGTCAGCATCTCTCGAGATGAACAGATGTAACATAGACATAGTATCAGCACTTTTCGTGGGAATGGTCCACGACTTAAGACTACATACAAAGTGTGAGAAGTGAGTACAAAGCAAAATATTGTCCTTAAGATAAAATACAATGTAACATAATGTTAAACACATAGGATATAAAACTAAACATTATTGATATACAATGTTACTATGTCCTTAAACTAATACAAAACATTACTAAATATGATTAATACAATTCTAATATGGGCGACTTTACTACAGAATATTTATTAGAAAAATGACATTATGATTATTATTATTGCGGTAACTTAATGTTTACAAGGATTTTGACATTGGTTGTTCTTGTAATACATAAAGTTCAAGTACAAGTACCAACTTTTGCATGTACATAACATATTCAGTTGCTGTTGTTTTATACCAAATTTTCATGGCACACTACAAAAATCATTCATTTTATCTTACTTTTTAGTTTTTCTTCGAAACTAAAAAAGATATTTAGATAAACAAATACATCATTGTAAAGAGAAAAAATAGCACTTTTGAACTGGATTAAAATTAACTATGGTTCCCATTTAAAAAATTAAAGTTGTAGGCTGTAACTTCGGCAATATCTAGTAAAAAAAATTTCATATGATTCATCAAAAGGCTTATTAGTTATACTAAAATGTTTATTTGAAGCTTTTTCAATATTTCCAACACCTTCTGACTTATAAAGTAAAATAAAAATTCGAGAAAATCACACTTTTGTCATTATCTAGTGAGCCTTGCAATATTTTCAAAATACAAATACACCATCAACATCGGCCCATAAATACGCAACTTTTGTCTAATTTAACCGACCTTGTATCTCTTATAGTTTCGGAGATTCCAATGGTGAGCATTCACAGATGGGTCAGCCTGTATATATATATATATATATATATATATATATATATATATATATATATATATATATATATATATACCGGGTGTCCCAAGAAATCTGGGACATAGGGAATTAACATGTAAAATTGAAAAAGTTCCGATTACTTCTGTATTATACATTTTACAGCTCTGAAATTTGGTACAGGTGTAGGGTTAGGTTATTCGCATTGACTGGTATTAATTAAAACGATATTAATGCTCACATTTCTAATAAAAATGCTTTTAAAAAGTAATTATTAAAAGATGTATCTTAAATATCATTTTTGGAAAAATTTATTTATAGCGTTGCTAGCACAACGGTAAGATGCTTATTTGGTAATTTAAATAATTTATAAATGTTATGGTGAGCATTCACAGATGGGTCAGCCTGTATATATATATATATATATATATATATATATATATATATATATATATATATATACCGGGTGTCCCAAGAAATCTGGGACATAGGGAATTAACATGTAAAATTGAAAAAGTTCCGATTACTTCTGTATTATACATTTTACAGCTCTGAAATTTGGTACAGGTGTAGGGTTAGGTTATTCGCATTGATTGGTATTAATTAAAACGATATTAATGCTCACATTTCTAATAAAAATGCTTTTAAAAAGTAATTATTAAAAGATGTATCTTAAATATCATTTTTGGAAAAATTTATTTATAGCGTTGCTAGCACAACGGTAAGATGCTTATTTGGTAATTTAAATAATTTATAAATGTTATGGTTCGAATCTCCAATATACTTGAGTTTTTTTTTAATTTTTAAAATAATTACTCTTATTTCTTAAATAAATGAAATTCTATGTAAATTATTTTAAAATTAAAAAAAAAAAACTCTAAATTGTATTGGAGATTCGAACCATAATATGTATAAATTATTTAAATTACCAAATAAGCTTCTTACCGTTGTGCTAGCAACGCCGTAAATAAATTTTTGCAAAAATGTTATATAAGCTACATCTCTTAATTATTACTTTTTAAAAGCATTTTTATTAGAAATGTGAGCCTTAATATTATTTTAATTAATACCAATCAATGCGAATAACCTATCCCTACACCTGTACCAAATTTCAGTGGTCTAAAATATATAATACAGAAGTAATCGCAACTTTTTCAATTTTACATGTTAATTCCCTATGTCCCAGATTTGTTGGGACACCCGGTATATATATATATATATATATATATATATATATATATATATATATATATATATATATATATATATATATATATGGTGTGACGATGTCACCAAACGAGCTCTAGCCACATGGCTCGTTGCGCCAGGTCTCGGAGCGCGCGCGACTAATTGATCCGCACAGTACCGTACTTAACGCATGATACAACCGAAATGCAAGTTAGTGAACGATCAATTAGTCAAGCCGTATAAAAGGGCTGCGAGTAGACAAACAAAATCAGTTAGTATTCCGCTAGTGATCCGTTCTCCGCTGCAGTCAAACCGCTTGGTAAGCATATTGTTTCTATTATTCTTTATTGTACTGCCCTCTGTGGCAGTATTTATTTTCGTGTTCGTTACTCTGCACTGTTGCAGACGTAGCAAGATTTATAAGTTTGTTTTCCGTCACACTGCGCCGGTCCTGCTGTGACGTCATCACTGTCTCTCTCTACACTGTGTCGGTCCTGTTGTAGAGGCTACAGTTAGTTAGGTTGTTTCCGTCACACTGCGCCGGTCCTGCTGTGACGTCATCACTGTCTCTCTCTACACTGTGTCGGTCCTGTTGTAGAGGCTACAGTTAGTTAGGTTGTTTCCGTCACACTGCGCCGGTCCTGCTGTGACGTCATCACTGTCTCTCTCTACACTGTGTCGGTCCTGTTGTAGAGGCTACAGTTAGTTAGGTTGTTTCCGTCACACTGCGCCGGTCCTGCTGTGACGTCATCACTGTCTCTCTCTACACTGTGTCGGTCCTGTTGTAGAGGCTACAGTTAGTTAGGTTGGTCCCGTCACACTGTGCCGGTCCTGCTGTGACGTCATCGTTGTTTCTCTCTGTACTGTGTCGGTCCTGTTACAGAGGATACATAATTTCTGATTGGCTTTCCGCCACAATAGTGTTATGTTATTTCCGTTGTATTTTCAAATATTAGCTGCCTGTATTATGTTTTCATAGTTCATAAATTATTTGCTTACGTTATATTTTCTTATGTTATTTGCTGGTTCTATTATTAGTTATCAACACTGCGAGTGTCAGTGTCTCGTGAATAAATCAAAACGTTGTTTTCTGGTCAAATAAATTATTTCTTGTACCACCCTGACCTCCACTGAACTATCCCGGTCTAAGTCCGATTGGCGCCCGAGCAACCAGAACCCGCAACACCAAGGGAGCGTCACAATATATATATATATATATACAGGTGTAGAGAAAGTAATGCAACAAGGCTATATTTTTGTTATTATTGAATTTAGACAAAAATGTTTCAGACAAAAGTTACATGGTAAAAAGTACTTTATATATCTGTTACCATGAAATTATCTTAAGCCATTACGCGCATGCGTTACGCTGTGCACCTTTAATTTTTTAAATGGCAACATACCATTTTGACTAAATTTTTGGAATCAGAAAGACTTTTTACTTCCGGTAGTATAAAAACTTTGATGGGTTACAAGTAGAAAAGATATGTATGTTCTGGACCACTATTGCGGGTTGCCTATCGTGTATTATTAGTTGTCAACTGTGTTGCCTGCTCAGTATTGCGGGTTGCGTATCGTCTTGCAGTGTTATGAGTTGTCAACTGTGTTGTCTACTCAGTATTGCGGGTTGCTTATCGTGACTGAGCGGCCTCCCGTAACCTCTATTACTGAACTACCCCCGTAACAGTGACCTGCATGACTGAAGCGCTCCCTAATAGTAACCTGTATAACTGAACTGCCCCCGTAACAGTGACCTGTATGACTAAACCACTCCCTAACAGGAACCTGTATGACCGAACCACCCCATAATAGTAACAAGTATGACAAGAGTTACTTACCATAGCCCAGATGCTGATTCTAACTTATTAATTATAATAATAATTCACAGAATCTGATTGAACCTTATTGCGTATATGTTGCATCATGCTAGTGTTGAAATATCATTAAGTACGTGCGGCAAAACAAGTGCCTTCGATAGACCCCATAAGAAAATTTAATTAATGATGTTTCACAACATCACATTTCGACTTCGGATATCACTAAGTAACATTGCGTATTAGATGTTATAGATTCAGGCAATACGTTAGCGATACTGATGAATAAATCGAATTAATATATTGTATAAAAATGTAATACATACATACATAACATCACGAATTTCCCTGGGGTAGCAGGCCCTTTATTCCCAACCAATCACTCAAAATATTTAATATTATATATAGAAAACTACCTTGCATTCCTTATTTTCTAACAATTGCTTGCCAAATATTCCTATCCATACATAACTGTCTCGCCTCGTTAATATCCATACACCTTGTCATACATGCTCTCCTATTATTTCTGCTTATAATTTTACGTTCACTCAAAACATTTTCATCCATTTATTCCTCAGTCTAATACATAATAATAATAATAATAAAACTGAACTACATGCAGCTCATTGAAACAATCTATTAATTTTTTTCCTATGCGAAATATGTG
The DNA here is from genome assembly GCA_963422195.1 of Carabus problematicus. Classification (NCBI taxonomy): domain Eukaryota; kingdom Metazoa; phylum Arthropoda; class Insecta; order Coleoptera; family Carabidae; genus Carabus; species Carabus problematicus. The sequence continues at coordinate 13,074,706 of OY728581.1, read as the reverse complement.
GATTGATTATTATCTTTCCCGTATAAATATATATATATATAATTTTTTTTATTACATATTAAATTAAAACAGAATTTTATATTTTTGTTTCTCTGTTTGTTAGACACTCTTCATAGCAATAGCTAGCCTGTACAGAATTTAATTTGTTTATTAAATTTGCGTTGAATAAAACACATATCGTAATATTAGCACTGCGCATAGTTCACGTTTACACGATAGTACTGTATATGAAGAAACACACTGATAAATATGATTGTAGTTTAAGCATTATGTTGTAAATAATTTATGATTTTATATTGTGGTCCTGAAAAGGACCGTTTTATTAGTATTTTAATACTCTTTCTCATCACGGATTTGTTGACTGAGCTGAATATATTCTGGGATCATTATTTCCCGATTAGCGTGGATGGTACATAAATTTGCACGATAAAACAGATTAATTAAGTACGCTTCACAGCCTTCATGCAAAGCACCCATAGCAGCAGCCTGGAATTGAACACTTTTTTTTTATCTTCAATGATTTCCGCAACTAATCGTTGGATTACTATTGCAGGTAGAACTAACTTAACAGATCTCTTATATCGCCTAATATCTCGAAGGGAGATAGTATTAGGACGATATCTATATGTTTTTTTCACACTACCAACTGAAGGTGTGGTAGCACTCATGATAACACAGGAAATGAACATTCCATGTAGAACGCGAGCTTGAAAATCATGGCGGAATGAGATAAAATCTGAGCTGCTGCTAAATTAGCACGTACATAGTTTACATCACATGAATGATAATTCATACCAAATATATTTAAACTAGATTTTAATGAATGTTTGGAAATGATGTGGGAACGAAATAAATTGTATTAGTTGTTCAGTCTATTATTATTTATTTAAATTAAAATATCACTTACATTTTTTTTTATACAATACATATATTGATTCATTTTCTGTACCCCACACATACACACACACACACAAATGAAATCATAAAAAAAATGTTTGATTTTATTATTTTTTTTTTTTTTACTAAAATATAACTAAATATTTATAATACATTTATAATACATTTATGGGGGTGGTGGTTCTACCATCTGAAATAAAAAAAAAACAGAAACTGATTAACACACAAAAAAAAAATAGAAATCTTGACTGACATGGCTTGTAAATGCTCAACTTTCGTCTAATTTAACCAATTTTATATCTTTTATAGTTCTAAGATTTCTTAATGGTAATATGCTGAATTTATTAGTACATTCATTAAACTTTGGTCTCTTGTAGTTACTTAATCAAATAGAATGGGATCCATCTTCATATGACATTTTTTACTCGAAATATCATGCTAAAAAATTTTACACTCTTCGTTAATCATTTTGTATATCAGCTGTTGTTTACTTCTAAGAAAATGATGAAATAAAATTGAGATTTTGCTAAGTTCGCAAAAAGTTATGAGATACATGTACTCTATTGCGTAGTTAACATTGAATGATAACATATGAGATGTTGCTAAGTTAACGAGAAATTGAAATATATGTATGTGGTCTGCTGCATAGTTAACAACGAATGACGAGTTATAAATATGATCTACTGGCTAGTTAACAAAAATGCAGAGATAAAAATTTATCTATTGCATAAAAAATATGACATAACCATGGCGAAGTGGAATACATCGTTGAACAATGAAATTAAACACAATTACGTATAAATGTAAAAATATTACTGAATAGCAAATCAGAAACATTTTTGCAGTGATTGAATGAATACACACACAACGTCTGTTGAGGTAAGTTAAAGATATACAGTGCACCCGGCTTATTGGAATCACGGATAATGTTATCAATCGGTTATTATTATCACTTTCGCAAAGAACGGGGGACAAAGAACATTAAAAAAATTTCGGTTATAGTAATCAAGACATCGGTTTATGTTATCAATTTTTTCTTAGGAATGTTTTTGTCTCGAGCAATTTTCAAAGCAACAGTACAATAAAGTAGTTTTTACAAAGAACTTTGTAAAATTTGATTGTCTAGTTTATTATATGTATTATACTCGGACAATGCGTTTCTATAATCTATAGTCTTAACTCAACTAAGTTTTGTGGCAAGGTGCGCAGCAGAGTTCATCTGATTTTCAATAGCATTACGCGTATGAAATTTTTATTAATAATTTGTTCCGCGAGCATCAGACCAAGAAATTGAATAATTTTTTTTTAAATTTGAATTTCTCTTTGCTAATAAACACATATACATATTATAAATGTACAAAATAATTACATATATGTATGTACTACACACATTTCTACACATTTTCAAATTTAAATGCAAAAATGTTATATTTATTTTAAATTTTTTAGTTAAATTCATTCTTTATTTATTGTTACATATGTATACCGTATGTCTCATGACGATCTACACACAGGAACGTAGTGCGCTCATTTTATTTTTAAAATCAAAATATTAATCTGAGTGTTTTTTTTTTGTAATTTTAATTGTCAACTTGACGTATAAATTATTTGAAAATGTACTATTACATCAAATATGTTACAAAATTATACTAGAATATCAAAGGAAATGAAATAGTATGCATAAAATTTACAATTATACTGTCTAGATTGTAAAAAAACTAAAACAATCAAATTAATATTTCACGATTACAAACCAGTTCATGTTCCTGTAATGCATATCGTGAATAAAGAATAATTGAAATGAAATTCTATTTCAAAAAACTAAAACAATCAAATTAATATTTCAAGAGCGTACGAAACTAACCTATGTGTATGACGACATAAGACGCACGGTATATATATATATATATATATATATATATATATATATATATATATATATATAACATTCAGGCATGTATAATAATCCTGAAAAAGTGATAATATACTTAAGAAACACATTCTTAATGAACTTAGACTTTATTCGTTTCAACCTCGTTTCTGCACTAATTGCATACAATTTATCTTTTAATCCAACAAATTCAATCATAATTTTACCATTGTTTTCATCTTTCATTATACTGGGAATACGGATGCTGATAATTTAATTTATTCAATTCATTGTCAAGACAGTTATAATGTAATGAAAAGTGATACTTATAAATTAGATGCAAGCGATTATCCGAAATAAAATAATATTTTTAATATTCCAATAGTTAATAAAAAAAAGTCCAGGTCTAATGACTGACGCCCCTTTGAAATAAAGGCTGTGACACTCGCAGTGTTGAAAAATATATGAAAATATAACGCAGGCAAATTATCTATGAAAATATAACACAGGCAAATAATATATGGAAGTATTACATGAAAATATTACAAGATTTACAATTGTGGTGGAAAGCCGATCCGAAATTATGTAGCCTCTGTAATAGGACCGACACAGTGCAGAGAGAAACAACGATGACGTCACAGCAGGACCGACGCAGTGTGACGGGAACAAGCTACCTTACTGTTGCCTCTACAACAAGACCGACACAGTGTAGAGAGAGACAGTGATGACGTGACAGCAGGACCGGCGCAGTGTGACGGGTACAAGTTAGAAATCTTGCTACGTCTGCAACAGTGCAGAGTAACGAATACAAAAATAAATACTGTCAAAGAGGGCGGTACAATAAAGAATACTAGAAACAATTTGCTTACCAAGCGGTTTGACTGCAGCGGAGAACGGATCACTAGCGGAATACTAACTGATCTTGTCTGTCTGCTCGCAGCCCTTTTACGCGGCTTGACTAATTTTTCGTTCACTAACTTGCATTTTGGTTGTATCATGCGTTAGGTACGGTGCTGTGCGAATCAATTAGTCGCGCGCACTACGAGACCTGGCGCAACGAGCCAAGTGGCTAGTGCTTGTTTGGTGACAACGTCACACCCCCGTCTTACTTCGGTGGACAGATGGTGAATATCAATACTTATTTACTACCTTAACTACCCATTTTACTTACTTAACTTATCTACTGGCCCTATGTTCCTGGCCATGCCGGCGGGGACTAGCACTGTGAGTTCAGCGTTTTGGTTTCGGCGTGGGGGGATCGTCATCCACCGGGATGGTCTAGCTGCACCACCGGGGAGATAAAGTCTATGTCTTCTTGTTGGTGGGCAGGTAGGGGGACGTAGTAACTCCAGGCGGACGCGCACTAACAGGGGTTCCGCGTCCGGGGCCTTCGGCGGTGTCGGTTGTTGCGGATCTGGTGGCGATCCGGACCCGAACAGCTGTATCATGCAGCTGGGGCGTGGTTCCGCGCTGGTGGTGAGTGCAGGGGCTGGGGGCAGGCCCTTGCTGAGTCGGGGCACTCGGGCTCGATACGTGTGTTCCGTCGTGGTTGGGATTGACGATGTGTCCAGGTCTATTCACTGGGGGCTACTGGCTTTCTCCGGAATAACCAGAAGCGCCATCAAGCATGGCGTCACTGGCCGGATCCGTGGTCGGCGGCTCCTCCTCATCGTCCTTGTTGGCAGCATGTGCTAACATAAAACGGAGGTGTTAATGGGCTGGCTTAAGGTCCTTGATGTGGATCCGATATAAACGACGGTCGCGCTCGTTCCGCAAGTCATATACCAGTCGAGACACACGGTTCTCGACTGTCCACGGCCCTGAGTACTTGGGAGCGAGTTTGGCCGCGTACCCTCTGCCGGCTGCCGATAGCGGATGCTCGCGTCGCATGACCTGGTCCCCTTCTTCGCACTGCCATTCGCGTCGTCCCCGGTTGTAGTATTCGCCCTGGCGACTGGAAGCGTGGATAAGGTTGATTCTGGCCAGCTCTCGTGCTTCTTCTAGCTTCTCCAGGCGGTCTAGATGGTCCGGTGGCACAACGTGGGAGTCTCGCTGCTCACCACGTGCTTCCTGGGTTGCTCGGTGGTATTCTCCAGGTAGTGTCAGCTCGTTCAGGTAGGCGGGTGTGTAGCCCGTGGACTCATGCCGGCTGGTGTTAATGGCAGTCATCATCTCGGGTAAATATTTGTTATGTGTTGCAACATTCCATTTTTGTATTTGCAATTTGACTTTTCAGTGTCAAGCCAGCTAGTTTGATATTTTTGTTTATTCATTATTTTTTTATATATAGGCCAACTAGGTTTTTCGTTTGATAAAGATTATCACTTAGTTACACAAGAAAAAATATTGTTTATATAATTTTTTCAACGTTATGTCAATATCCATATTCATTCAACGTTCTTTCAATTGTAAAACATTCATACTGTTTTCAAACATTCATTAAAATACACAACTTTACTTTAATATTAACGTGTTATTATTTCATATAATTGCATCTTATTCATTTGGTGTTATGCGTTGAGGAACTACGCTTTATCAACGAAACAAAGAGAAGTGTGGTTTTGAAGAAAATTATTAAGAAAACTATCAACGCATGAACATTGGTCCTTCGAGCCGGATATCATCAGCCACAATTGAATCATTCAATATTTACTTCGACTGTCAGACAACAATCCATTGAACAAAGGTGAGTCTCCAATCATCCTAACTGTATCGCAATTCGAATGACAATGGCATTAGACATAAAGCAGCTTAAAATTAAAAGACGCATGGTTAAAGGCTCAGTTACGCGATTTGAGAATTATCTAAAATCATTGAGCGATGATAATGAATTTGACATTGTTACGCTACAAAATCGCTTAACGAACTTTCGATCGGTATTTACTCAATTCAAAGATGTACAAGAGCAAATCGAATTACATGATGATGGTGAAGACTCTCAAATATCATTCGAAGAATTTGAGCAATTTGAAAACAATTACCATTTTCTACTCAGCAAAGCTGAAACCCTTATACGAAAAAGCGAATGCCAGATTTCTGACTCTGCATCAGTATCCGCGCAATACTCGCAATCATCAAAGCCGCTGCAATCTAATCAAGTTCGCCTCCCAAAAATAGACATGCCTAAATTCTCCGGATCATACGAAGATTGGTTCAACGTCTACAACACTTTTAAGGCGCTAATTCATACTAATAGCTCTTTATCAAAGGTACAGAAGTTACAATATTTAATCTCATCCCTGCATGGTGAAGCTGCTGGTGTATTAGCCGCAATAGACATAACTGAGGAGAATTATGACTGTGCTTGGGATACGCTCCGCGAGCGGTACGACAATAAAAGAATTATTATTAACAAACATATCCAATGTATTCTTGATCTGCCCTCCATGTCTCGCGAAAACGCTACGGTGCTACGTCAGCTTGTAGACGGTTTAAATAAACACGTACGTATATTAAAATCACTCAATCGGCCTGTGGATTCATGGGATGATCTGCTAATTCATGTTCTGTCAAACAAACTCGATCCCACAACTATCAAGGAATGGGAATCAACATTAAAACGAAATGTTTTACCCACTTTAAAGGAAATAACAGAATTTCTTTCTACTAAATGCAATATTCTAGAGACGGTTGCGCGAAAAGGAAATCTCACAAATTCCAGCAATAGCCCTAATAATAGGCAACAATCCTTGCCTAACAATAAGCAATACAAACAATTAGCTTCACACGTGGTTGCTAATAAACCACAATGTCAGTATTGTAATCAAGATCATGGAATTCAGAGCTGTGAAAGATTTATTAGCTTTTCAATCGATAAACGGATTAAAGAAGCTAAAGCTAAGAACCTGTGTTTAAATTGTTTGCGTAAAGGTCATTTCCTCAGCGCATGTAAATCCAGTTCATGCCGTAAATGCAAACAGCGCCATAATACACTGCTTCATTTGGAATCTGCAGCCGAAACAACCTCGATCTCAAACCACGCCTATCCCATAAATCAATCAAATCAAGTACTTTTATCTACAGCCATTGTAGATGTTCGTGATGCTACCGGACAATATCGCCAGTGTCGCGCCCTGCTTGATTCGGGTTCGCAATCTTGCTTCATGACAGAATCATTTGCATCATCTCTCAGACTTCCGGTGCAATCTGTTAGCATCCCTGTCGCCGGAATAGGCCAAGCACATTCTCAAGTAAAAGCACTAGCAAAAATCACAATAAAGTCGCGCTATAATTCCTTCACAAGATCTATAAATTGCTTACTACTTAAATACATCACGGAGCCACTCCCTATTAGTTCGTTTAATCAAGGAGATATAAAGATACCGAAGAACATTAAACTTGCTGATCCAAAATTTAACATTTCCGGAAGTATAGATCTATTGATTGGAGCAGAACTATTTTATGAGTTGCTCTGCGTGGGCCAGATTAAGATAGGAAAATCGCAACCCATATTGCATAAAACGCAGCTTGGCTGGATCATCTCCGGTCAACTCATCCTAAATCAGCAGACTACCAGCAGCATTTCATGTAGCCTCAGTACTTGTACAGATCTTGATGAGTTACTTGTGAAATTTTGGAGGCTGGAAGAATATAGTGGATCGCACTGTCAATCACCAGATGAAAAATACTGCGAAGAACACTTCATTAAAACATTTCATAGAAATGAATCTGGTCGCTTCGTAGTAAACATACCTTTCAAGCCAGGTAGTTTAAACACTCTTGGCGAATCAAAAATGCAAGCAATTAAGCGTATGCATTCTCTAGAGCGCAAGTTCGAAAAAAATCCCACTCTACGCGAAGAATACTCAGCTTTCATACACGAGTACCTTTCTCTTGGACACATGAAACTCGCTCCAGTAGAAACTGATAAAGTCAAGCAACAGCCTTCCTTTTATCTTCCGCATCATGCTGTTTTAAAGCAAACTAGCTTAACAACAAAACTGAGAGTTGTTTTCGATGGATCAGCTCGAACTACTACTGGTGTCTCTATAAACAGCATACAAATGATCGGTCCAACTCTTCAACAGGATTTACTATCCATAGTAATGCGTTTTCGTACCCACAAATACGTCATGACAGCTGATATCGCAAAAATGTATCGGCAAATTCAAGTAGATGAATCGCAATATTGTTTGCAACGTATTCTCTGGCGCGACAATCCTGCTGAAGAATTAAAAACATATGAACTATGTACCGTAACGTATGGTACCGCTTCTGCTTCATTCCTTGCTGTTCGGTCGCTGCACCAACTTGCTATGGATGAGATGGCAAACTACCCGACATGCTCAAAATTAACATTGCGCGATTTCTATGTAGACGATTTACTTACCGGAGCAGATAGCATAGAAGAAGCTAAGAAAATACAATCAGAAATGATTGATATGTTATCAAAAGGCGGCTTCGACTTACGTAAGTGGGTGTCTAACTGTCCGGAAATAATACACAGCATCTCTAGTGACGTTGATCATGCTACTGTAAGTCTAGATAAAGATGAAGATATAAAAACACTCGGTCTGCAATGGAATGCACACGGGGACACCTTTAAATTCTCTCGGCCCAATTATGACAATTCCACAAAAATAACGAAGAGAAGAATATTGTCTAATATTGCAAAAATATTTGATCCTCTTGGATTAATTGGACCTATTATTGTTAATGCTAAACTAATCATGCAACAGTTATGGCAGCAAAAACTAAGTTGGGATGAATCCGTGCCCATTTCTATTCACACTCATTGGCTTAACTTTTAAAATCAGCTGACCCATTTAGATGGCTTACGCATTCCGCGTTGGATTATTGGTTTTGATGACGTGAGGCGTATTGAGCTTCATGGTTTCTCGGACGCGAGTGAGCAAGCGTATGGGGCATGCATCTATGTTCGAGCTGAAGATTCACATAATCGCTACTCAACCAATTTGCTGTGCTCAAAATCCAGAATAGCACCTTTAAAGAACGTATCTTTACCTAAACTCGAGTTGTGCGGTGCACTATTACTTACTCGTCTAATGGATAAAGTAATGAAAACGATTGATATGCCAATTAGTGGCACTTATTACTGGACGGACTCTACCATAACATTAGCATGGATCAAATCAACGTCAAAAACATGGAAAACCTTTGTAGCAAATCGTGTGGGTGAGATTCAAGACTTGACAAATCCCTCCCACTGGTATCACGTACGAACACATGATAATCCCGCAGATATCATATCAAGAGGATCATCACCTGAAGTTTTGATAGGCTGTCAACTGTGGTGGAATGGTCCATCTTGGTTTTTATCCAATCTTACACATCAACTCATACCAAACAATATCTCTGCTGATATAGAATTGCCGGAATGTCGCATCACAGTTGCAAACATCAGCTCACGCATCGAAGAATTTTGCTTAATATCTAAATTTTCTAATTTTGCAAAATTAATTCGAGTTATGGCATTCTGCTTACGATTCATTTATAACACCAAACATAAAGTTAGATCTGTCGCAACTAACACAGGACCTCTTTCTACATGGGAACTCAACAATGCAACCATTAACATAGTTAGAACAATTCAAGCTAATACATTTGCTCGAGAATTAACAGATCTACAATTAAACAACACGGTTAATGCGAAGAGTAAACTGCTATGTTTAAATCCTTTTATCGACAGTGCTGGTGTCATAAGAGTCGGCGGACGCCTGCAAAAAGCGCCGCTCTCTTTCACAACAAAATATCCTATCGTACTACCGAAAAATCATGCATATACAAGGCTCGTGATTGAATACGAGCACAAGAAGAATTTTCACTCGGGGATACAGGCAACTCTTTCGTCTCTAAGGCAATCATATTGGCCGCTAGGTGGACGAGACATTACTCGCGATGTCGTACGAAAATGTGTCACCTGCTTTAAGATTAATCCGAGGTCTTCTCAGCCTATAATGGGCAATTTACCTAAGCCCAGAGTTACCCCATCTCGGCCTTTCTCTCACGTTGGAGTTGATTATTTCGGACCTCTATATATTCGTGAAAACAACAGACGCAACAGCAATGCAAAAAAAGCATATGGTGCCGTATTTATTTGCATGGCCACCAAAGCCGTACATCTTGAGCTTGCAACGGATTTGTCCACAGAAACCTTTCTCGGAGCAATGAAAAGATTCATGTCACGTCGCGGTAAGCCATCAGACATATATTCTGATAACGGCACTAACTTCATTGGCGCAGACAAGGAGCTACAGAAGCTGCGCGAAATTCTGACCTGCGAATCAAGTAAAAACAAAATCATAGCCGTAATGGCAGAGAGCAATGTGAACTGGCATTTCATTCCAGCAAAGGCTCCACACTTCGGTGGAATTTGGGAGGCAGCGGTTAAATCCGTAAAATACCATCTACGTCGTATTGTAGGAAACGCCTCATTATCCTATGAAGAAATGTACACGTTACTAGTACAAATCGAAGCAATTCTAAATTCTAGACCATTAACACCGTTATCGAACGATCCTAATGACTATTCCGCTCTTACACCTGGCCATTTTTGATTGGAGACTCTCTTTGTTCTAACGCGGAACCTGATTTAAAACAAATTACAATGAATCGACTTTCTCGATGGCAACACATTGAGCGTCTTAGGCAGCATTTCTGGGTACGATGGTCCAAGGAGTACCTATCACAATTGCAGGTGAGAAACAAGTGGCAGACCAAGGAGCCCAGCTGTATAGAAGTGGATCGCCTCGTCCTCATCCGAGAGGACAACGCTCCCCCTCTTCAGTGGCCAATGGGCCGCATTGTGTCAACTCATCCAGGTGAAGATGGAGTTATACGAGCGGTAACCGTCCGAACATCAAATGGATCATTCAAAAGACCCGTAACAAGACTTTGCCCTCTCCCCATTGATATTTAGTGTTCAGTGAATTTAGTTAGTGTTTAGTGTTGCCAACAATTAGTGTAAACAATTATCATTCAAATTTAATATTCATCCCTAGCATAATTATTTCAGTTATATGCATTTTGTCAATTTTTTTTGAAAGCACAACCTTTCAAGGCGGGCGGGATGTTATGTGTTGCAACATTCCATTTTTGTATTTGCAATTTGACTTTTCAGTGTCAAGCCAGCTAGTTTGATATTTTTGTTTATTCATTATTTTTTTATATATAGGCCAACTAGGTTTTTCGTTTGATAAAGATTATCACTTAGTTACACAAGAAAAAATATTGTTTATATAATTTTTTCAACGTTATGTCAATATCCATATTCATTCAACGTTCTTTCAATTGTAAAACATTCATACTGTTTTCAAACATTCATTAAAATACACAACTTTACTTTAATATTAACGTGTTATTATTTCATATAATTGCATCTTATTCATTTGGTGTTATGCGTTGAGGAACTACGCTTTATCAACGAAACAAAGAGAAGTGTGGTTTTGAAGAAAATTATTAAGAAAACTATCAACGCATGAACAATATTTGTCCCAAGTTCACTGGTCCGTTTCACAGTATTGCGCGAGCATGGGTTTTAACACTCGGTTGACCCTTTCTACGAAATTCGCTTGCGGTGTGTACGGTGGAATCAGCTGGTGACGGATTCCGAGCGCTGTTAATGTCTGCGTGAAGATATTGTAGTTGAATTCGGTCCCGTCACCACGCGGGGACAACCATAGGGTGCCACAATGAGCTCTCGGAAAGCGGCTGTGATCGTTGGTCCGGTTGCTTTCCGCAGTGGTCGGCATTCGACCTACTTGGTTAGTCGATCTTGAAACGCGAGAAGATACGCATGGCCTGCGCTGCTTGTTGGGATGGTTTAAATCGTTGGCACGTTCTGCATCGGCGTACGTAGTTGGTAACGTCTTTAGTCAACCCAGGCCAGTGGTATCGCAAGGCGATCTTTGCCAGAGTTTTGGCGATTCCCAAGTGTCCGGCGTCCGGGTGGTCGTGGTTTTCCTCAAGTATTTGTGGTTGTTGGGGTCGTGGAACACGAAGTTTCCATTCTGTATCCTCGTTGGGTTCGGTCAGATTCGCAGGGTCCCAGAGTCGACGAAACAGGCGTCCATTCGTGATGCAGTATTCAGGATGATCTTGCGGTTGTGTTTCTACCTCCGTTTTTTCTGTCATACCATGTTGGTGGGTTCTCAGCCACATGGAGATCGGGGTCGCCTTTGGAGGCGGTATATGGAAGAGGCTGTCGTGATAATGTATCCGCGACTTGGTTCAGCGTTCCAGTACAATCGAACTACTGTAAGAAAATCGCCCATCGTGCTAGTCGTCATGATGGGTTTTGAATCGAATGGAGCCAACCGAGGGATTGATGATCGGTAATTATTGTAAAGTGGTAGGTACCCTTCTATATATTACCCGCAGCCAATTTTAACTAAATATTTTTCAAACGCTATGTTGGTGATATAATCACAGCAGTCCCCACCTCTGATATTAACAACATATTAGCTTTATTCAATGATTACTACCCCAAACTTCAGTTCACCTACGAAATAGAACAGAACAACACAATAAGTTTCTTTGACCTGTCAATAATAAAACAAAAAAATGGATCAATTATAACCAACAGGTACAGAAAACCAACGCATACTGGCAGGTATTTAAATTTTTTATCTAATCATCCGACTGAACACAAAATTAATTTAATCAAATACTTTAAATCTCGCATGATGGCACTGAGCCACCCTAAATTTTTTGCTAATAACATCAGTCTCATATACCAGGAACTAAGACAAAATAACTACCCCACCCACATACTACATGAAATATTACACAACCATCACCCAACCCCTACCATAAACAACTCCATACGGTCTTACATCTCACTACCCTACACACCACACCTATCAGAAAAAATCTCTGACACACTACAACCCTACAATATCATTGTCGCACACAAACCACACCACCTCACAGAACACATGTACAATAAACACAAAACCCAGACACACATCCTATTCAAATCAAACGTCATATACTAAATCAATTGCAACGACTGCCCTGCAACCTACATAGGACAAACTAAACAATACTTCCACAAACTCATACAACAGCACAAATACACATGCAACAAATACCAAAACAATACACACGATCCAGCCCTTACCCACCAAACCGCCTTAACACAACATACTGTCAACAACAACCACTGTTTCGACTTCGCTAACACCACCATCATCGACAATGAACCTAATTTCAAGAACAGAATTTTCCTGGAATCTACATATGTTCAAACTGAAAAGAACAGCATCAACTTAAAAACTGACACGCAATACCTTTCGATCGCCTACAAAAATCCTCTACAAAAAATCATAACATAAGTACAGTTCATATTTCCCGCTGCCACCAGCCATTACAACACATGACCGCGCCACGTGCACAGTACAAACCTTCTACTCACAGTCAACATGGCCGCCGCTGTGTCGTGTCTTATATTATCACATCTTTTTTGACAATAGTTTTATATTTTAACCATGTATCTTTAAACATGTAAGTAATCACACTTTGTTGAATTGTTCACCGTCTGTTACGGTTCATATTGCTTTACTGATCTGTATTTTTTCTTTTACTTTTCCACAGCATTGCTGATGAAGTCAATATATTTGACGAAATATACATACATTAACTCACGTACGTTTTACTCTGAGACCTAAATACCCAATAATAATAATAATTATATATATATATATATATATATATATATATATATATATATATATATATATATATATCTATATATATATACAGTGTGTCCCAGCGACTACCATACATAGGAAAATTAACATTGGGAAATTATGTAAGGATCAAGTATTGCTGTGTCTGTATCTAAACATGTGATTTTCACAAATTAAACAGTAGGTAATTGAATTAATCAAATTTAAAACTGTCAGATTGCTGTTATTTTTAGAATTTGCTGACACAGTACAACTATTACCAATGAATTATCAATATTCTTGCAAATAAATAATATTTAGAAAAGTTTGTGTAGAAATAAATTTGGATGATTTTCAGTTATACATACCTACAACAGAAAGCTTAAGAGTTTGCATTTTGTACAGTTAAGCACTAAATTCAATATCACTAGCAGGTACTAATCAATGAAATGTTCAAACGTATTCCTATTGACTAGCAGACAGTGGCATAATCTGTCACAAAATTGTGTCTCCATTTAATGTAAATGTGTACTCGTCAGTGAAACAAATATTTTCTAAAGCATGACATTTATTAAACATTAATTTACAAAAAGTGATTAGTTTTCACTATCTGCTGCTAATACAGCGTGTAATATTTGTAAGCAAAATATTTGTGTTGTGATTCACCGACATTATTTGTAATTTCCCTCACACTTCGACAGCTGCCAAAATATCTACTTCGTTGTTAACATTCTGGTTTCCGTTTCTATTACTTTTGCGCAGGCAATTGACCCACCCAATTTCCTATTTTAAATAAAATTCCTTTAAATAATTATGTAGTATAAAATTATTTGACAGAAGTAAATTTCTTTATTTTAAATCTTTTGTTTTTGTCACTCAAAAAGAATATACATATAGCTCAAGGCAATAGTTGATCCTTATATAATTTCCCAATGTTAATTTCCCTATGTATGGTAGTCGCTGGGACACACTGTATATATATATATATATATATATATATATATATATATATATATATATATATATATATATATATATATATATATATATAAAAACTTGCGTTATCTGTACAATATACTTGTGGATCAAAGACTCGAATTGGAATAGATTTGAAATAGAAAAAGATATGTAAACTTATATTTACGGTATATAAAGAATAAAGATTTTATTTTGAATATATTTAAAACTCGTACTTGCAATCTGTATTTAGCTTCCAACGTTCTTCTATATTTGCGATCAATCGCTCATCTGTCTCACCAATGTTAACAATAATATATAATATATGTAATTATAATATTGTAACATCATTTTTCTACAATATTCGATTGTGATTACTGAAGCGCATAACAAACTCCACCTGGCCCTATCAGACGAGTCCGAGGACGCGTGGTCGGAGACCAGACGAACAAAGCCGTTTCCGGGGATTCGAGACTTTGGAGAGGGCGCAGTATTAGATCCGAGACAAGGTGGGCTACATAGATGAGTACAACCCAACCTCGCCCCAAATCTTGCGCCCCAGTGCCCCTGTAGAGACGATAAGTTTGATTATTATGTGATATACCATACAGCATTGGATATTATATTAATTGTTTACACTGGATCTGATTGCCAAACTTGGTTTATACATGAATTGCAGCAAATTTTTGAAGGTGTTGAACCTATATTTTGGGTAACTGTACCAATGAATAGTATAACGTATCAGGAACAATTAGACTTCGATAATTCAAGCTTCTGTCATCTATATGAAAAGGAATTTGTTGTAACTGCTGATATTCGTGTTAGAAAGATCATTGTCATTTAACGGGGAAATATAGGAGTTCTGCTCATCTATTACACTTCGATAATTCATGCATCTGTCATATATGTGAAAAGGAATTTGTTGTATCTGCTGATATTCGAGTTAGAAAGATCATTGTCATTTAACGGGGAAATATAGGAGTTCTGCTCATCTATTATGTAATTTACTATATAGAATACCTGCATAGATTCCAGTAATTATTAATAATCTATCAGGATATGATGCACATTTCTGCATAAAGAAATTAGTAAACATTATTGATGGTAGAATAAATCTTTTACCAATAATAATTTATAAACTATTTATTCCCGCAATACAACCCTGCACTACCGGATGTAGCAACTTAAAAAGATATTTAATTTCCAGAGCAACGTATTAACCAATTCAGAGTAAAATAATAATTCTACAACCACATTACACTTTTTTCATACGCATACGTATGTTACGAAATCGGAGAAAATGTTATTAAACGCGTATAATTACATTTTCAGCAATCTTGGAATACTGTCAGTTCATGCGTAATGGGGTTAGTACGTCATACTTTACGTATAGGAAATAGTTCAGTTAACCACTTTTTTTCTTCATTATTCGAACTAGTTTCATTTTAATAGTTCATTGATTCATGTTATTATACTTCTTAATCAGAGGTGATAGTACCTCATACAACGATATAACCCGTTTTTAGCAGTATTAACCAGTATATCAACTGTATTAATAAGAATATTAACTGTATTAACCGGTATATGGACTGTATTAACCGATATATTAACTGTATCTACCGGTATATCAGTGTAATAATTATACCGCGCAGTCTAAATATAGAAGTCACAGTACATAAATGCAATGCTAGCATATATTAATCGCACAGCAGCCTAATGAACTGCGTGAAGATAATAACGCAGATACACAGCAGTTTTACCATATGATGATTAGAAAAAGGTAAGAAAATTTATAGGATATTATATAGGTCAGCGATGTCATGCAGAAGAAATTCACGATGTTCCAATCTGTGATGATGGAAACGTAAAATAATGATAGTACATGCGATTAATGGGTAAATATAAAAGATGTAGTATAAAATGTATTATAAATATTTTAATTAAAAAATATATATATTATTTACATGATAATAAAACCATTTTTATGATTTCAAACTACAATGTCCCCATGGTAATTTATCAGTTTGATATAACTGTAAACATCACTTAATGTTATTTTCGTTTGACCTATCCTATATACAGTGTGTTCTTACAGATAATATTATTTTGGTTAATTGTCTACGCTATATCTTAAATAGGCATATATAATAATCCTAAAGAGTGATATTATTTGAAAAAAAAACATTTTTAAACACCCTTGATTTTTTTTTTGTTTCACCCTCATTTTCTACTCTAATTGCATACATTTTAGATTTTAATCCAACAAATTCGATCAAAATTCTACCATTGTTTTCATCTTTCATTAGACCTGGACTTTTTTTTTATTAACTATTGGAATATTAAAAATATTATTTTATTTCGAATAATCGCTTGTATCTAATTTATGAGTATCACTTTTCATTACATTATAACTGTCAATACAATCAATTAATAAATCGGCATTTATCTTACATGAACATGAAATACAATACTCGGGTTTCGGTACAAGGTCGGTTACTGATAACTTGACAACAGGACTATTGCGCAGTGTCAAGCAACAGATGGCAGAGACCACAACAGGACTATTGCGCAGTGTGGCGGTACCAGACCGGTTACTGATAACTTGACAACAGGACTATTGCGCAGTGTCAAGCAACAGATGGCAGAGACCACAACAGGACTATTGCGCAGTGTGGCGGTACCAGACCGGTTACTGATAACTTGACAACAGGACTATTGCGCAGTGTCAACCAACAGATGGCAGAGACCACAACAGGACTATTGCGCAGTGTGGCGGTACCAGACAAGTTACTGATAACTTGACAACAGGACTATTGCGCAGTGTCAAGCAACAGATGGCAGAGACCACAACAGGACTATTGCGCAGTGTGGCGGTACCAGACAAGTTACTGATAACTTGACAACAGGACTATTGCGCAGTGTCAAGCAACAGATGGCAGAGACCACAACAGGACTATTGCGCAGTGTGGCGGTACTAGACAAGTTACTGATAACTTGACAACAGGACTATTGCGCAGTGTCAAGCAACAGAATACAATATGGTTACTTCTGCAACTGTGCAGAAGCAACACTCAATAATACACAATATACACTGTCGTACCAGGCGGTACGATGAATTAAGATACGGAAAAACTTTCTTACCAAACGGTTCGGATGTAGCGGCGGTCGGAGACCAGAACACTAACTGCCTATCATGCATTTTGGTGGGCTATTTATACCCCGGAGATACGCGCATGTTTCAACCCTGTATGCGACTAGTCAGTGCGGCTGAGTAGTGTCTGGGTTCGTCCGGAGCGCGAGAACGGACCGCGTTAATTGGTGCGCTAACGGTCAATGCTCTGTGAACAATAGTCTTTTTCCAAAAAAAGACTTTGTCACATCCCCTCCTTACTTCGGGGGGGGGGGGGGGGGGTAAATACAGAAACAAAATGAACAATAGAGCAATGATACAAAAAATACAGAACTTAAAGCTACCTATCCTAACTTAACATTATTCTTTCCGGCACTAGCACTGTCCACTGGGCTCGGTGGTCCTGGCTCAGGAGAGTTATCACGAACACTGTCGTCTATTCGGTGGTGAATGGCAAAGGGGTGTGGAACACTGTTTAAAGGGGGTAACACTGTCTCAAGGGGGGTAGCTTTCCCGGAGATCCGGAACTCCGGTTCCGGTGTTGGTTGGTCCGTGGTTCCTTGATCCATGGCAGGCTGGTCCATGGCAGCTCGGTCCTTGGCCGGTCGGCGTGCGGCCAGCAAGCCAGGGCTGACTGGCAGGAATCCACACTCAGCAGTACTGTGTAGTCCGTGGGGACTGTCACGGGGTGGTGGTCCGGTGTTGGCGGCTTCCAGGATCTATATGGAACACCTAATAATTAGTGGGCGGGTTTGAGGTCTTTGACGTGGATCCGATAAATTCGCCGGCCGCGCTCGTTCCTCAAGTCGTACACCAGTCGAGACACACGGTTCTCGACCGTCCACGGCCCTGAATACTTGGGAGCGAGTTTGGCTGCGTATCCCCTGGCGGCTGCTGAGAGGGGATGCTCCCGTCTCATCACCAAGTCTCCCTCCTGGCACTCCCAGTCGCGTCGGCGTCGGTTGAAGTACTCGCTCTGTCGGGTGGCTGCGTGGCTGAGATTGATCCTTGCGAACTCTTAGGCATCTTGCAGCTTCTCCATGCGGTCCACGTGATCGGCCGGTACTGCTTGGGGTTCGGGTTGTTCTTCGTCCTCTCCCTGCGTGGCCTGGTGGTACTCCCCCGGGAGCACGAGTTCGCGTCCAAAGTTCAAGTAGGCCGGTGTGTACCCTGTAGACTCGTGTCGGCTAGTGTTGATGGCGGTCGTCAACTCCGGCAGATACTGATCCCATGCCCATTGGTCCGCCTCGCAGTACTGTGCCAGCATGGGTTTCAATACCCGATTGACCCGTTCCACGAAGTTCGCCTGCGGTGTGTACGGCGGTATCAGGCGGTGGTGAATTCCCAGAGCCGCCAGGGTTTGCTTGAAGACCTGATTTTTGAACTCTGTACCATTATCGGTGATGACCACTCGGGGGCATCCGTAGCGGGCCACGATTAACTCTCGAAACGCGGTAGTAATGGTTTGTCCAGTTGCTTTCTTTAGGGGACGGCATTCCACCCATTTCGTGAGGCGATCCTGGAACGCAAGCAAGTATGCGTGCCCTTTGTGTGATCGTGGTAACGGCCCTACAATATCAGTAGCCACGGTTTCCCACGGACCTGCTATCGCTGGTGGTCGCATTAATCCTGGTGCAGCCTGTTGTGTTGGTTTAAAGTGCTGACACGGTTGACACTGGCGCACGTACGTGCTGCTGTCCTTGGTCATTCCCGGCCAGTGATACCGTAATGCGATCCGTGTTAACGTTTTGCCGATTCCCAGATGTCCGGCGTCAGGACGGTCGTGGTTTTCTTCCAATATTTGGGGGCGTTGGGGTGGGGGGACACAGAGTTTCCATTCCGTGTCTTCATTCGGTTCAGTGATGTCCGTGGGGTCCCAGAAGCGTCGAAACAGACGTCCATTGCTAATGCGGTAATCAGGGTGATCCTGGGGTCGTTCCTGTACCTCTGCAAACATTCTCTCATACCATGGAAGTGGATTTCCAGCCATGTTGAGTTCCGGGCAGTCTGCATCTTCTGTGTACGGAAGTGGCTGTCGGGACAGCGCATCGGCGACCTGGTTCATTGTTCCCTTCCGGTACTGAATGGTACAGTTAAATTGCTGCAAGAATAACGCCCACCGTGCAAGCCGACCGGACGGGTTTTCAATGGAGTGTAGCCAGCGTAGTGCCTGGTGATCGGTGATTACGGTGAAGTGGTATCCTTCAAGATATGGTCGCATTTTCTGCACAGCCCAGACCACGGCCAAGCACTCCTTCTCAGTGACGGAGTAGTTACGCTCGGAATCTGATAGGGCGCGACTTGCGTAAGCTACTACGCCGATTTTGTTTCCAGTTCGTTGGACGAGAGCGGCTCCCAAGCCGTAATTGGAAGCGTCGGTTTGTAGTTCGAAGGGTTGGCTGAAGTCGGGGCAGGTGAGCACCGGTGCGCTAGTTAATGCCGCTTTTAACTTGTCAAAGGCTTCTTGCTGGGCGTCCTCCCACTTCCATGGCTGTGCTTTCCTCAACAGCTTGGTTAAGGGGGTTACAAGCTTAGCGGAGCCCGCCACAAAGCGCCTATACCATGACGTTGCTCCGAGGAACTGCCGCAGTTGACGCACTCGGGTTGGTGCCGGAATTTCAATGATGGCCGCGACTTTCGCGGGGTCCGTTTTTATTCCATCTGCCGTGATCACGTGCCCTAGGTACTGGATGGAACTTTGAGCAAATTGAGATTTCTCCGGATTGATTTGCAGGTTCGCTTTCCGCAATCGGCGGAATACCTCCTTCAGATGCTCCATGTGTTCGGAGAGAGTCGAACTTAACACGACGATGTCGTCCAAATACGCAAACGCGTGTGGTTCCATCTCCGGTCCGATAACCTCGTCTAGTAGCCGTTGGAAGGTGGCTGGTGCCGCGTGCAGTCCAAACGGCATGACTCGCAACTGGTACAAACCCCGACCTGGTACTGTGAAGGCGGTCAGTGGACGACTTTCTGGTGACAGTGGGACTTGCCAGTACCCTTGTTTCAAATCGATTGTATAAAAGTATCGAGCTTTCCTCAGGCGGTCCAAGATTGCGGTTATGTAGGGTAGTGGATAGGCGTATTTTTCGGTTACTGCGTTGAGCCGTCTGAAGTCAACACAGAATCGCGGCTTGCCGTCCTTCTTGCGTACAATTACCACGGGGGAACTCCACGCGCTGTGTGAACGTTCGATGACACCATCTTCTAACATCCGTTCGACTTCCTCATCAATCACTGCTTGCATTTTCGGATTGCGGGGCTGATAGCGTTGTTTGATGGGTGTTGGGTCGGTTAGTCGTATATGGTGAGCTACTAGCTGCGTGCCCCCTTTCATTTGCTGGAAGTTAGCGAGTTCACTAGCTAGAAAGTCACTCATCTCTAGTTCTTTAGTGACCGGGCTTGGTGGTGTTGGACGTACACTGCAAGTGTGCATGGGCGTGACTGTTGGATGACAAGTGACGTGCTGATCCCTGGCGCTGATTGTCATCCCATACGCGCAAATGGCATCCATGCCCAACAGCACGCGGTTGTTGAGCGTGGGTAGGCACATGAAAGTCATTCGTCTCTAAATATCCCCAATCAGGCATCCCACGGTACATTCCTCCTGTATGTCCGTGGTGATGCCGTTCGCCATTCTTGCTTGCGTGAAGCGGGCGGGTCGGTACTGGGCACGTTGGGTGCGGAGTGCTTCAAACAGTTCTTCGTCCACGTATGAACACATGGCACCAGTGTCGATAAGTGCGGGGCCAGTCCAATTGCCGATGGTGGCTTTGATAAAAATTCGCCCGTCCGGGATGGGGTCTGCATTTAGTGATGAGATGGTATTGTGGGCAGGCGGAGTGTTAGTGCGGAGTTTCGGCTGATCTCCCTCCTTTACTGACCAGCCGAGGGGTCTTTTCTCGACTTTGCAGCACGCGTGCAGTCTCGAGACATGACTCCTTGGGTTCCACACCGGGAACAGAATTTGATCGGTGTTGCGGTGCACCGGCCACGCCAATGTCCTTCTTGCCCACATCTCCAGCACGCCTTTCTCGGATCGTATGTTCTGCTAGTTGGTTTTGGTGTTGCTTGTGTGTGCACACTGGCTAGCCGGGCGGGGTTGGCTTTGACGAGGTCCTTCTGCAGTTCTTCGTACTCCGCGATCTCTAGACTCAGCGTGCGAATATCCGCGACATCTTTTCGTCTGATGTGTTGCCTGTATTCGGGTAGCATGTTAGTATATATGCGATACAAGGCCTGTTCAGGGGACATGCGGCCATGTCTGCGGATCAGTGTCTGTATGTCTACCATGTAGTCGCGGCCTTTCTCCCCGGCTTTCTGCTTCCGTCGACTAATATCTTCTTCTAGGTGCAACTGGTAGTCAGGTGGTAAAAAGGACGTGCGAAAATCAGTCACGAAGTCCGTCCACTGTTGCCAGGTGTCGCAATAATTCCGGTACCAGAGCAAGGTCGTGCCTCGTAGCAACTCTGGTATGGCGAGTAGCAACTGTTCCCCCGTCAGATGGTAACTAGCTTTCAGTTCTTCTACTCGTTCCAAGAAGGCGACTGGATCGGTTTTACCATCGAAGTGGATGTTCCATTTGCGCACGGTCTCACATACGTGTACCGGAGTCCGTAGTGTCGGGGTTGCATAATAATACTCTGCTGGCGGTGGTATGAAAGGTGTTGATGGTGGTGCGGCTGGGGTGCTAGCGTTGAAGGTCGCGTCTGCTGCATCGTCTTCTAGTATGTGCTGAGTCAGGTTAATGAGTCGGCGTCGTAGTTCATGCACGCCTCCACTTGTGCTCAGACCAAACCTATTGACCTCTCGTTCGAGCGCCGGTCGCGGTAGTTCGTACACCCAGCCGGTCCTGGCTGGTGCTTGCGGAGTGCGGAAAGTTGCGGTTGCCAACAACGGTGGTGTCGTTGGTGTCCGCATGTTGTCCGGAAGACTGCCTGGCATACTGTTTATCTAAAGGTCCCTGTTCGGGCGCCAATTTGTGACGCTCCCTTGTATCGCGGGTGTCGGATTGCTCGGGCGCCAATCGGTTTTAATGCCAGGATAGTTCAATGGAGATCAGGGTAGCGGAAATAAGATAACACAGTATATTCAATATATTAGGTAGTGACGTGCACTACGTAACGTAGCTATGGTAGTCAGTGATTTTAATAATCACGCATATAAACAATACACCTTATTGCAATTCAATCAATTATTACACATGTGATATTTGAACAGAAAATACAATCAATTAGTAAACCAGTATCTATGATACATTAAACAAGAAATACAATCAATTAATAAATCGGCATTTATCATACATGAACATGAAATACAATACTCGGGTTTCGGTACCAGGTCGGTTACTGATAACTTGACAACAGGACTATTGCGCAGTGTCAAGCAACAGATGGCCGAGACCACAACAGGACTATTGCGCAGTGTGGCGGTACCAGACCGGTTACTGATAACTTGACAACAGGACTATTGCGCAGTGTCAATTAACAGATGGCAGAGACCACAACAGGACTATTGCGCAGTGTGGCGGTACCAGACAAGTTACTGATAACTTGACAACAGGACTATTGCGCAGTGTCAAGCAACAGATTACAATATGGTTCCTTCTGCAACTGTGCAGAAGCAACACTCAATAATACACAATATACACTGTCGTACCAGGCGGTACGATAAATTAAGATACGGAAAACCTTTCTTACCAAACGGTTTGGATTTAGCGGCGGGCGGAGAGCAGAACACTAACTGCCTATCATGCATTTTGGTGGGCTATTTATACCCCGGAGATACGCGCATCTTTCAACCCTGTATGCGACTAGTCAGTGCGGCTGAGTAGTGTCTGGGTTCGTCCGGAGCGCGAGAACGGACCGCGTTAATTGGTGCGCTAACGGTCAATGCTCTGTGAACAATAGTCTTTTTCCAAAAAAAGACTTTGTCACAATATATATATATATATATATATATATATATATATATATATATATAATTATTATTATTATTGGGTATTTAGGTCTCAGAGTAAAACGTACGTGAGTTAATGTATGTATATTTCGTCAAATATATTGACTTCATCAGCAATGCTGTGGAAAAGTAAAAGAAAAAATACAGATCAGTAAAGCAATATGAACCGTAACAGACGGTGAACAATTCAACAAAGTGTGATTACTTACATGTTTAAAGATACATGGTTAAAATATAAAACTATTGTCAAAAAAGATGTGATAATATAAGACACGACACAGCGGCGGCCATGTTGACTGTGAGTAGAAGGTTTGTACTGTGCACGTGGCGCGGTCATGTGTTGTAATGGCTGGTGGCAGCGGGAAATATGAACTGTACTTATGTTATGATTTTTTGTAGAGGATTTTTGTAGGCGATCGAAAGGTATTGCGTGTCAGTTTTTAAGTTGATGCTGTTCTTTTCAGTTTGAACATATGTAGATTCCAGGAAAATTCTGTTCTTGAAATTAGGTTCATTGTCGATGATGGTGGTGTTAGCGAAGTCGAAACAGTGGTTGTTGTTGACAGTATGTTGTGTTAAGGCGGTTTGGTGGGTAAGGGCTGGATCGTGTGTATTGTTTTGGTATTTGTTGCATGTGTATTTGTGCTGTTGTATGAGTTTGTGGAAGTATTGTTTAGTTTGTCCTATGTAGGTTGCAGGGCAGTCGTTGCAATTGATTTAGTATATGACGTTTGATTTGAATAGGATGTGTGTCTGGGTTTTGTGTTTATTGTACATGTGTTCTGTGAGGTGGTGTGGTTTGTGTGCGACAATGATATTGTAGGGTTGTAGTGTGTCAGAGATTTTTTCTGATAGGTGTGGTGTGTAGGGTAGTGAGATGTAAGACCGTATGGAGTTGTTTATGGTAGGGGTTGGGTGATGGTTGTGTAATATTTCATGTAGTATGTGGGTGGGGTAGTTATATTGTCTTAGTTCCTGGTATATGAGACTGATGTTATTAGCAAAAAATTGAGGGTGGCTCAGTGCCATCATGCGAGATTTTAAGTTTTTGATTAAATTAATTTTGTGTTCAGTCGGATGATTAGATAAAAAATTTAAATACCTGCCAGTATGCGTTGGTTTTCTGTACCTGTTGGTTATAATTGATCCATTTTTTTGTTTTATTATTGACAGGTCAAAGAAACTTATTGTGTTGTTCTGTTCTATTTCGTAGGTGAACTGAAGTTTGGGGTAGTAATCATTGAATAAAGCTAATATGTTGTTAATATCAGAGGTGGGGACTGCTGTGATTATATCACCAACATAGCGTTTGAAAAATATTTAGTTAAAATTGGCTGCGGGTAATATATAGAAGGGTACCTACCACTTTACAATAATTACCGATCATCAATCCCTCGGTTGGCTCCATTCGATTCAAAACCCATCATGACGACTAGCACGATGGGCGATTTTCTTACAATAGTTCGATTGTACTGGAACGCTGAACCAAGTCGCGGATACATTATCACGACAGCCTCTTCCATATACCGCCTCCAAAGGCGACCCCGATCTCCATGTGGCTGAGAACCCACCAACATGGTATGACAGAAAAAACGGAGGTAGAAACACAACCGCAAGATCATCCTGAATACTGCATCACGAATGAACGCCTGTTTCGTCGACTCTGGGACCCTCCGAATCTGACCGAACCCAACGAGGATACAGAATGGAAACTTCGTGTTCCACGACCCCAACAACCACAAATACTTGAGGAAAACCACGACCACCCGGACGCCGGACACTTGGGAATCGCCAAAACTCTGGCAAAGATCGCCTTGCGATACCACTGGCCTGGGTTGACTAAAGACGTTACCAACTACGTACGCCAATGCAGAACGTGCAAACGATTTAAACCATCCCAACAAGCAGCGCAGGCCATGCGTATCTTCTCGCGTTTCAAGATCGACTAACCAAGTAGGTCGAATGCCGACCACTGCGGAAAGCAACCGGACCAACGATCACAGCCGCTTTCCGAGAGCTCATTGTGGCACCCTATGGTTGTCCCCGCGTGGTGACGGGACCGAATTCAACTACAATATCTTCACGCAGACATTAACAGCGCTCGGAATCCGTCACCAGCTGATTCCACCGTACACACCGCAAGCGAATTTCGTAGAAAGGGTCAACCGAGTGTTAAAACCCATGCTCGCGCAATACTGTGAAACGGACCAGTGAACTTGGGACAAATATTTACCCGAGATGATGACTGCCATTAACACCAGCCGACATAAGTCCACGGGCTACACACCCGCCTACCTGAACGAGCTGACACTACCTGGAGAATACCACCGAGCAACCCAGGAAGAACGTGGTGAGCAGCGAGACTCCCACGTTGTGCCACCGGACCATCTAGACCGCCTGGAGAAGCTAGAAGAAGCACGAGAGCTGGCCAGAATCAACCTTATCCACGCTTCCAGTCGCCAGGGCGAATACTACAACCGGGGACGACGCGAATGGCAGTGCGAAGAAGGGGACCAGGTCATGCGACGCGAGCATCCGCTATCGGCAGCCGGCAGAGGGTACGCGGCCAAACTCGCTCCCAAGTACTCAGGGCCGTGGACAGTCGAGAACCGTGTGTCTCGACTGGTATATGACTTGCGGAACGAGCGCGACCGTCGTTTATATCGGATCCACATCAAGGACCTTAAGCCAGCCCATTAACACCTCCGTTTTATGTTAGCACATGCTGCCAACAAGGACGATGAGGAGGAGCCGCCGACCACGGATCCGGCCAGTGACGCCATGCTTGATGGCGCTTCTGGTTATTCCGGAGAAAGCCAGTAGCCCCCAGTGAATAGACCTGGACACATCGCCAATCCCAACCACGACGGAACACACGTATCGAGCCCGAGTGCCTCGACTCAGCAAGGGCCTGCCCCCAGCCCCTGCACTCACCACCAGCGCGGAACCACGCCCCAGCTGCATGATACAGCTGTTCGGGTCCGGATCGCCACCAGATCCGCAACAACCGACACCGCCGAAGGCCCCGGACGCGGAACCCCTGTTAGTGCGCGTCCGCCTGGAGTTACTACGTCCCCCTACCTGCCCACCAACAAGAAGACATAGACTTTATCTCCCCGGTGGTGCAGCTAGACCGTCCCGGTGGATGACGATCCCCCCACGCCGAAACCAAAACGCTGAACTCACAGTGCTAGTCCCCGCCGGCATGGCCAGGAACATAGGGCCAGTAGATAAGTTAAGTAAGTAAAATGGGTAGTTAAGGTAGTAAATAAGTATTGATATTCACCATCTGTCCACCGAAGTAAGACGGGGGTGTGACGTTGTCACCAAACAAGCACTAGCCACTTGGCTCGTTGCGCCAGGTCTCGTAGTGCGCGCGACTAATTGATTCGCACAGCACCGTACCTAACGCATGATACAACCAAAATGCAAGTTAGTGAACGAAAAATTAGTCAAGCCGCGTAAAAGGGCTGCGAGCAGACAGACAAGATCAGTTAGTATTCCGCTAGTGATCCGTTCTCCGCTGCAGTCAAACCGCTTGGTAAGCAAATTGTTTCTAGTATTCTTTATTGTACCGCCCTCTTTGACAGTATTTATTTTTGTATTCGTTACTCTGCACTGTTGCAGACGTAGCAAGATTTCTAACTTGTACCCGTCACACTGCACCGGTCCTGCTGTCACGTCATCACTGTCTCTCTCTACACTGTGTCGGTCTTGTTGTAGAGGCAACAGTAAGGTAGCTTGTTCCCGTCACACTGCGCCGGTCCTGCTGTGACGTCATCGTTGTTTCTCTCTGCACTGTGTCGGTCCTATTACAGAGGCTACATAATTTCGGATCGGCTTTCCACCACAATTGTAAATCTTGTAATATTTTCATGTAATACTTCCATATATTATTTGCCTGTGTTATATTTTCATAGATAATTTGCCTGCGTTATATTTTCATATATTTTTCAACACTGCGAGTGTCACAGCCTTTATTTCAAAGGGGCGTCACTGCCATCGGTAAAGAAGCTGCTCATACAGAGATTAATTTTCTGGGCGATCTAAGTGAAAACCGCCCAATTTAAGAGTCTTTTAGGAAACGGTTAAATGAAGCAGGAGATTTGAAAAGAAAAGCTGAAAATAAAATTGACAAAATTAGTCACAGGCTCCGGTTATATAAAAAACGTGTAAGCGTCATTCGCATCTCGCAGTCGAGCGAAGAACAAGACAAGAAGATCTCACGATTTATTCAATTAGAATGGCATTCCTTCATCCTCAGTCGTGCGAATGTGTGAAATCAGAACTGGATTTATTCGCGTTACCCCCTACACAGACAAGTATTGAAAATGGGCAGTGGATCAATTACAAGCCGTTGTAGTCTATCTGCGAATTTGTTGTTGCTGGGCAGGGTGATGAATATACAGACTTATCCCAGACTATGCTGTGCATAAATGCAAAAATCACAAAGACCGATAACACAACGTTGACAGACGCCGACAAGGTAGCACCCGTAAATAACTGGCTACACTCGATATTCAGCCAGTTTAATGTTTATCTTAATCAAAAATTAATCTCACCCCCTAATAATACCTATGCTTATCGCTCCTACCTCGAAACACAATTACACTACGGTAGTGATGCTAAAAAATCTCACCTTACCTCGTCACTATGCTATGAGCATACTGCGGGTCATATGGAGAGCGTCGAAGAAGAGCAAAATAAAGGATTTGAGAAGCGAAAACAATTCACAGCGAATAGCAGCAGCGTAGATGTGTTAGGACATCTACACATTGATTTATTAAATCAGGAGAAGTTTTTAATTAGCTGCGTTGAATTGAGGTTAAGGCTTGTTCGATCTCGCGATAGTTTCAATATCATCGCTGCTGCAAAATAATATAAAGTACAAATTACGGAAGCAACGCTGCTAGTACGTCGAATGAAGTTAAATCCTAGTGTTCTGTTGGCCCATAATAAAGCACTGGAGGTGTCAACAGCAAATGTACAATATCCTGTTCTCAGGTACCGGTATTCATTTTTCGAATGCAGGTAATGTGCTAGATTGAGATTCTTATCCTGACGGGTTCAGTCTGACCACCTTTGATTTAACACCTGATTTATCGACTAATACACTATCGCACTGGAATCTAACACGTCATGGCTCCCTGCGTCTCGTGCTCTCTTTTGAACAAGCCCTTGCGCATACAGTAAACTGCGTAATTTATGCTGAATTTGATAATATTATTTGATATATTATTATTCTCATTTTTATTCGAGAATAAAATACGGTATTTTATTGTGGGGAAATTCAACAAATTCCTATAGAATATTCAGAATGCAAAAACGAGTAGTTCGCTTAATAGCAGGAGTAAAGCGATATCATTCATGCAGATTACTATTTAAAAAGTTTAATTTACTTCCTTTGGCATGCGTATACATATACGAAATATTATTGTATGTTAGAAACAATTTAGATAAGTTTTTGCAACTAAGTTGTTACCATAATTATAAGACAAGGAATGACAATATGTTATTAATACCAAGTCATAAGACTGCTAAATATGAGAAAAGTCCGTATTACACAGGCATTATTTTGTACAATAAACTTGCGGAGAATATTAAAAATGCTAAATCAAGTTCAATATATAAAAAAAAGATTGAAAGATTTTCTATTGGAAAAAGTTTATTATACTATAAATGAATATTTATCTGATTTGTGAATTATTTGTAAAGTAATTGTTGGTTATGTAAATTATTTGTTATATTACACCATTTAACTTGTTCAATATCTTTGTAAGATCAAATGAACCAAATAAATACTATACTATAGAAATTGATAGAAAAAGAAATGTTATATTTACAGTAGTTAAATTTCTCGACGCGATTCCCCCCTATAAATAGGCATACTCTGGGGGAGAGATGAATCAGTGACATACGAGCATTCAGATAGAATGGGTTATATTATAGATTTACAAGGGTTTTACAGGGTGGGAAAAGGATTTATTGTGAAAGAACTTGCTATATCTTCTCTGGACTGCGGTATATTTCATCATTTTTTATTCAAACCACCGTATGATATACATCACCTATCAACAAAATTATAAGCTCAAGTAAACTGGCTGTAAAACAGTCATCACAGTTTCGCCTGAGAACACGGATTTACCGAGTATTCAAGTCTCGGTGCCAGACTCAAGACGACGGCCGATACAAAGAACATATTGGTGAAAGGTGAAGAAGAGAAAAAAATAGTTCAAAGATTTCTCAGCCAAGACGACGTCGTGGATCTGGCATCGTACGGCTGTCCTTCACTAAAGAAATTACAAGATGTAAAATACGCTACCGGTAAATGCTGCATACCTCTGTCGCACGCACATATGGTCTGCGCTGTGGAGAACGTTGTCAACCTGAGAAATTGGTACAATACAAACTGTTCCGATGAATGCGGCTTTCATCGAAACCTGTCTTCGACGCCAGTTCCGCGACGCCGGCCACTATAGCGTCTATGCTGCTAACAGACCGCCATTACGTGTAAATTATCCTCGTGTGATAGTTTTGTTTCGTACCAAGTGGATTTTTTTTCATTGTGACGACAAAAATCATCCCTATTTTAAGGAATTTTCGACCAATGAGTGATCGCCGTGCAGAATTCGCGAAAGTTCGCGCTTCCACGGAATACCTGCGTGCGGGGATTTATTGAAAGAAACGACGACACGAGATATTTCTATTGTTCGTACAATTTTCCCCAACTGCCTGTTCTGCGTTGGTCCATGTCCACGAGCTGAATGCCGGAGGAGACGTCGCGGCGAGACCCCCGTTCATCGCTGTTGAGCCGCATCCATTCCCGAGGCCACCGAAGCAAAGGACCAGCTTAGACCAGTTTCCTGGAAACACGTGGTCACGCAGATAAGTGCACCAGCCCCTTTCGAGTTTTGTTTCTTTTCTTTCCCTTCTTTGTTTTGCTTATTGTCGTCCACGTGAATGTGACACCATTTTGTATTAACTTTTTTTCCCCCTTGATATTGAATACATACCCTTGATATTGAATGCGTTATTGACAAGAATGTGTACCGGACCCATATTTTCTGTAACCCACTGGATTTTTCTAATGATATCTTCTTCTTTAGTTACATCGCATTTGACAGCAAACAATTTTCCTTTCTTATCAGCCAATTTCTTAGACAACTCTTCTACTCTTTCTGATCTTCTTGCAAAACCAGCTACCTAATTTATTTTTCTTTGTCGTAACTTAATATATCCAATACTTAGTATTAGAATTAACAATATAACTTACATTCATGCCTTCTTCTACTAACTTTTTGGCAATTGCCTTCCCAATGCCAGAACCGGCTCCAGTAACAATTGCGACTTTTCCACACCAGCGGTCCATGTTAATGAATTATTAGATACTAAAAAATAACAGAAATTAAATCTACAATTAGTATAAAATTAATTCAGTAAATATTTTCTTCAATTTTTTTATATTTCTAATATCTATGACGTTCTATCCTAACGACAATTTTCTCGTAGTATGTATAATGAACTAATGTACTATTGTGTTCTAAGAAGGTAGTTTTGACTCTGAAAGATGTATTCAGGATTGTTTTGGACATATAGAGTCAGGGTAAGAAAGGAATTCAGCTATTTAAATATTATATTTCACTGGTATTTTTCCAGCCTCATCAGATCTAGAAATGTATACAAAAAATGGACATGTAATGGGCATAGATACTATATAAACAATAATACAATAATATATAACAATATATGATGAATATAACTTACATAAAATACAACTAACACAATCACGGCGTCATGTCAAAACGAAAAAGGAGTGGCGGAGAAAATGGCGGTATGATTAGTGTGAGATTGCTGAACATGTGCGTTGGCGGGAGATATGAATTATGTGAGTCTGTGTTCAGTTTGGTTTATTTTGGATAAAAGATTTTTATATAGTGTGGATAAAAATTGTGTGTCGGTATGGTAATTGATACTGTTATTGTCAGTTTGGATGTGTGTCGCTTCAAGGAAGGTACGTTTGTGGTAATTGTGTTCTTTTTCAAGTATGGAGACATTGTTAAAGTTAAATGAATGTTTCATACTGACAGCATGTTGTGTAAGGGCAGTTTGATGTTTTAGTGTAGGATCATTAGGGTTACGGTTGTATTTGTTGCAAGAGTATTTATGTTGTTGTGTGCGTGAGTGTAAATATTGTTTAGTTTGTCCAATATATGTGGCAGGGCAATCGTTGCATTGGATTTTATATACTACATTTGATGTAAAGTATGGATCAGGTTTTGTTCTATGCTTCGTGTATATGTGCTCTGTTAGATTGTCTGGTTTGTGGGCAATGGTGATATTGTTGGGTCTGAATATTGTTGATAGTGTCTCTGAAAGTCTATTTGTGTAAGGGATCGAGGTGAAGGTCTGTGCAGGTGGTGGTTGTATCTGCGTTTGTGGGTGTTGGGGTTGGTTGCTATAGAGAACCCGGTTAAGAAGCCTGGTAGGGTAGTCGTTATTACGTAGTTCTGTGAATATAAGGTCTAGGTTCTTTTGATGGAATTGTGGGTGACTGAGGGTCAATGCTCTGTGCTTAAGATTCCGTACGAGATTAATTTTATGAATTTTCGGGTGATTTGATTTGAAATGTAGATACCGATTGGTGTGTGTGGGTTTGTGGTACCAGTCAGTTATAATACTACCGTCATCTTGCTTGATCAAAAGTATGTCAAGAAAGCTAATTTGATTATTTGATTCTAATTCGTGTGTGAATTGTATCTTGGGGTGGAAACTATTAAAAACGTCAAGAGTTGCTTGTATTTTGTTGCAGGGTATTGCCATTATGATATCATCAACATATCTTTTAAAAAATGTTATGTCAAAGTTGAGGGAAGGAAGGATTACTGATTCTAGATGTTCCATCACCAGGTCCGCCAGAGGAGCAGA
Organism: Carabus problematicus; assembly: GCA_963422195.1. Classification (NCBI taxonomy): domain Eukaryota; kingdom Metazoa; phylum Arthropoda; class Insecta; order Coleoptera; family Carabidae; genus Carabus; species Carabus problematicus. The sequence continues at coordinate 13,042,341 of OY728581.1, read as the reverse complement.
CAGGGGAGACCCCATTGGGGTGCCGTCGATTTGTAGATAGAATTTGTCATTATACTGTACAAAGGAAGTGTGCAAGCAAAGGTTGATTGCAACTTGAAAGTTATTAAGATCTAGTGGCGTGTGTTCTTTGATATTTTCCCATTGGTCAACTATTATTGTTTCAATTAGATCGTGTGGAATGTTTGTGTACAAGGAAGTGACGTCCAGGGATATTAAGCAGTGTGTATTGGGGATTGTTATGTTGGTAATGAATTCTTTGAATGCAAACGAGTTAGGTACATGATCATCTGTTTGGCCGGTGGTCTGTGATAGCGATTGAGAGATGAACTTTGATAGATGGTAGTTTGGAGATTGTATGGTCGTTGTGACAGGTCTCAGTGGTAAGTGGGGTTTATGCGTTTTGGGTAAACCGTATATGCGTGGAGGAATTGGGTTGTGTATTTTAATGTACTCAGAAGTTTGCTTGTCAATTATGTGGTTGTCTTGGAGATGCTGTGCAAATTTATTAATGATTGTCTGGAAAGTGAGAGTTGGATTAGAGTTTAATGATCTGTAAGTGTCATGGTTTTGTAGGAGGTTGGTTATTTTCAAGTCGTAGTCAGTGCTGGTCATGATAACTGTTGTGTTGGCTTTATCAGCCGTAGTGATAACTAGCTCAGGGTGGGCTCTGAGGTATTTCCGGGTGTCGGTATAGGCCTGTGTAATGTATTGTGTGAAATCGTTATGTACGTTAGTGTTATGGGCAGTGTTCTGTTGATTGTAGTGATTAGTTATAATGTTAACTGCCTGGCATCTGGATTCATTTTGTATGTGTGTCCTACCCCCACACATACAAAATGAATCCAGATGCCAGGCAGTTAACATTATAACTAATCACTACAATCAACAGAACACTGCCCATAACACTAACGTACATAACGATTTCACACAATACATTACACAGGCCTATACCGACACCCGGAAATACCTCAGAGCCCACCCTGAGCTAGTTATCACTACGGCTGATAAAGCCAACACAACAGTTATCATGACCAGCACTGACTACGACTTGAAAATAACCAACCTCCTACAAAACCATGACACTTACAGATCATTAAACTCTAATCCAACTCTCACTTTCCAGACAATCATTAATAAATTTGCACAGCATCTCCAAGACAACCACATAATTGACAAGCAAACTTCTGAGTACATTAAAATACACAACCCAATTCCTCCACGCATATACGGTTTACCCAAAACGCATAAACCCCACTTACCACTGAGACCTGTCACAACGACCATACAATCTCCAAACTACCATCTATCAAAGTTCATCTCTCAATCGCTATCACAGACCACCGGCCAAACAGATGATCATGTACCTAACTCGTTTGCATTCAAAGAATTCATTACCAACATAACAATCCCCAATACACACTGCTTAATATCCCTGGACGTCACTTCCTTGTACACAAACATTCCACACGATCTAATTGAAACAATAATAGTTGACCAATGGGAAAATATCAAAGAACACACGCCACTAGATCTTAATAACCTTCAAGTTGCAATCAACCTTTGCTTGCACACTTCCTTTGTACAGTATAATGACAAATTCTATCTACAAATCGACGGCACCCCAATGGGGTCTCCCCTGTCTGCTCCTCTGGCGGACCTGGTGATGGAACATCTAGAATCAGTAATCCTTCCTTCCCTCAACTTTGACATAACATTTTTTAAAAGATATGTTGATGATATCATAATGGCAATACCCTGCAACAAAATACAAGCAACTCTTGACGTTTTTAATAGTTTCCACCCCAAGATACAATTCACACACGAATTAGAATCAAATAATCAAATTAGCTTTCTTGACATACTTTTGATCAAGCAAGATGACGGTAGTATTATAACTGACTGGTACCACAAACCCACACACACCAATCGGTATCTACATTTCAAATCAAATCACCCGAAAATTCATAAAATTAATCTCGTACGGAATCTTAAGCACAGAGCATTGACCCTCAGTCACCCACAATTCCATCAAAAGAACCTAGACCTTATATTCACAGAACTACGTAATAACGACTACCCTACCAGGCTTCTTAACCGGGTTCTCTATAGCAACCAACCCCAACACCCACAAACGCAGATACAACCACCACCTGCACAGACCTTCACCTCGATCCCTTACACAAATAGACTTTCAGAGACACTATCAACAATATTCAGACCCAACAATATCACCATTGCCCACAAACCAGACAATCTAACAGAGCACATATACACGAAGCATAGAACAAAACCTGATCCATACTTTACATCAAATGTAGTATATAAAATCCAATGCAACGATTGCCCTGCCACATATATTGGACAAACTAAACAATATTTACACTCACGCACACAACAACATAAATACTCTTGCAACAAATACAACCGTAACCCTAATGATCCTACACTAAAACATCAAACTGCCCTTACACAACATGCTGTCAGTATGAAACATTCATTTAACTTTAACAATGTCTCCATACTTGAAAAAGAACACAATTACCACAAACGTACCTTCCTTGAAGCGACACACATCCAAACTGACAATAACAGTATCAATTACCATACCGACACACAATTTTTATCCACACTATATAAAAATCTTTTATCCAAAATAAACCAAACTGAACACAGACTCACATAATTCATATCTCCCGCCAACGCACATGTTCAGCAATCTCACACTAATCATACCGCCATTTTCTCCGCCACTCCTTTTTCGTTTTGACATGACGCCGTGATTGTGTTAGTTGTATTTTATGTAAGTTATATTCATCATATATTGTTATATATTATTGTATTATTGTTTATATAGTATCTATGCCCATTACATGTCCATTTTTTGTATACATTTCTAGATCTGATGAGGCTGGAAAAATACCAGTGAAATATAATATTTAAATAGCTGAATTCCTTTCTTACCCTGACTCTATATGTCCAAAACAATCCTGAATAATGTACTATTATTACTGAGATACTCAAGAATGTACGCTATTCCCAGGCCTGTTATATAAATTACAGCAGCAACTAGTGTTCGACGATTATGAATGATATAATCGAAATATTTCGATTATGACTGAATGAATAATCGTTCATACGATTCACGGCCTATGTACTGGCCGTAGAGTGTACACAACTGTTAGTCAATCGAGAAGGTCGTGGTACGATTATGTTATCGAAATAATCGAAAGAAAATATTTAGAAGTGTTTATTATTTGTAGATAAGTATAGAAATATATTAATTAATTACTATATTTGTATACTTACCTACAAAAAATAAAAACTTCTAAATATTTTCTTTCGATTATTTCGATAACATAATCGTATGAACGATTATTCATGATCTGAACATTTCGATTATCATTCATAATCACCCAACACGAATGAAAACTAATGTAATATTGCTTATCAAATCATTCATAATCGATTAAACGAATGATCTATCGATTATTCGAAACGATTATTTCGATTCATTCGATTATTGAAATATATCGACTATGCCCAACACTAGCAGCAACAGCAAAATAGAATCGTTTAAGTGACATGCATGCCATCTTATAATTTAGACCAGGGATGAGCAACCCGTGGCCCGCATGCGGCCCAGTTCTCTTTATCTTGCGGCCCGCCAAAGCTTTACTTTTTGAATTTTTAAAAATATACATATTTCTCTGTTAAATTAGAAAAAAATATATTAAATTACAAACAAATAGATATATTTTAAAGCAGATCCTATTTCATAAAAATATGCTATCAAGAGAACTGGCGTTTGATCGCTTGCTAAAAATGCAATTAATGTACTGTAATAATAGGCTTAATACTATTGACTTTAGCCCGATAGAGTCGTCTTCTTAGTGTTACAAAGACTCAGCGAGTTACGAACAAGGGTCCATGCTTTTTATACTGACAGTCGTTTGCATTCAAACGAACTGATTGTTACGTGACAGTTTTTTAAATTCAATTAAAAGTCTTTTCACAAATGTTAATAAAGAGATAATTTGTGTTTATCTCTAGTCTTCATATTTTCTTATATGCGGCCCGCCCAAAATTTTTAAATTTGTTGTTGATCCGTTGTGAAGAAAGGTTGCTCATCCCTGATTTAGACTAGTCCAACATTTACTTTACGATATTACTATCGTAATTTTGTTTGAAAATAGTATAAGCATATTAATGGGATCTTTTAACATATACCATATTTAAACATTAAAACGAAAGTAATTTATTTCGCAATACTTACATCGCCGTTGTCAAACACAAAAGAAAATTAACAACATGAAACACAAACTAAATAGATTACGAAGTAGAATTTTTTTTATGTACTTGAAGATAAAAACGCTATCCTGTTTTCTAACAAAACAAACACTAAGAAAGTGTGAAATCATGGTTATTTAGGAAAACATGAATCTTCACATAGTATAAACAATTATCTTAATCAAATATTATGAATATCTATTTCATTTGACCGGCAGTGTAACAACTCACCCCTAATTAAATTTATTGTAAAATAATGGCACAGCCAATTGAGAATTTTACTAATTTAACTGTTGAATAATATCTCTGTTTTACAATTTAGTTACAATAAGTATTGTTGAATAAGACGGTGTGACAGATAAACACGTTGCTTTGGTACAAACACAAATAGAAAACACGACGGTTAAGAACGTTTCTCATCATACGTCACACACTCACACCGTTCTCATGCCGGAAACAACCTACAACGACTACACTAGCGCTTCCCCTCCGCGGCAACACATCGAACTTACACATTTAAATACATGCGGGAAAACACACTGTACTAAATGATACGCGTACACTCCCACATCCCTTCTCGCTGTGTCATTTAGTTCTACACCTTAGCACATACAAGAAAAATATATGTCTTAGTATCCACTTAGTCCAATGGCTTCGCGTTGATCACAAAACGAATTGCGTGGTAACGGCTTGGTTAATATATCCGCTAGCATATTCTTGGTGGGACAGTACACTACTTTTATTTCGTCGCACTCGAGGGGATTTTTCACAAAATGGTGAGCTACGTCGATATGTTTTGTACGGTTTCCGCATCGTCCTGACTGTATCATCTTTATGCAGCCTTGGTTATCCTCGTATATGGTGACTGGTCCCTCTGAGTCGATTCTCAGGTCTTGCAACAGCTGTCGAATCCACTGTGCCTCGCGACAAGCTTGCGACATCGCCACATATTCCGCTTCTGTTGAGGATAGTGCAACTGTCGTCTGTTTGCGCGAACTACAGGCGATTACGGATGGGCCTAGCCGAAACAAGAAACCACTTGTTGACTTCCGGTCGCACCTATCACCCGCCCAGTCTGCGTCTACATAGCCAGAGAGCACTAGATCATGGCCTGTCGTGTAGTGGAGACGCTGGTTGTTGGTGCTTTGTAGGTACACCAACACACGCTTGGCTGCCTTCCAATCTGCCTCCGTCGGGGCCTGGAACCGTCGGCAGAGGATGCCCACTACCAGGGCGATGTCTGGTCTCGTGAGATTGGCCAGGTACAGCAATGAACCGACAATCTTCCTGTAGTTGTCATGCTGTAGTGCCGGGCTTGGCTCGTCGTTGCTTACGAAACCTGTCTCCATAGGCGTGATAACTGGCTTCGCATCTTGCAACCCATATTCATTTATAAGTGCTTTAATTTTAGCACGCTGGTGCACAAAAATCTCTCCAGCTTGAATACGTTCCACCTGCAACCCGAGGTAATGTCGCACTGCTCCTAAGTCTTTAATCTCGAATGAGTTGGCAAGTTCCTCACCTATGTGCTTAGTAGCTTGGGCACTGCCACCTACTACAAGCATATCGTCTACATAGAGCAACACACGGCTAAATCCTTCTGCCGCTTGCGGCACTCTGCCTTGAAGTGCCCCTTCTTGTTGCAGTAGTAGCACTCTTTCTCTGACTTGTAGGCCTTGCTGCTGCTGCTTGTTGAGTTGCCAGCCTTGTGGCTGCTGCTGCCACCCCCGGTGTTGCCCTTTCCCTAGCCCTGGTGCGCCTGACCAGGTTGGCGCCATGGTTTGGCGAACATGGCGTCCTCGTTGCCTTCGCTGATGCGAAACTCCACACGCCGCGTGTACTCGTCGAGCAGTTTTCCGACGACGAGCTTCAATGTGAGTGTGTCCTCGTCTCTGCTTTCCAAGCCGGAAATAACGTTGTCGTAACTCGCTAGTAGCGAGAAGAACAGTGCCGATATTTCTTCATCGAGGTAAATGCGCGCGCCTGCGGCCCGCACTCTGCTGGCCATGTCCTGCATTGCGGTGATGTGCTGTCGCATTGTGCCGGATGTGTACCGCATTGCCCACATCTGTCGCCGCAGGAATGATTTGCTGGTTCTTGTCGACCGCTCGTAGAGGTTCTGCAACGTTGTCCACACGTCGGCAGCGACCTCCAGGTGACGGATGTGAACGAGTTGATTTTCGGCCACTGACAGCATGAGCCGTGTCATGGCCGTCTGGTTCTTGCTGATCCAGTCCGCTGTCACAGGTTCAGGCTTAGGTGATGTTACAGTCGCCCATGTCTTGTCCTTTGTTAGGACCCAGCGCATTGTCACTTTCCAGTTTACATAGTTGTGTTCGTTCAACCGTAACACGTTGGATTTCTGTGTGCTTTCCGTTACTGCTTCCATATTTATACACAATATGTAAAGCACGTAAACGTTATGTAAAGTGTTTACTAACTTGAACCGGTTAAAAAACACGTAATTGCAACTGTTCACTTCACTGCACGCACACCGCACACGTGTTTGTTTGCAACACATCGAACTTACACATTTAAATACATGCGGGAAAACACACTGTACTAAATGATACGCGTACACTCCCACATAAATAAATATAATATATATATATATATATATATATATATATATATATATATATATATATATATATATATATATATATATATATACATATATATATATATATATATATATATATATATATATATATATATTATCACGCCCTTCTCCGGGAGTTGGGGTGATAAACGACAGCCAGCTAGTTAAGTCGGCGAGGGTACGAACTGGCGTACGGAGTGGTTCGGATGGGGGAGCTCGAAGTGGGCGCCACGATACTTTAGGTGACTTAAAAGTAACGGAAAATCGATTCACAGGAGTCACTAGGTAGAAGGAACGTTAAGCGTCTTTCGATCACAGAAATAAAGAACAATAGATCCAAATAGAATTTAACTTGCCGAGTCGTATATTCAAGTAACAAACTGGAGATAGATTTACAACCAATCGCATGGAGATATAGTCAACATAAGCGGCAGTTGAGAACATTAACAAAGAACATAAATTTAAATGGTGGGGACCGCTAACATGGGGCCGTCCGAAAATCGTCCTTAAACAAACGTTATCCGCGGTCGGGGCTAATCCGATCCTGTAATCGCGTAAAGGAAAGAACGACGTTCTCAAACGGTCTATGCTAAGGGTGCACCAAAGAGATGTACACAACAGAATGATAATAATAAGAATAATAATAATAATAGTAATAATGATAATAATAATAATAATAATCTTAACCTAACTTATAAACGACTTAAGGGGCGAGGATCACACTCAGTGGTAGCCTGGCGTGCGTCAGTATGGAAAAATAGACATGGGGCAGGTGGGCTAACCCAGACCTGTCTTCGCGTAAGTAACTGACACGACGCATCCACGCTCGCGCTGAGCTATGGCTCGCCCAAGGGGGAGGGGTGATGTTATGTTATGTTAGAGCAATATTATTACATTAATGTATGACAATTATAATCAAATATAAAATTACTAATTAAAAGGGGGGCACCGAAGATTAACAAACGGAATTACAATAAAGTTGAGATGTTTTGTTTACACTGACTTAACCACAACCGGGTGGTGTCTGTCGTAGCACAGGGGTCACTGACTGAACTCACAAAGTCGAGTAGTGGGGGGGAGTGTGATTCGTCTTCGGGAGAGACCGTACGCTCACCCTAAAGTGTTCGGTCGGTCCCTGTATTACCGACATCCGGGAAACACAAGTTGGTGGCAGTTCGAACAGAGTTCGGCGGGTTGCCGATGCTGAGCACGTGGTGTAAGATGAAAATCAAGAAAATAGTACTTATCAGAGTGTGTGATGAGTCAGAAGTCGAGGTGTGGACTACGAAAATCCCCTCACAAGGAAGGCGGTAGGTTCATCCGGCGAGACGGGAATTCCCCACAGGAATCAGGATCCAGATGACTCCAGGTTGAGTCGAGATATCGGTGTAGCGGTTACGAAGTAATCCGCCGCTTCATACGAGGTCAATTGCGCGAGTTACTTTTAACAGTTGAATGAAAACTAGTGATAATTTTTCGCATAAGTTTAGATGATTGAATGAAAGAGCAGAATACAACACAGAAATATTATTTCTTTTGCAAATATGAAAGGATGCATAAATAAACAGAACACAAGACAGAAATTTGTTAAATAATTTTTTTTAAATTTTTTTTAATATAATTAAAAATATAGATCGCATGGTATACAAACATCTTATTATAATATATGTATAGTTCATTTAGCAAAGAGAATCGACGAGGCGAGCGTTCTCTACGTAGTTTTTTGTAACAAGTTTCAGAAATGTCGCTCGCCTCGCCTTTCATTGAAATTACTTCCACCGCCAGTTCCTGCATCCAAGTTACGTACATGTTGTACGCGTAGCCATATTCTTCTACTAAATTATCCGCGCGTAATTGGATACAGGATCTGGCGGCTAATATGCTGTCTACCTCGTCGGACGTGATAGACACGGTACCTCGACCCCTGCTGAATTGCAGACCACCACCGTCGGTGGCCCCGATCGAGACCTGTATCCGCCCGGGCGACCCAGTCGGCTCTTCACCATCGCGAAAATGTCGTTTCGTTGATCGAAACGACAGATATCGCGTGTGCGAGTGTTTGCTAGCCGTAAACAAACGTCAAATGCACGGAGCGGGTCTCTTCCGTGTACCGCTCGTCCTCCGCGTCCTCACCCCCGGTCACCTCGTCTTCCTGCTCCATATGGAGCCCGAAAAACTTGGCCAGCCCCACCAAGTCGTTGCCCTGGAAGGGCGCAGCAAAATGCATTAACTCCTGCAAAAAATTCTCTTCCGCCCGACGGGGCTGTTCCTCGGGACTGAACAACCCTTTCATGGCTTCCTCCAGGACGTCTCTCGGTGGGGATGCTGTCCTCGGCTCCTGGTACTGCGGCTGCTGGTGCTCCTCCTCCTCTTCATCCGATGACACCGTTATGACGTCCATTAAGTGTAATTTCTTAACGGGTCGGGCTGTCCAGATGACCCTGTCCTTCAGGATGTCGAATTTCCTCTTGACCACGTTCTCCACCACTGCTTCTTCCACTTTGCTGTCTACGTTGCTGCTCATGTTGTTCTTGATGCGTGAAGCCTGCGATACACCCTTCACAGTTCCCTTGGCTTATATACGAAAAGAATATTCCTTAAAACATGCCTCAGGCACTGTTTTCACCTAAAACTACGATTTATTCCCGTGTGTCACTTACCCTGACGGAAAAAAAATCGAGTATTAGAAGGAAATAATACAAAGGGTACGGTACCTATTACCTTCACTTAATACAATGGCAATGATACGCGCGTAAATTGCGATTTATTACGTAACCCTATCTCGAAATCCAATCTTAAAAGGAAATAGTACGGAGGTATCTGGAGACAGTCAGTGTCTTGAAAAAATAATGACACTTTTGTTTTGCACCTATGCAGTTTAGCTGTAGCATATAGAACAGGTAAAGACAGTCATATTACCTCTGTTTTGAACACACCAAATAAATTGTCGTAAATAAAGTAAACACCGTGAGAACGAGAGACAACGTTAAAAAAATACAATAACACTTGTCCAGCGCGCGTGCGTGTGTGTGTGTGTCTGTGTGTGTGTGTGTGTGTGTGTGTGTGTGCGCGTGTTGTGTGTGTAAAGTGTAAATTATGTATCCCTATCTAGAAATCTAATCTTAGAAGCAAGTAATGCTACAGAAGCACATGCTTTGGAGATCATCCGTGTTATGAAAAACACCCTGTTATGCAGTTAGATGTAGTAACACTGTGGTACAGGTAAAGACCGTCATATTACACATGTTTATTTTGAATAAATTGAAAATCATCATGAGAGAGTACGACACACCTGTGCGAATTAAAAACACACGTGTTCAACACCTACATCCCCAATTATGATTTTTTGAACCCCCTCACGTGCGCCAGACACCGCTGCCAAAGCGGTATCTACTACTACTTACGCTTTAACATCGTGACAGACGTCTCGTGTCGTGTTAAGCGGTTCAACATGGAGGGGCGGCGTGTAACTTTCCATATGTCCGATCCACCTGCAGATGTGAACCCTGTCGAGTGGTTCAGAGAGTGTATAGAAGAGTTAATTAATCATATTTTGCGGACTGTACAGCCCTCAGACCAGATTGGACTGGTCATGTATACACCACAGTGTGAGCTGGATTAGTTTCCGACGTGCAGATCAAATGCACATCGATGTCACATGGGATGCGATTGCCAAGATACTGCAGAGTAATGCTACACTCTTTACCAGCGGTAACATGGAGGTAGTAATGACGCGTGTGTGTAGGAACCGGTGATAGTAGGAGACTGAGCTGCCGCGGAGTGCAATATGCCGATTTTTGTCGCAGGATATACGGTATTATTGAGACAGACAATAGTGACAGCCTCTGTCTACAAAGAGCACTGGTAATCGCGAAGGCTCTTACGGATAAGAACCTCGAACCAAAGAATATTGTGAAAAATATTAATTCCCTTCAGGATCGCGAATGTCGTACATTGATTTGTAGTACGCGAGTGAACATACCAGAGCTCGTGGAATTTCAGAGATTTTTGTCTGATTACAATATCGTTGTGTATCAGTACGATGGTCGTGGGACAGTGATATTTGAAGGGAATAAGGGTAAAGAGTTACCACGGTTAAACTACTCCTTCACGTATCATACTACTCGGTGATTAAAAGTTTGACGGCAGCTTTTTCCACATCGTATTTCTGTGAGCCGTGTCACACAGAGTACAACCCGATAGGACAGCATAGGTGTGAAAAGACCTGCCCATGCTGCCAGCGATTACCACCATGTCCGCGTATTGGTATCCCAGCAGTGTGTAAAACTTGTGATCGTGAGTTCCGCGGGAATAACTGTTTAAAGAACCATTTAAACGCATTATGTAGAAAATTACAAAAATGTATGCAGTGTTTTAAAACATATGTCGTGCGGTCGGGAAAAGTACACGTATGCGGTATGGTGTACTGTAAAATCTGTGACGAGTACAAAAGCGCTGGACATGAGTGCTACATTAAGCGCAACATTAGGAAGAAGCCGGTAGATGATGAAAAACATTTATTCCTGTATTTCGACTTTGGGACGAGGCAGGAGCGTCGTATCGGGGACGATAAACTGCATGAGGTGAATTTGTGCGTGGTACAGCAGTCGTGTCCGGTGTGTACGAAAAATGATGATATGTATCGGTTATGTAAATCGCGCGGGATTCGCCAGCATATATTTAAGAAGGACCCTGTGGCTGAATTTGTTGAGTATGCGACTTTACCGCGGCGTTCGTCCAAAAGTGTGACCTGCATAGCGCGCAACGGTAAAGGTTTTGACTTCCAGTTCATCATGTGTTATCTGACAGAGGTTCAATCAATGAAGCCAAAGCTGATCATGAATGGCACCAAGATCATGCTTATGGAGATCGATAATGTTCGGTTTATTGACTCCATTAACTTCCTACCGATGTCGTTAAGCAGTTTAAGGAAAGCATTAGATTTACCACAATCAATAAAGAAGGGCTATTTTTCCACATCTATTCAACACTCTGGCAAATACTACCTTTGTCGGTCCCATTCCAGCAGTCGAGTTTAACGGTGCGGACTCCATGTACAGCGGGGCGCGGAACCAGTTTATGAAGTGGCATGCTGAGCGAGTGCTGGAAGATTATATATTTGATATGGGGAAAGAACTTGTTGAATATTGCGTCTCTGATGTGGACATACTGCGGAGAGCCTGTATCAAGTTTAGGAGTACCTTTCATGAAGACTTCGGAGTTTGCCCACTTACTGAATCCGTGACAATAGCCTCGGCATGTAATAAGATGTTCCGTCGACGATTTTTAAAATCTGAGACTATCGGTTTGATTCCCGAACAAGAATATAGGATGCGCGATAACCAATCGAAAATCGCCCTAGAGTGGTTACTGTGGGAGGAAGAATGACGCCAGATCCGCATTCAACACGCTGCTCACGGATACGAGGCTGTATTGGAGTAGAACATGAAGGTAGACGGATATTATGCTCCAGACAAGATAGTTTTTTAGTTTTACGGTTTTTATTATCATGGGCATGGTTTTTGCTTCCACACTAAGCGTAATCAGGCTGTGATAAATAATCCCCAGGAAACTTTAAATTGTCGACTAGAGAGGACCATGGCAAAAGCTAAGAAGCTGCGTGAACTGGGCTACACGGTCGTGGAAAAGTGGGAGTGCGAGTTCAATAAAGAGAAGGACAATAAACTAATGCGGGATTTTGTAGAAAATCATTTTCTTCTTAATTACGCCCCACTCGAGCCCCGCGCAGCGTTTTTCGGGGGGAGAACGGGTAATTGCACCCTTTACCACAAGGCCCTAGGAGACCATCAGGTTCGTTGACGTGTGTTCGCTGTATCCATGGGTTTTAAAATATGGGAAATTCCCGGTCGGTCATCCGGAAAATTTTGTCGGGTCCGAGTGTAGTGCGGTACTAGGCCCAAACAACTGTATAGATAGTGTAGAAGGGTTAATAAAGTGTTTAGTGCTGCCCCCGAACAATCTTCTACACCCTATACTACCCCATCGAAATCATGGAAAGCTGATGTTCGTGCTATGTCGTAAGTATTGTGACGAACAGTGTCAGACTGATTGTACGCATAGTGATGATGAACGTCAGTTTAGTGGTACCTGGGTAGCGGACGAGCTGCGACGGACTATACAGTTCGGATATAAGATATTACAAGTATTTGAAATATCGCGATATGAAGTTACAGTCTACGATAAAGCTAGTAAAATCGGGGGCCTATTCGTGAATTATATTGACACTTTTTTAAAAATTAAGCAAGAAGCTACAGGCTTTCCTGCATCGTGTGTATCGGCCACAGATAAACAACGATGTATACAGGAGTACGCGTCGAATGAGGGTATTGAGCTAGACCACGACAGGATTGAGAAGAATGCAGGGCGATGGTCCCTAGCAAAGCTTATGCTTAACTCGTTTTGGGGTACGTATTTGGACAACTACGGTTAATATTAATTATACATGTATTTATCTTTGTGTTACAGGTAAATTCACCCAATCCGAGAACAAAATTCGTACGTCTGTGGTGACCAAACCAGTCGAATTATTCGAGCTATTAGAAAACCCCGTTGTGATCGTAAATCACCTGACCCCCGCAGGTGAAAAGGTGATGTACGTGATTTGGAAGTTTTTAGATGATTCCATGGAGCCCCTAGCCACTGTTAACGTTGCAATCGCAGCGTTTACGACAGCCCAAGCTCGACTACGACTATGGGACAATTTACAATTGTTAGGTAGTCAAGTGTTGTACTACGATACGGATTCTGTTATATACAGACGCACACCGGGACAGTACGAACCACTCACGGGTCATTTCCACGGTGATTTAACTGATGAGTTGGAGTGTTATGGGTCCGGTAGTTATATAACAGAATTCGTATGCGGTGGACCGAAAAATTACGCATACAAGGTGTATTCACCGACTTGGGGCGAGTACAGTCACGCATGCAAAGTGAACTATGCCAATTCACAAGTTATAAACTATGAAAGATATGGTTCTTAGTGAAGACCCCCCCCCTATAGTGCCAGTGATTACCTCTAATAATATTAGGTGTAGTGCGGACCATAGTGCAGTGACGCGTAGTGAGAGTAAGAGATTTAACGTTTGTTTTTCCAAAGCGGCGACGTGTTCGACTTGCCAAAACTGTTAATAGATGTGTAAATAATTGCCAATTTGTAATATGTTCTTTAATATTAATGTAGATATTATACATAGAATAATTGTATGTGTGTGTGTGTGTCATCCTTTTAGTGCAAATATAGCGAGTCCTTCGGGAAGTGATAAATCATATTTTGTTACCGATTTCCTCCGTAACATAAATAAATTATGTGATACTGCATTTACGCAGATAACATGGTGTTAGGGTGTGTGGCAGAGTTTATACAGCACAATACCTAGTGTGAAGTTTACCCACGGCCTTCGGATATGGAAAATTTTGATGGTGCTACCACAAGATTTCACAGGGGTGGAAAAAATAAAACACGCATGTTGAGGTCATCGCATGTAGCAGTAGACCGGTATGCTAGAAAGTTTGTCTTGACCGGTTTGAACCCTCACACGGGGTTCAAACCAGCGGTTTGTTTTTCATTTGACACGGCAGTGTACGTGCTAAAAGATTTCCAGGGGTTCGCGCTGCATCTACGAGCCCTCAAGGAGAAGCTGACCACAACACTTGCACCGGCCGATCGCGCGGTACGGGAATCTACCGACTTCCGCTCCACTCTAATGTGTGGTCGACGAGTGAGGTTGACAGTACGCAACATCGTTTTTAGGAGGAAGCTAGATGCGAAGGAATATTTTACACTGTCTGCTGAGGAGGTGGACAGTGTGATTGAATGCGAAGAATATATAATGAAGAAGGTGGATCTTCTCGGAGTGTGTCCGGCGGGGTGGAGCGGAAGTACCTCCAATATATTTAGAGGGTCTCGATTAAGGCGATAATTAACGCAGTCAATTATGTGAGTGTGATGCGAGAGTATCTCCGTAAAGAGATACTCTCTGAAGAAAATAGTATTTCAAACGACATTTGCTGGCAAGAATATATATACCATGGTGAGAGTTATAAACCATTTGAAAAATGTAATAGGGTTTATGAAAACGAATGACATGTTTGTAGCTATACCGGACAATAAAAGTATTTTTATATATAATTTATCTGTTTAATTTAAAAAAAATAGAGAAGAGTCAAAATATTCTCGGTAACCATTCCTGTCGATGAATATAGGCGTCCAGTGTGTTCCTGGTCTTGTATGTACATCCGAATTTATAACAATTACACAGGGAAAGTTTACACGTAGCGGTAGAGTGGCATATACACCATAACGAATGCTTCTATTTTTGAAATTTTTACGAAGTACACTTTTAATAGTTGCGGAATCCATATTATTTCTGCTGTTTGTTCCAATTTTTTAAAAGAACGGCGTTTTCACTTGCACACATCATACGTGAGTGAGAATATGGTGTACGACACTTATGACTTCCACCTGATAGTTTATTTTACGATGGGCACCCCATATCGCTCAAGTCTTGTACATCATTTCGTAGTAATATATTCTGAATTCGCTTCTTCTCGGCATCTTTCACAAATATATTTTCTGTAGCTGAAGTAATAAAACTATGTATTATCCTAGTTAACTCTTTGTTTTCCACAAAGCCGTCGTCCCAGTCAAGACCATGGTGGTAATCTCGTAACCGGCTAGCTTGACTTCGCTCCGGCTGCGTCAGGTACTCTCTAGCGAATAGTTTGAATAGAAAATTATGAAAAAACTTGTCATCCAGGGAGAATATAGCTAACTCTTTAATTATAAACTCTTGAACACATCCGTAGAACCCTTGAATATCGACAATAACCATTTTCTTCGAGCGATAAAGTAAAACGGACCGATGTGACATAAATTCATTTGTTTATAAAGAACCTGTGACTAGCTACTAAAGTCCACAATAACATTTATATTTCTGTCTATCTCTATGATGTTGTCAAATTCTGCGTAAATAAGACAATTTACTGTCTGGGTGAGTGCTTCTTTAAAGTGAACCTCGAGTCGCAGAGACCCGTGCCGTGTTAGATTCCAGTGAGACATCACATTGGCTGATAAGTCGGGAGTCAAGTCAAACGCAGCAAGACAAAAACCGTCAGGGTAATTATCCCTCTCAATCTGATTACCCTCGCCGGAGAAATGTATACCAAGACCCGAGAACAATGTATTGTACATATGTACATAAGATTTGTAGAAAAAAATCGGCTGTAACGGTTTGATCGGTAACTGTTGCCCATTCAAGCATTGTGCAAAATAATTGATTTTATAATGATGAAAATTGAACAGATTGCTACTATGGTCGCCATTTAAGCCATTGAGCTGACCCAGGTAGATATTATCCATACACTTATTTTGAATTCCCGATGCAATAGTGTTGAATAAAAGTATAAGCAACGACCGCTAGATGTCGTTGGTGTAAAACCACCAACTCTGTCGATAATAAAGTGTGCATTATGTTTAATTAATATTCACAAACAAAGTTCACTGCAAAACTATTAACCAACAGGTTATGAGCCCAGTGTACAATCAACAACTAAGTGAATTGTTTTAAAAGCTGAAAGATGACGGATGTTGCACGAATTTCCATTGATAAATTGAACAACGACAATTATCAAACATGGAAGTATGAAGCTGAACTTATTCTCCGACGGGAAAATACGTGGATTGCAGTAAGTGTAACAAAGCCAGATGAAGACGATGCTTCATATGCAGCTTGGAAGCTCGCGAATAGCAAGGCGATTGGTACGATGGGCTTGCTGGTTGAAAAAGGACAGCATGTGCACACTAAACCAGCAAAGACTGCACGGGAAGCTTGGGAAAATTTAAAGAAACATCATGAGAAGGCAAGTTTGTCCAGTACGGTTCATATGTATGTTACATTGGCAAATAAGAAGTTATCTGAAAACGGTGATATTGTAGCTTTATTAGAAGAAATAGAGTTAATCGTAGATAACCTTGTTGCTGCGGGCGAACCGGTAACGGATCGTTTCCGTACAGGAATGATGTTGGGAAATTTACCAGATAGTTATGGAACGTTGATCACTGCTCTGGAATGCCACGCAGATGCTGATCTAACCATCGGCATGGTTCGAGAGAAAATTCTTTTCGAATTCAAACGACGAAAAGAAAGTGGAGAAATCAACGTGAAAAATGAAACGGCATTGAAGGTTGAAATCGGTGACGGAAAGAAGACAAAATCGAAAACGAAAGTTACGTGCTTCTATTGTGGAAAACCGGGACACTTCAAGTCAAAATGTTTGAAACTCAAAGCCGAGAAGGAAAAAGAATCGAAGCAAGTAGCGAAAATTGCAACGAAAGTGAACTCGAACGACGGAGGTGACACCAGTAAAACGACTCAATTTTGCTTCAAGACTTCACAATGTGCTCCAGACAAATGGTACATTGACTCAGGTGCAACGTGCCATATGACAAGTTCTCGGGATCATTTTGAGAATCTTAATACATCCGAAAAAGAAATTATTCATGTCGCGGATGGAAGAAACATTGTAGCAGAGGGCACAGGTACTTTGCGACTCTATTGCACGACTCCACAGGGAAAGGTGAATGATGTTACTGTAAAGAAGGTTCCCTACGTGCCGAAGCTTGACGGAAATTTGTTAACTATACGTTCATTAGAAAAGAGTGGACTAGTGGTGACTTTTCATAATGATTCATGTACAATAACAAAGGGAAATACGATTGTAGCAACGACTGATGCTCGGGAGAATCTTTACGAACTGAACTGTACACAGAAGGCAATGATGACCAAGTCAGCGGGAGAAGACGACTGTCTACATGCTTGGCATAAACGATTCGGTCATCGCGATCCAGGTGCAGTCAAACGACTAGAAGACGACGGGTTGGCTACAGGTATCAAGATCAGCAAATGTAGCGTTACAATTTGCTGTGATGCATGTGTTAAAGGGAAGATGGCGCGATTGCCGTTTCCCAAGAGTGGGTCGAAGTCTAAGAGAATTCTAGATCTGGTACACAGCGATTTGTGTGGTCCGATGCAAACGCAGACTCCCGGCGGTGCGAGGTATATCTTGACACTGATAGACGATTTCAGTCGTTATGTACTATTTTCCTGCTACCTAAGAAGAGTGATGCATCAAATAAAATCAAAGAATTTGTGCAGAACTGTGATAATCAAATTGGCCAAAAACCAAAGACGCTGAGAACGGATGGCGGGAGAGAATATCTTAGTAATGAATTGCAGTTATTCTTTAAACAGCACGGTATCGAACACCAAAAGACAGCACCGTACACGCCGCAGCAAAACGGTGTCGCTGAAAGGAAAAACAAAAGTTTGGTTGAAATGGCACGCTGTATGCTGATCGATGCTGGTATGTCACATCAGTACTGGGGAGAAGCAGTGATGACGGCGAATTATTTGCAAAACCGACTACCGACTCGACTGATGAATACGACACCTTTCGAAGCCTGGTTCGGTGAAAAACCTGACGTTAAACATGTGCGTACGTTTGGATGTAAGGCGTTCATGCATATTCCGGATGAGCGATGGCGCAAACTAGACAACAAGGCTCTAGAACTCACGTTCATGGCCTATGCTGAGGGATCGAAAGCTTATCGTCTTCTGGATTTGAATAGTGGTCGGATTCATTTTAGCAGACATGTCAAGTTTATTGAGCCAGGTCACAAAAATCCGGGAGACCAGGTAGAAGTTCATTATTTCAACGCTCCAGAGATTTTTCATCAGCGGGAAGACGATACAACGACGGTCGAGACTGCGCTGGAAATCAAAGAAGTGAATAATTTAGTCAACGAAGCCGAAGAGGACGTGGTTCAAGCAACCGTTGCTGCAGAAAATACTAGACGAGTCTCATCTCGAGCGAATAAAGGAATTCCAGCACAGAGATTGATTGAGATGTGTAATTCGGCATTAACGATTCAAACTGACGAACCAAGATCGTTCAAGGAAGCGATGGCTGGACATAACCGGCAGAATTGGGAGGAGGCGATGCGCGAAGAGCTGACCTCTCTTCATCTCAACAAAGTCTGGAACTTGACAGAACTTCCAGCAGGAAAAAGGGCAGTTGGAAGCAAATGGATCTATAAACAAAAGACCGATGCAGAAGGCAAAGTCAATCGGTATAAAGCAAGGTTGGTTGCGCAAGGATTTTCGCAGAAGTATGGCATGGATTATGACGAGGTCTTCGCACCAGTCATGAAGAACACAACTTTAAAGTGTCTACTAGCCATAGCCGGGAAAACTGGGATGACAGTAAGACACTACGACGTCAAAACAGATTTTCTGAATGGCGAATTAACGGATGAAGTCTACATGCGACAACCGGAGGGCTACGAAGTGATTGGAAAAGAGCACCTCGTTTGTCGACTCAGAAAGAGCATCAATAAACTGAAACAGTCGGCAAGAACTTGGAATCAGAATTTTAACGACGTACTTCTTAAAAATGGATTCAGAAGGGGCGAGGCAGACCAATGTGTATATTCAAAGATGATCAACGGTAGCTGGATGTATGTGCTCATCTACGTTGATGACGTAATCCTTGCAAGCATCGACGACACAGCAATAGAGATAGTGGAGAAGATCCTACAGGAGAAATTTGAAATAACTAACCTGGGAAATCTGCATCACTATCTTGGGCTACACTTTGAAAGAGACAAGAATGGTATGTTTCATGTACACCAAAAGGCATACATTGAGAAACTACTCAGACGTTTTGGACTAGTGGACGCAAAGAGTTCCAATGTACCAATGGATCCGGGATATTACCAACGAAACGAAGTCGAAGAAATGTTTCATGAAAAAGAGCTGTATCGACAAGCGATTGGTTCACTACTCTACGTGACAGTGAACTCAAGACCAGACATTGCCGTGAATGTGTCTATACTCAGCAGGAAGGTCAGCAATCCAAGCCAAGCTGATTGGGGTAGAGGTCAAGAGAATTCTTCGCTACCTAAAAGAAACTTCAAGCAAGAAGTTGCAGCTCGGCACAGTGGAAGGTCGTAAAGAAACTACCCTGATAGGATATGCGGACGCAGACTGGGCTGGTGACACCAAGGATCGGAAGTCGAACACCGGGTACGTCTTTATGCTATATGGAGGAACTGTGAGCAGGTCCAGTAGGAAGCAACAATGCGTGGCGCTCTCTTCGACAGAAGCAGAGTACATCGCACTCGCAGAAGCCAACCAAGAAGCAATCTGGTTGCAGCGGCTGCTGAAGGACTTGCATCAGGATATTTCTGGCATCCGAATCATGGAAGACAATCAAAGCTGTCTTCGCATGCTCGATAGTGAGAAGATGAACCAAAGATCGAAGCATATTGACACCAAACTCAATTATGCAAAGGATCTGAAGAAATCCGGGATGGTACAATACCAGTACTGTCCAACTGAAGCGATGGTGGCTGATATTCTCACAAAACCACTTGAGGCTGTCAAAATCCGAAAGTTCACCGAACTGATTGGACTATTTTGATAAATGTTTGTATTTAGAGAGTTGTTTTTGTATGTTATGTCGTTGAGAAGGGGTGTTGAATAAAAGTATAAGCAACGACCGCTAAATGTCGTTGGTGTAAAACCACCAACTCTGTCGATAATAAAGTGTGCATTATGTCATGTCAAAAGGCAGAATAACCGTGTGTGTTCTTTCTTAAAACTTTCCTTTTAATTAATATTCACAAACAAAGTTCACTGCAAAACTATTAACCAACAAATAGTTATACCGTATCCATAGATATTAGAATATGACATGATTCCTCAATAGGTAGGGGGGTACCCTGCACAGCTCTTAGCGGGAAAGACAAGAGATATATTTGTTTTAGTTATGATATTAATATTTACCGTTATAACATCTGCATTAAGAAAACAGTAACTTCAGTGATGAACGGCTGTAAGTAGACCTTTGTATTATATCTTTGTTAGTATTTATTGTGTATCTATTCAACTTTTATGTAAAAGTGAACAACTCGATTCGTAACGATATATATTATTTTTATCCACACGTGTTTCCAATATTTGTTTTATTTCATAGTATATCTGTTTTGTTCCGTAAATTGCTAAATTCGGTTATAAACGAAATCCTTCTATCCAAGAGAAAGAGGGTTGGTGGCAGCACAATCTCGAATAGTTAATAAATAAAAGCAATTTCAATATCCACGTACGCCACGTGACAAATAGGAAATTTGTTTTAATGTATACAGATTCAGAAAAAAATAGAAAAAAAATGTGCAAGTTCCCTATTTTACAAATTGATAATTCGTTTTTATTTCTTATGCACATTGTATTCATATTTTAATTACTAATATAAAAAAGTAAAAATCATGAATAGCTGATCTTATGGAAAAAGAATCCTTCGTACTATTTTCATAAATATACTATAAATAATTCAATATATCCTGGAAAAGATTATCTTAAAGATATTGCAATAATTTATATCTATACATTAATTAAATATAGAAATTTTATTTTATTTTTGGAATAACTCTGGTAATATTTAAATTTATTTTTTTACTATTTAATTAAGAAATAATTTATGACTATTATATTTATATCAATATTATTTGCAGAAAACACATGCTTTATTATTTCGATGTACATTCATGTGAACAATTATTCAGAAGATATATAAATTTAGTAAATTTGTACGCTTATACTTGCTTGTTGTCTACAGTACAGTTACAATACTTTGACAAAATGATTTAATATTATTTATTATAATGTTGTTCAATAAATAATTGTTTCCGTATTAACTGCTATTTTCACGTTATAATTTGACATTTCATTATTAAATTTGTTGGGATTAACACGTACTTTAAGCTAGCAGTCCGGCGACACCCGAAGTTCAGTTCGGAGATCTTCGTGAAGATGCTGTGACACATACTCATAGAAGACAATTATAACAATGAAATTAGAGCATAGATCATTATTTGTATAAATTAAACACTGCAAATTAACATTTATGTAATTATAATTATTTTATTTTTATTTTATAAAGATGAGAAACAATATTTTTATATATTCTTATGACTATATTATAAATTAACATGTAATCAGAATACAACAAAAACATTGCAGTATTGTATATTACCAAAAATCACTCTTTTTTGCTCAATTATTAGTATTTTTTTTTGTTGCCAATTCTTATCATTAATTTTTTCGATATATTGTTAATTCTGCAGTCCATAATTTATCTGAATGTTGGTCCTCTTCATATTATTCGATTTTATTATTATAAAATGATCTCGCTAGTGTTTACACCTGAATTATTACTGAAATTTAGGAGTAAAATAAGTGTGCACAGCCTGCTTCACATCTTGTGCTTAGGCAAACTGTGTCAGCACAGTTGACACTACACAGTAAATAACGAACGCTCCGCGTAATGCACAAATTGGAATAAACGAACGACATTGTGCAAGATATTGAAAATGTGTGCACAGAACTGAATAACCGAACGCACCTTAATCAATGAAACCAGTCTTTTGCTGAAAAGACATGACTTGATATCTGATCCTATATTATATTAGCTCTATCTTTTTCAATATGATATCTATACGACGATTTTTACTCTTATACATAGTATAAAGGAAGTATAGGAATCATGAAAAATTTCTATTGCGAGATTTTGATGTAAATACATGTTTTGAGGTCCCCTTAATATTTTTTGATTATTTTCGCAATGACGTCTGTGTGTGTGGATGTGGGGTTGTGTGTTCGTTAACTTCAAAACGAGCAAAGACAGGATAATGAAACTTCAAATTTAAAAGTTTATTGCCAGTCCCAATAACTTTTAAATGTGAAGTTTCATTGCTCTAGCTTTATTCGTTTTTGAGATAATGAACATACGGCCACACATCCATACATACACACAGACGTCATTGAGAAAATAGTCAAAACGTATTCAGGGGATCTCAAAACGTGCATTTCCATCAAAATCTAGCAATCGAAATTTTTCATGATTCCTATATTTTCCTTACACTATGTATAAGAAAGTAAAAATTAATCCCAATTTCTCTACAATTACATGTACCAGTGTGGAGAAGATATCCGGTAAGTAGGGTTACCAACCGTGTCATTTTCGCCTGGAGACTTATTATTTTGTAATATTAACCCTATGATCTTAAGTCTTCCGATATTCTAAAAATTACTTAAATTTTAAATGAAAAAGCTAATGAAGATATAACGAAATAATTTTAATTCAAAATAACAATTTAGAAAACTTCGAAATGAGGAGTTATCAACAAAAAAAATATAAGTGTCTATTTCTAAAACCCTTGATGTGATTGAAATCAAACGAATTGTTGGTAAAGTTCTAAGCGTAAGCAATACATTTGCAGGACAATTTTTTTCTGTAATGGAATCAGCTTGGAAATGATAGAAGTAGAATGCAAATGGAGTTCGTTAAAGAAGAGTTAGGCATTCGAATTAATTTCGACACGAGCTTCGAAAGTTTTCATTCTTATTTATTTCAGCATGACAAAAAAAAAATATTGCGATCAGCAAAATCAGAAAAGAAATATAGTTTGAAGATATAAGAAAGAAGCATTATAATATAGAAGCTATATAACTGTATGTATATAAAATAATTTTGGACTGATAGGTGAGATTGATAAGTGTATTATTATATATGATGACACTTTTGTTGAATAAATAAAATAATGTGATCATGTTTTTTTTTGTGCTAATCCTCCAGGCGGGCAGTTAGCATATGTTGGCAACCCTATCAGTAAGTAGGTAGAGAATAGATAACGCGATTTATATTGATTTATATAGTTCCAGAGGTGTAATCCTAAAAAAGTAGTACCGGGGCGCATTATTGTTTTTTTTTCATAGTATTTAATACAGCAGAAGTGTAAATGTAAAAATTGTTCTAAAATTACGGCTCATTTATATAATAAAACATTTTACTATCAAATATTAAATTATTCATTTTTTTATGTGGCAGGGTTTCGCCCTGGTATCTTGAAAAAGACCAGGTCGGCCGCGGACCACCACCCCCAATTCCCCAAACCTTTGGCCGGTCAATCCATTTTAAAAAGTTGGCAACTCTAGGTCGACGCCCTGCTGCGCCGTGGCCAATCTACACCCCTGTATAGTTCCATGTATTCATGAAAACTAGAAAAATAGATTGAATATGAATATTAAATTAATTTTGCCATGAACAATCTACTGTGTAGCACAAATTAAGAAATCAAAACAAAACTGTACAAAAACATATTTATAAACTGCACAGCATATTCTGGAAAAATTAACCACCCTTATTAGGTGTCAAAAAAATTTATTTACCACTTTCAATGTATGGTACTAACAGCAACAGAAATATAATACATATAACAACAATCACTAAATATCGTCACACATCAAACTTTTTAACAATTTACGACACAAAACAGGTGAGTCTCTGACCGTGCGTAAGTTGTACATTGCAATGTTCGACAAGAGTCTAGTCGTCAGACTAATTTATATTCCCGAACTCGCACGAACATGTAAGTCCGAAATGTACGGTAAGTCGTGTAACTGCATTAATTATTATTACAGGTAGGGAAGGGTAGGTTAGGGGAGGGTTAAGTAGAGTAGTGTAGTCTAGGGTAGGATAGGGTAGAGTAGCCAAATCTATAAATTGCACTAACAGCAAATATATTGCACACAAGTTAAGTACAATGTTACGAACTAAGAACAGGCATGCTCGTATCATGTCGTATACAGTATATCTTCGAAAATAAATTGGTCTGATGACTAGACTCTTGTCAATGCGCGGCACTCATTAGAGTGACTACTCAACACATGAAAACTAAAGTAAAACCGAAATGTGCGACTCCAGGGGATGGTAAGTGTCCCCCCTTGCCATATGCTGTGGGCGGCCATGGCTGTGTCTGTATTTAAAAATGTGTTTGTCACAAATGAAACAGAAGGTAGTTAAATTAATCAAATTTACATTGCTATCAGATTGCTGTTATTTTTAGAATTTGCTGAATTTCGCATTTAAGCAACGCAAAAATTAAATAGAAAGTGAGGTAAAAGTTTGGTGTTCGTGAGTAAACAAACGTAAACCATTTATTATTTTATAATAAAGTTTTTGTACACAACAGATATAGCTCGTTCAAAGATAATTGGAATTGATTCCCGGAGGATTAACGCAGCATGCTATTAACAGCGGATTATCCCAAATTATGCCAGGTACTAAATGCATAAAAAACAGAGATGTATTCAGAATTTTTTTTTGCATTTCTGTTTATTTAGACATAACTGCATTTTGAAATAATAAAACACAACCTGAATCGATTGATGTTATAAAGGTAAATATTAATATCATAACAAAAACAAATATATCTCTTATATATCTTTTCCGATAAGAACATTACAAATTAAAATTGTATCTGAATACCGCCACTAATAGTTGCTAATGGCCTCGCCTGCTGTGAAAGGTTCCATCCAACCTATATAATACAATAAGCACTAACAGATACAGTACGTTTCATTTTCACATTCCTGACTTGTAATAATTAGTTTATTTGGGACGCTATATCCGAACAATACAAATTCTTTGAAATATTTCAATAGACAATTAGCCCCAAATAAAATTGCAACCCTGTTCCCTATTGATCTCATGAATGAATCCCAATAGCCGTATCGAGCGTGCAATATTCCACTATATAACTGTTTTCAATCGGTATACTCATAGCGAAAAATAGATGAACATTTATGTGAATTTTCTTCCAGATTGTAACATTCATATGTTGTATTTTTACTTGTTTGAATTTTCAAGTCATGAGTTTTCATGTGTTGAGTGTGTGCAAGTATCCGAACTTTGGCCGCGGGAAAAAACAGACATATCTGGAGCGTTCGAAACCTAATCACCCTCAAAGTAGTCTTGTTGGGACTCCACCCACTTCTCCCATTGGTGCCCTCCATTGTTGGAAGCATTCCGAGAGAGCCTCTTTCGGAATACAGTTTAGCTCAGCTGTCGTTGCTGCCATAATGTCCTCTCTTGTCTGAAATGGCGTTCTTTTCAAAGGCGTCTTGAGTATGGGCCAGAAGGCGCAGGAGGACATATCGGGAAAGTAAAAAACCTGTTGAACCACAGGAATTTTGTTTTTCGTCAAAATGCCTGAATCAAATGCAGGGAATGTGCTGGAGCATTGTCGTGATGAAGGCACCAATTATATGTTGACCACAACTACGCCGCACAGCATCACGTAGGCGACGGAGGACATCTCTGTAGTACTCTTTGGTGATTGTTTGACCCTGTGGTGCGTACTCGTGGTTTACCACACCGCGGGAGTAAAAAAAAAGCAGTCAGAAACACTTTGACGTTGCTGCGCACTTGGCGGGCTTCTTTGGTCTCGGTGACGTGGATTGTTTCCACTGTGACGACTGGGATTTGGTTTCCGGGCGTACCCGTACACTCAGGACTCGTTACCAGTGATTATGGTGTTCATGAAGTCAGGGTCACTGTTTGCGGAGTCCAGCATGTCCTGTGAGACTTCAACACGAAGTTGTTTTTGCTCCGCCGTCAGCAGCTTCGGCTCGAATTTTGCCGCTACTCTCTTCATGGCCAAATCTGCCGTCTGAATACTTGGAATGGTTTCCACCTGGCTGTCGCCCAGTTTCTGGCAAAATTTGATGCAGTAACGCTGCTCCAGTCGTTCTGTCAGTTTCCTTGCAACGAAAAACCGACGAGAGCACTACACACTACCTCCCACAAATGCTGCTTGCCTGCAACAGACGGGAAAAAATTCACGCATGAGCATGAAGGTTCAAGGTCGACTCATGCAAGCGCGCTGGATTCAAATCCATCAGGTGTTTGCAAAAAATAAGATCGGATACTTTTCTAACAGACCTCGTATATCGAAATTCAATTTAAATTAACAAAAATCTGTACTAGTGAGCGAGCAAGCGGACGATCGACATACATTCGAACATATGTTGTAATCAGTTGTAATAGTAATTTCGTAATAAATAGCTCTTTGATAGTAGAGCTAATAACAATTTTTCAATATAAACATTTTTATGCGCACTCAAAAGTATATTTTTTTTGTCCAATTTTAAATCCTTTATGTTTGGAATGTGAAGCCATATTGAGGTATGTCCAAGTTTTGATAAATGACAACAAATTGATATTTACCAAAATAGTAGACCACAAATAAAACAATAACATCTGTTATTTTTCTATACTTCTATAAAAACAAAATTGCACGATTAATTAATTGTCTTTCCTTGGCAAAAGCCGTCTATAAATGCATTGATTTTGTTTTGTTCAGAGAAAAGTCCAGTTTTTACTTTCTTATAGATAGTATACGGAAAGTATGGGAATCATGAAAAATTTTGATTGCGAGATTTTGATGGAAATACACGTTTTGAGGTCCCCTGAATACGTTTTGACTATTTTCTCAATGATGTCTATGTGTATGTATGTACATGTGTATGTATGTATTATGTATGTATGTATGGATGTGTGGCCGTATGTTCATTATCTCAAAAACGAATAAAGCTAGAGTAATGAAACTTCATATTTACAAGTTTTTGGGATTGGCGAAGAGCTGGTTAGATTTTGGGTATAATTAGAAAACCGAAGAGAAAGTTTACTGAACACAGAAATTGTAAATTTCAAATTATTTTAAAAACAAAAAACGATATGTACAAATTTTTCAAATCAAAATTGTAGCGAATATTATTATGAAGACAATTTTGAGTAAAACGTATTTATATACTGGCATGTATTTAAAATATCATATATGCCATGAAAACAAAACAGACAAAATATTTACAGAAATACGCATTTGAAATGTCAAATATGTGCCAATTTAAATTGAGTATAAGAAAGTAGTGTGGTGACCACACCAGATTTTTTATTCTATGATCTTATAAAATTCTTTAAAAACAATTTTGAAAGTGACGATTTTTACTGAGTGTTATGATTTATATATATATATATATATATATATATATATATATATATATATATATACCGGGAGTCCCAAGAAATCTGGGACATAGGGAATTAACATGTAAAATTGAAAAAGTTACGATTACTTCTGTATTCTATATTTTGCTGCTCTTAAATTTGGTACAGGTGTAGGAATAGGTTATTCGCATTGATTGGTATTAATTAAAATGATATTAATGCTCACGTTTCTAATAAAAATGCTTTTAAAAACTAATAATTAAAAGATATAGCTTATATAACATTTTTGCAAAAACTTATTGACGGCGTTGCTAGCACAACGGTAAGAAGTTTATGTGGTACTTTAAATAATTTATAAATGTTATGGTTCGAGTCTCCAATACACTTTAGAGTTTTTTTTTTAATTTTAAAATAATTTACATAGAATTTCATTTATTTAAAAAATAATTATTTTATTTATACACGTAAAAATGCCTATAATAATTATTCAAATAAGCCCCAATTTTTGCGAGAAAATAACCTAATATATCATAAAAATTAATTCTTACATTTTCAAACTGTCTAATATTTATTTTGTCACATTCCTGAATTATAGCATTTTTTAAATCAATTGTATTTACGAATGTATTCCTGTAAATAACTGATTTCAAATGTAGGTTAAGTAAGGCATTTTTACGTGTATAAATCAGGGATCGGAAACCGAACCGAACCTGAACCAAAAACCGTTCCGAACCCACTATATTTCTAAACCCGAATCCGAACCTGTACCTACGATACTATTATCGACTTAAACTTGAACCGGAACTGAACCCTCGTTTTGCGGGTTCAAAAAACCGGTTTCATCGAACCATTTAAATTTTTTTTTCAGTACATATTCTAACAAGCAATATCTTTTCATCTATTCGTAACTGCTTTACTCTGCGTAGAAAATACACTTCGTTGGTGGCCGTTGGGTGTTTATAAAGGCAATCGCACTGCTTGCAGGATTTTATTCGTCCGTACTTTACTTTGTCATAACCAAACTTCTATAGTTTTGTAGTATGCTCGTTAAGTGAGGTTCCATTGTATATGTATCTTCTATTAGGCAGGTGTTATTACTAGCTAAATTAATTTTGTTTTAAATAATACAATATATATTAAATAAATTAGATATTTAAATGGTCAAATAACCTATTTTACATAATTAAGTAAATTTAATTAATCAAGCTAAATTTTTTTTACTAATCAGAGCTAATTTATAATGTCTATTATAATATTACAACACTTTTACTGGCATACATACCCTTTTTTACTTTTGATTAAAAAAATAATTGTACAAGAAATACACTGCATTGACAACAGAAGCACTTAAAGCGGTCATTTTTTACCACTTGTTTAGACGAAGCATTTTTTTAGGCTGAACCAAAACCGGTACTGAACCGGAACGGAACCACTTAATAATTATTTTTCTGAACCTGAACCGAATCTGCATCCATTTTTTCCCCTGCACTGAACCTGAACCCAAACCGAACCCATTTTTTTGCGGTTTCCGATCCCTGGTATAAATAAAATATTTTTATTTAAATTATTTTTTAAATAAATGAAATTGTATGTAAATTATTTTAGGATTTAAAAAAGTATATTGGAGATTCGAACCATAACATTTATAAATTATTTAAATTACCAAATAAGCATCTTACCGTTGTGCTAGCAACGCCATAAACAATTTTTTGCAAAAGATGGTATTTAACCTACATCTTTTAATTATTACCTTTTAAAAGTATTTTTATTATAAATGTGAGAATTTATATCATTTCAATTAATACCAATCAATACTAGTAACCTATCCCTACACCTGTACCAAATTTGAGAGCTCTAAAATATATACAAATATCACGTTTTCATTGTAAAAAGTTTATTAACGTTATTAAAATTTTCTCTTGTGCAGTTAAATACTCCATTTTGAAGTAAATATTAACAGCCTAACGGAAAACAATTACAGCGAACCGAACAAAATATTTCATTCAGATCGTACGTACATTTAGCTGTAGAATCCGAATCTGCAATAAAAAATTGGGGTTCCTATTTTAGATTCAAAGTTACCCCCGCCCCTCCCACAAAGAGAGGGGTGGGGGACTATTTTTTGCACTAATGTATTTTTCCCCCAGAATGATTAAATTTGGATAATTTACGTTTTTTCGTAGAGTGCCTATTCTTCGAGATATTTGAAAGTCTCAGGTTAAAACACTCACCCGGTATATATATATATATATATATATATATATATATATATATATATATATATATATATATATATATATATATGTATATATATATATATATATATATATATATATATATATATATATACAGGGTGTACAATTTTGTCATTATCTAGTGAGCCATGCAATATTTTGTAAAAACTAATTCGCCATAATCATCGGCCCATAAGTGCGCAACTTTTGTCTAATTTAACCGACCTTGTATCTCTTATAGTTTCCGAGATCCCTATAGTGGCCCGTTTAAATAGGACACCCTGTATGTATATATATATATATATATATATATATATATATAAATATATATATATATATATATATATATATATATATATATATATACCGGGTGTTTTTTTTAACCTGAAACTTTCAAATATCTCGAAAAATAGGCACTCTAGGAAAAAATGTCAAGTATCAAAATTTAATCATTCTGCGGGGGAAATACATTAGTGCAAAAAATAGTCCCCCACCCCCCACTTTGTGGGAGGGGCGTGAGGTAACTTTGAATCTAAAATAGGAACCCCAATATTTTATTGCAGATACGGATTCTACGGCTAAATATACGTACGAATTGAATAAAATATTTTGTTCGGTTCGCTGTAATTGACGAAATTCAATTTTTTTCGATTTTTTCTACTAAGAACATATGCCTATGATTCTGCAATACGTTTTAGATAAAAAAAAATCACGTTTTCATTGTAAATACTCGAAATTCGTTGTCAAAAAACAAATATCGCGTTTTCATTGTTTTCCGTTAGGCTGTTAATATTAACTTCAGAATGGAGTATTTAACTGCACAAGAGAACCTATCCTACCTGTAATAATAATTAATGCAGTTCCACGATTTCCCGATTCCGTAAATCTCAGACTTATATGTTCGTACTGGCGGAGGTCTGGAAACTAGACTCTTGTAGAAAAAGGGCCATACATACATATATTCGGGTGACATTTTTTTCTTTTAAAATTAAATTTCTTAGAAACAATAGAAATTTTTAAACATAAATCCAACAATTTATTAAATGAAGAAATTGATTTAAAATATTCGATTCTTTTTAAATGTCTAAATTAAATTTATGTTGAGATTTTAAACTCCAGTACAGGATTTGGAAACTAGAGGCTGATGGGTGAAATATTTATTGTAACTAATAACATATACAAAAAATTTCATGGCGTTTGGACCATGGGATGTGGTCATCATCAGATTCTAAAATATGTATTAACAATAAAAACAAAACCAGCAACATGTGCATGGAAACAAAATTACAAAATAAGTTATAAATGAATATAAAATACAAATAATTTTCCTTACCAAACGTATATTGCGAAAAGTTATAACTGGTTGGTTGTTTACGCTTTTTGTTCAGGTTAATTTGTACTAATTTTTGTCTTAAATCATGTAACTCGAGCAAACTGCAATATTCTACTAGTAAGCACGGTCACACATTCTCCTTTACCCAGGCATTTAAGTATTTAATTTTTTTGTTTCAAATTCAAGTATTTTCGTTTTCGTGCCATTTAGCTTAAAAAAAATTAAAACTAAAATTAGTACCTACTTTCTGTGTCAAGATTTACCACTGATCTGAGATGCGAATGTTTACATACTTAGGCAGCAAAATGAAATCCACATATTTTGTGGGACCCCCCAGAGAAGTATCGCAAATACCATAGTTTACTGTATTGGGGTTTACAGCTGTTCACTATATCGGGACGCAATGATAAAATTTTAGTGTTTACTCCATCGGGTAGTTCACTCAATCGAGAATTCACTAAATCGCGTCTCTACTGTATGTAAACAAATTTATTACTTTGGTAAACTGTCTCTTGAAACAAAAACGTTATGAGAGAAACTTAATATTTTATCTGAATCAGAGTTTGAATTTTTTACAATCACGTGATTTAAATCACGATTAAAATCACATGATTATATAAGATAAAATCTGCTAATGAAATCACTTTTTTCATTTTATAAAATTTCATTCATTCAAATTTATTCAACGCAAATTTAATAAACAAATTAAATTCTGTACAGTTATGGTCTTATGGTTGGCTATTATTATGAAGAATGTTTAACAGACAAAGAAACAAAAATAGAAAATTCTATTTTAAATTAATATGTAATAAAAAAATTTTCCTATAGGATATTCTATTTTCTATTCTCTGTTTTAAATTAATAAACGATCTGAAAATAAATTGTATTTTTACTAATTGCCGAATTACTGTCTTGAGGAACTAAGATAGGTAATATGATTTTTAGCTCATCGACCTCCTGTCGACGAGCTATAGTGTTCGGTACGATGTCTGTAGCATTCTCCGATTTTAAAAATGTTTGCGCAGAAATCCCGGACAGACCCTTTGGATAACGAAATGACTATTACACTGACTATTGACCGTATGTATGTCGTTCGTCCGCTCGCTCATACCGTTTTCGTTCCACTAACTCCTCCTAGACTATCCAACCGATCTTGATGAATTTTTTTTTGCAAATGCGTATTATGGTCTAGTTGTGCACCTGATTTTTGTTTTTCAAAATATTCTTTTTTCAGTTTTTATTTTTTTTCTTCTTTATTTTCCACTCAATTGTATTCAAAATTTTCTTGCATATGCAGGAAATGAAACATTATTTTTCCATATTTTTTAATTTGAAAAATTATGTAAGACCATTGAAGAAAAAAATATTTTTTACACGTCCGGGAGTAGAATTCGGTTTCTATGGCGTCAAACGCGGGACAGAAATGAAGCTTTTACTCCCTAGGGACGAAAACACTTTTCGTAAGGGAGTTTTTATTATAACAAAGGTTTTTGTAAATAAATGTCTGTTGTCATGGTACGCGTTGTATGGAAACATTTCCAAAGGCTTCTAAATATTGCAATTTCGCACCGATTTATTCTAATTCATTATTTATGAAATTAAGTGTTTCTACTCCCGAACGTGGAAAAAATAGTACAGAGCGATCGAGATTAACTGTCCGTGCCGCCTCGTTCTGATTTTTTGTTTGCCACATCGTTGTCATACTGACTACGATTGACATATCACATTGGCGTACAATTAATTTTTTTTTGATAAAGAATTAAAAAACAACATTTAAAAATATAATTGTTAATAATCAAAGTTCAAAATACCTTCCTTCATTCTCAATACACTTATTTGATGCAGTCCAATTTCAAAATTACTTAATTAACTTCAAAATATCTGTCAATAAATTGAAAACGCAAGTTGTCACTGATTCAAAAACAAATGTATTTATTGAAATGGCGGTCACATAGGCAACAAATAATAATTTTACTTCGGTGGAAGATAGTTTTGATCATAATACGGGAATTTTCAAGTCACGTGACGGACAGTATATCTCGATCGCTCTGTATATACACCTTGGGAGAGACCACCATTCTTCCCTCGATGTATTTGTAGCCCTCTGGCTTCAAATTACTCCTCAGGAAAAATAAGAGGTTTCTCTCCCTTGGTGTATAATGTACTACTATAATTAAAAAATTAACAAAAGAAGATTAATGCATTTATAGTCGGCTTAGTCTGCTTTGCTTTTGTTAACAGAATAAAATGTTTTCACACTTGTTTTAAATTTGTTGTTTTACTTCGACCTAGGCACCTACGATTTTAACAGTTTATTTAGGTAAATAATTTGTGATAAATTCAGAATTGAACATACGTCGATGAGCTGCAGGCATGGATGGCTGTATCCATTCCTAGTTTTTTACACACCCTGATCTGAACACAATAGAAAAATACACTATTTGCAGTTTTATGTACAAACAAGATGCGATTAATAAAACCGTAAGTTAGATGCTCAAGCTCAATAAAAGAACGGCCTTTAAATGAGCTAAATTGGAAACAGCATTATATAATATGTCAAATATATGTATTTATATTCGTTTAGTAAGTATGCGTGTTTTATTATTCATATTTACACTTAAATTTAATAAACCCTCGGTACTGTGAACAATTCGATAATGAGCAAGCCTGGATTTATTCTGTTCACACTAATGTGATTGTACTGTATTCATTAAATGAGTTATGGTATAAAATTAAATTTTAGCATACTTTTTTGCTAATAACTAATAAGATAGTTTTCCTGTTATGATTGACAGATATTTATTTAATATATGTACGGGAATGAAAATAATCAATCCACATGTATCGTATAGCAAAAAAAAATCATTATTATTATCAAAAGATTTTAATGATTGTTTCAAGGAGCTTCATGTGGTTCAGTTCTATTATTATTACGTATTACATTTCAGTATCGCTGACGTACTGTCTGAATCTATGAAATGTAAGACGCAATCTTGGCAACAAGCATTGTGCACATGCTGCTTGCAATATGTGCTCAGTCAATATGATATCTGATATCGATTCGTTGCTGAAGATGATTAATGTATAGTTTCTTAATTTTTAATTCATAGGATGACGTCACACATCTATGTTGACTCTCCGCTCCCTCGCCTACTTCGAATCTTTAGTCGACTCGCTACTGTTAACTGGTTATGCAACCCGCTATACCAAGTAAACGGTAGGCAACCTGCAACACGGCAAGGAAGCTGCAACACGGTCGGCAACCTGCAATATGACATGCAACCTGCAATACTGAGTAGGCTACCTGTAACACAGGTGACAACCCATAATACTGCAACCTGCAACAGCCAGGGTGTACACTCCTTATCTACTCATGTAAACCTTTTTTTTATATTTTGGTAAAAATATTCAACAAACCTCCATTAAACCTTTCGATATATGTAAAACGAACCATCAATAAGTGACAGAAAATTTGTAACCAACACACTTATTAATGGTTTTATATCACGATTAATAAAAAATTTAAAAAAAAATTATTTGAATCCGATCTTATTCATGGGGAAGGCTGGCCCTGGCTAATATTCATTTCTTGCAAACAACCATCATTTAATTATGTCCTAAACAATCTATTTATTTTAGTTAAATATCATTTTACATGTAGTATTTCAAACTAATTTAATAGTAAGATAAACTAGTTAATTTAGATTGATTATTTATTTATTAAAGATATAATATCATGAAAATATAATTAGAATACAAGTATATAAATCCCTAACAAATCAATCCTACAAATATTATATAAAAATAAAATTGTACAAATGTAAACTATATAATATTATTAGGTAATGCTAATATAGAATGAGAAAAATCTAATTTCTTTGTATAATTTCGTATAATAAGTTTATATAACTTTTTTCCGAACACTGAAGCAAATGCTGGAAGTTACTGTATTAGAATGTTTTAACTGGTTCCCACTAACAGTACACACTATGTTCATATTAATCAGAGCTAGGATGATAATGTAATTAATGTTAGAAAATACCTTGTTCACACTACGGAGTAGTTCACATTTACGAGTGTTCACGTTTACGCGATTGTTCTGTATATAAAGAAACAAACTGATAAATATGACTGTAGTTTAAGCATTATGTTTTAAATAATTTATGAATTCATATTGTGGTCCTAAAAAGGACCGTATACCAAACTATCCTCTACATACTCTACCCCAGGGGGCGGACACGAATTGTAAAATTTTGTAACCCTATTCTGCAACCCATCTTACATGTATGGACTGCAAATTTCATAGTTCTGATAGAATAAGTTAGATGTCACTAAAACCATTTTGACTGATTCTGACCGCACTAGATCAGCCTTAGAGTAAAGAAACTAAAGAGGGAAAACAACGTAAAGAAGTGAAGCCAAATTCCAAATGCGGCGGCCATATTTGTATGACTTTCTGTCAAAATCAGAATGTTGACGAAGTGCACTGTTTTTATGGTTATTGATGTGTTAAGTTTTTTTTTGTGTAATTATATTGAACATTGCTGACTTTTTGTGTTATTAGTGATTAGTTCTAGTGAAAACCTTTTCCTTGAACATTACAGACTTTGTGTTATTAGTGATTAGTTATAGTGTAAAACTTTTTCTTGAACATTATCACTACAAACTTTGTGTTAAGTATAATATCAGTTAAATTTATTATCATTGCATTTTATAAAAATGAATAGTTGTGTCGCTTTCGGTTGTAACAAAAAAAAATCATATAATACATCTAATAAGAGCTGTTGCAGAAAAATATGTTAGTGTTAGATTACATTATATCGCCAAACAAAATGTTGATCATTTCCTCAGCAAAAGGAACTTATTAAATAAAATAGTTTTGTTTGAAGGGCATTGAACATATTTCGCTAGTATTAACATAATATTTCAATAAGTTTTGTTTCATATTGTTCTTTTTTATTTATTTTTTTCAAATTGTATGCTCTTATATATAAGTATAACATGCTTATATTGTTCATTTATATGCTACATTTGTATAATATTTTTTTTAGAAATTTTTATAGCAAGAATTTTGATATTTTTACAATTTATTGAAATTCTTCCATATAAGCCCTGCAAAACGGTGGTCATGCAAACATGGCGCGCACTTGCTCCCCCCTTCCGCTTCATGGCTTCATTACACAACTCCATAAATCGATGTTATATTCCCTCTATAGTTTCTTTACTCTAAGAGGTCAGCGAATACAGCGGCAATTGGCGGTATATTTAAATTGACTTAAATTTTTAGGGAATTTAGGGAATTGATAACAAAAATTTTATTTTTGTGTAGAGATTTTTTATTTACTATTTGCTAAAGTTCTTAATTTGCTATTTACAACATTAATAAAATAATTAATACTAAACATATATACAATATTTACAATTTTACATTCTAAGAATTCACGATGACATTCTGGAATGTCGATTTTAATTGCCTTTTTTTATTTCATCACCAGTTGAGCAGATATTTTTACACAACAACTTCGAAATAGCTTTGCACAGTCGATAGGCAATAATTGGCTGGTTACATTCTTGACTAATTTAGCCATTGATGTTACCTGCAACAATTTCGTAACATCCGTCCCTGAATTATCAGAGGAGAGTGAACAGACGGGAAAGGGTGTATGTGTGATAGATTCCGAAGATGTAGGAATTTCAGTGGAAGGTACGATGGAAAGCAAGTGTTTAATTGCGAATAAGAAATGACAGCCGTCGTCTTCATAATTTGATCCCTTGCTCGACTTTAATGTATTATTAATAATACAAGTCTAGAATGCGGAAACAAATTGTGAACAGGTAGGACTAGTATTTTGTGCACACAAACCTCTGATAACTCCGAAGAAAGTCTCTAAAGGATCTTGATTCAGATTTTTTGTATGCAAAAAATCAAAACCAAGATCCTTTAGATCATTCCATAGGGATTGAATGTTACGAATGTATATGTCATATACTGGATACTTGGTGGAGTCGGTACCGTCTTACTATCTTTGACGAATTTTAACTGGCTGATGATCTTTTTTGCCCTGCCCCAAAATTCGAAATGCGGCGAGTTGTCACATAACTTCGCCGCTAATGGTCTAGGTGATTTATTTACACAATTCAGACTATTGAAGAGATCATCACAAAAAGAATGAATTCCACAGTGTCACATGCGGAAAGGGCTCCAGCATTACTTAGTAATGTTAGATGACCAAATGTGGAGCGATTAAACACCTGTATAGCATATTTCACGAGCACCTTTAAAATCTATATGGTTAACTATTAACTTTGTCACTTTTGAATCTACTGTTTTGCCATCGATTGTGTACAATTGTTTTATGTCGCTCCACCTTGCACTTTTTCCAATGTATATAATATCTTTGGATATAAAATTATTACACTTAATAAAATGGGGCGCATCAAGCAGATGAAACATTTTATTACCATCGATATTATATACGTAATCTCCACCACCTTCATTCGCATAGTCTTTAGACAGACTGCGCACGGCACAACGATTGTTGGTGGCGAGATAAGAGATGGACGCGACAACACGTAATTCAGTATTGCTATGATTGACTCATACAACTTGCTGAATACATGACTTCAGTGTATATGTTTTCGCGGTACTGCGCACAAAATAGAAAGCAATTGTTTGCTTCCATTTGCTATGCAAACCACGAATCATAAACACTAAGGCATGATTAGCAAATTTCGATGTCAACTAGACCTTCAATTATATTTTCCCGTAATTGAATGACAGACCATCAGCCAGCGAAACTTCATCAAACATAAGTATACAACTTATCTACCTGATCCAGTTTCTGTGACATTGTATTCATGTATGCAAATAATGTGTCATTTATACCTGGCGTGATAACAATTATTACATATAGAATAGCCCTTGTCTGTCCGTCACGCATGAAGTTAGCTGCAGTTGCGTAACCTAGGCAATATTAATGACAGCGCATGAATGACAGTACCCCTTAGCAACATAAATATAAACGATAATAACAACATTTTGTCATCTCTCACATGCTCACAAGTAGTGTTTGTGAATTTATGTTTAAAATATCTAAAATACGTTATTTATACTTCTAAGAAGTCTATTAAAGCAATATAAGATGCGACTGCAATAAAGACAGTGAGATGGAGAAAGATAGAAAAGATGGATATCCAGACCAAATCAAAATATTTTAGAGACTTTGCGACTAGGAGACGCAAAGGGACATGCAACGCAGAAACAGAAATTTTTTATAGAAATTACAAATGTGGGCACATGGTGCTCACGGGTAAAGTCTAGTATTAGATAAGCATCTATTCAGCGTCTTGACCATACACAACTGAAAATATATTTTCATATCTAGTTAAAAGTAAACTTAATCCGATTTAATAGCACAAGTTTCGGAGAATTGTTTACCCACCACTTCAAATCATTCAAATAACTGTCAACAGACAACATTTGTTTGTCGCGTTATCCCACGTGATCACAATTTTTCAACCGGGCTGACCTATTTAACTTATTTGCTAGTGCCAGCTAGTGCCATCTAATTTTTTCCTGCGTAACTAAGGGCAACTAAGATATTTAGACAAAACAGTTTTACAGTACTGAAAAGTATGCTGTATCTAATTTGGTCACAGGCGCGTACATAAGCGTGTCTATCCCGTGCTCTGCCCTATCCTTCCCTACCCTACTCTACACAACCCTACTCTACCCTATCCATCCCTACATATTTAATATGAACATATGTATATCATGTGTTTAGATTATAAATCCTCACGCGAAGACAACCAAACTAACATTCCTGTACAACGGGACAGCTGCATTACGGCGCAGCGGAACA
This sequence comes from Carabus problematicus, assembly GCA_963422195.1. NCBI lineage: Eukaryota > Metazoa > Arthropoda > Insecta > Coleoptera > Carabidae > Carabus > Carabus problematicus. Next base: position 13,003,095 of record OY728581.1, on the reverse strand, counting down.
AATGAGAAAGGGAACTAATGAGAAACATTGAAATGTAGTGGGCGAATCTTTCGAGAGACATGTATGTATTGCAATAATGTAATAATTAGTATGTGGTGGGGATGCATTTCGAAGTTGTCGGAATATGAACAAATGGGAAGGGAGCAGCTCATAATTCCGACAATGACGTCAAAGCCTATACGTCATCAAAGTTAGAATCACATGAGCGAATTTTAGACACAATTTGTATAGTTCTACCAAAAGTAAGAAGTATGAAAGTAAAATTACACCAAAAAAAAAATCAATTAATGTGTCCCAGAGCATTTGTTAATAACAATAATTATGGCATAATTATCACGATTGAAATATCTTGCAAATTTGTTATTAAAATTGCTTCTAATTAACCTATTTATTACAATTATTAATTTGGTATTCATATGACTATATATAAGCGTTTATCATAAAATAAAATACTTCCGGGTTAATATCTGAAATGTTTTTGTTTTATGTTGTAGTAAATATGTTCTAGTTGATTGTGTAACATTAATTCTTTTTCTCTTACAAGTAAAATAAAAATTTTCTTCATGGAGAATTTAAACGCGCCATCTGTTAATCATTTTCCCAATTGACATGATGTCGGAATTATGATCCACTTGTGATTTTCATAATATATGAAAGAATTATTTACGGGTAACAGAGAAGGAATTAGTGTTATACAATCCACTAGAACATATTCATTACAAAATAAAACCAAAACATTGATAATTCTGTCATATAATATGAAAATCACAAGTGGGCCATAATTCCGACATCTTGTCAATTGTCAGAATATTACAATGTTAACAAGTGGCGTATTTTGAATTTACTTTGATTACTACCTTGTAATAAGTGCAAGGAGTAATGTTAATGCTAGAATGTTCACTGAATCACATTTATTAGAAACAGAAAAAAAAACGTTGAGCAATATCACATACATTGCTAATTACATTAATGGTTCATTATTTCATCGTTCTGATAGCTGCCAACAGTCAATAAGCTCGTAATGTATGATTTACAATAAAATCAAATTAATGCGATGAACATTTATAATTACATTTACGTATATTCAGTCCTCATTGTTATTATAGTAATTCGTAACAAACGGATATTCATATACAGTAGAGTCGCGATATAGTGAACTAATTCCGACCAAGCCTGTTCACTCTTTAGGGGTGTTTACATTTTCGGGGTTCTGGTCTCACTTAGATATTTTGAGAAACAACTTTTATTCTAGGTACCTAAATCAACAAAATTATGTATGTATATGTAAAATAATAAAAGAGAAGGAAAAATATTGAATCCAAAATGGTTGGAATAAATGACCATAGTTCAAGGTGATGTGAACTGTTTATTTCAAAACTTAATCATAAAGATGATAACAGATATGCGACGTTTCGACTATATGGTTTTTGATCATTTTCAAACAAAGAACAAAATTCTAGTTCAAACAAACATAAACAAAATCTCTTGAGAATTACACTCAAAAAGTACAAAATTATTTTGAAAAATATTAGAGGATATTTTTCTACGTTTTGAGTGAAATTCTCAAGAGATTTTGTTTATGTTTCTTTCCTCTAGAATTTTGTTATTTGCTTGAAAATGACCAAAAAACATCTGGTCGAAACGTCGCATATCTGTTATCATCTTGAACTATAGTCATTTATTCCAATCATTTTGGATTCAATATTTCTTCTTCTCAAGATCTACAATTGACCAAAGAAAATCTATAATAAAATAATTAAAAAAAAAATACATGTACCTATTACATAATATTATGTATACGTGTATTATGTAATGGGAAGGTACATATAAAAGGTTATTTATTGCGGAAGCGAAAAAAATGAAGTAATGTTGGATTGTTTACGCTTTTTGTTCAGGTTAATTTGTACTAATTTTTGTCTGAAATCATGTAACACGAGCAAACTCCAATATTCTACTAGCAAACACGGTCACACATTCTCCTTTACCCAGACACTAAGTATTTAATTTTTTTGTTTTAATTTCAAGTATTTTCGTTTACGTGCCATTCTTAACATATTTTATATGAAACCTTAGCATGAAATAATTGTTTCTTTATAGAAACATATATCCATGGCCAACCCTTATGTAATTTATTTTTTAGCTCATGGTATGTATTAACATTTTCGCCATTTCTTCTTGGTTTGCAGCATCCACAGTAGTCCTCTTCCAGTGTTCTGTAGCAGTTCGAATCTACGTAGTTGTGCCTCCTTTCTTTCTGGTCGTGAATAGACCGCCACAATATGTTCTACCGGCTCCTCCACAGTTTCACATTATATTGTGCATCTTCGTTCTTCTGCATATTGCCAGAATTTGTTCGCTCTTTCCTCGTTTCCTCATCTTAAACGGGCTATTGTATTAATAGGTTCCTGTTTCTTATTCTGTAGGTATGGTGGAATGTATAAAGTACTTATTATTTCATATTTATTGTATCTTGAATTGTGTATTCTATTATACCTCTCTTGGGATTGTATTTCTGTTTCTTTTCTTTTCTGCAATAAAAGGATATTCATATATTTATACTCTCTATAGATTAATAATACAATTCTTAACATATTTTATACTAGCGGTCTACCCCGTACTTCGTACGGTAGAACATTTTTAATATCAAGTTATAAGTTCCCTGTACACAATTTACATGTCTTGGCATTTGGTGCTAATAAAAATACGTTATTTGATGTGCAACATGAAACTGTTCGTAAGATGATCCCCGTCAATTGTATGGACCGGCCCTGCACTTTGTTAAGGCCCCGGGATCACCCGTTTATTTTGTTTCTGCCACGTTAGATGTCGTCGTGATCGTCATGGTCGCAAGAAAATTTGCTTCACTAAGTGTACTTATGATTTACAACATCCCAGTTAGGGGTAATAACTAGACAATAGAACTATGGGTATGAATTCGTGTATGCCGAAGTACAGTGAATAGAAGCGTTTGTTCTGTACTGAAGCGAGTTGTAAATCTGAATTAGACATGGAAAAATATGAAATCTATATCTATTTTTTAATTCATCGCGTTTCATTCTGCATATTTTTCAGTATATATTTATTTAATAAAGTAAATAAAGAAATTTTTCGAATTTATTCTTAAAATATAATCCGACATTAAAACAATAATCTACATTACAGTAGACTCTCGATTATCCGCGGTTATGGTGGGGAGACTCGGCGCGGATAATCAAAAACAGCGGATAAACAAAGTACACATTGTTACGACTTGTAATCGTTCGGCGCGGCTCGCGGCTAGTCCCAGGGGGGCAGGGCCGTAGTTCAATACATTTTACATTCAAAATCAAATTTACAACACAACGAATTGATTAGTTGGGCGCCACTCTGTCTTTTACAGCGCGAACAGAGAAACGCTGAAGGTGGGAAGGCAGAATGGTTTTACATAAATAAGAACACTATTTGAATTAATTTCAGGAAGCTTATAATTATATATATATATATATATATATATATATATATATATATATATATATATGACTGTAGACTTTAGTTTGTAGATTAATATAGCTATATATTAGAATATAATTTATTATCTTGATTAATAATTTTTGGATTAATTATAGGCATATATACTAAATATGTTTATTTATATAGGTATACATGATATAATGTATCAATTTACATATAGCATAAAGGGTATTACAATTAAGTATAAAATTCATAGTTATCTTATACCACGTGTCTCAACTTTATTATTTTGACGATATATTAGAAAGCAGTGGACAATAAAATATTGGCAAAATGTTATATTTTAGATTATTATCATTGCAGTTTTCTCTACAGCTAACAACTTCGTGACACATTTCGATGAGACAACCGGTATAATTACAAATATATTTGTTTTTGTCTTTCATTACAAATATCTTTTGAAGTATCAAATAAAGAACTAAATTAATTCAAAACAATTGACGTCTTGCTTGCAAATTATTTTGGTTATTAATTCAAGCTTTCACTTGGTCGGGCGTTCTATGTTTTAAAGCGGATTCCCCTTTAATAGCAATTATACAATTTAACATAGGAGGTAATGTTGCAGTTTCCAGGTAGTGAGAAAACCTTCGTCTCATTACTATTTTCTCAGGCGTCCTCCAGGTTCGTCTTATGATTTTTCTAGAATCTGTAAATAATTATTTTTATTAAATATATTCCAGTTACCCGTGGTAACAATATAATATCTGATAAGATCAATCACAGGAGTTAACAATTCACACCAGGACGGTACTAATAGTTTATTGTGTAATGAGAATATTCTCCAAGCGGGAATCAATTCCGCGTTTATTTTTATAACCTTGTTGCCCTGGTTATTTCTTCGAATTTTCAGGCGAACGCATATATACTAACTATGTTAGATAGGGAATACAATGGTAATATTTTATGTTGGTAGTATTACGGTCCCCATTGTATTTAGTGCAAAGGTAGTAAAATAAATTTACGTATAATCGAAAATTGCACCGATTAAGTGCAGGTTCACTTCTTAAATACGTAATAAACTTTGAAATTTTCACGATATATGAAATAGCTGTATATAACTAAATTAACTACTTGTGTTATTGTCATGATTTGTTCCCCAAAGCTGGCTAATTCTTCAGGAAAACGTCAAAATTATTTTCCAATTTTATGTATCATAAATAATATTTAAAGGACAAATAAGAAGTTAATCTATGCAGTATCTGATTCTTAATAACATTATTTATATTACAACTTTTTCTCTAAATACAATAGAGAACGCAATAGCGAAAAGTAAACATACTAAGATAGGATTACCTACATATCAATCACATTTTGGTGAGTCACGCGGTATATTATGTAGATGCAACAGATTTTGAAACAAATGTAAGTTCATTGTGTAATAAATATGCATATTATGTAATTAATATTGCTCGATATTTAATAAAATTAATATGACAACTTATGCATAATTGCTTTTCTTTACCTGTAGTCACAACATCTTTCCGACATTTATTGCGATGTAATGATTTAAATTTCTGCTTTCGTGGCGCTCTGGTTTTGTTTATAATATTAGATGCATCCCTATTGATATCGGTAAACAAATTCAAAATATAGAGTGTGCATATATTTTTTGTTGTTAAAGCATTAAGCTATACAGTAGACCCTCCATGTACGAGAAGGTGCCGTTCGCCAAAAACCTCGCGTAAATGGAACCAAAGAAGCAATAGGAAAAAGGGGATTAGGTTCCAAAATTTATTTAAGACTAGAAACAAAAGTTTAAACCTAACGTTTATTTACGAAATATGTATTATTTAATAGTTATTTATGCACCTAGGGTGTCATGACGATGATTATAACCGGAGGGTGACATGTTCCAGCCAGTGGGCCTCTGTATATACATCTGTATTTATTATGTAAACAACTGTCAATTAATATCTTTAGCTTCGACATAATTTATAATTATATGTATATGTACACCCATACCTTGAAATTGGTTTATGATCTATGGATAATACATAATTAATAATACGCAAGAACTTAATTCGCGTTAAAATGAATTTTGCTTCGCGTACAAAGAAAATCAGGTATCATAATCTAATTCGCGTAAAACTATATTTGCGTACATCGAATTCGCGTACATGAAGGGTTTAGTGTATATTCACAAACCTGACATAATCGTATTTTCCTGGAGAGAGACGGATAAGGTATCCAAATTTTTTCCTCTGTATTCCTCAATTTCTGGATCTTCTGAGGCAAGTAGTAATTTAGATACTTTGCCAGTTTGCAATGCTAATTCTGACTTTCTGTAGTGTGCTTTATGGATATTGAGATCATGGCCCATAAAATAATAAAAGCAGCTCCACAAACCGAAGCAATGCTTCTTAATTCCTTGCAAGCTGATAAGTAATTGCCTTTTTTGCCAAATACGTAAAGATTACCTGAATGAACTCCTGCTTGTTCTCTCATAGACAATATTTTATTTATGTAATTGACATGCACATCTCTTAATAAAATTGGAACTCGTCTTCCTAATTTGCCCCTTATTTCGATTCGAACAAACTGTTGACTAAGACGTTGTTCCTCTGAGAGAAGAGTTTTAAAACTATCACTATTTGCCTCGATTCTTTGTCTCTTGTTATACTGACTGATAAGCAATCTTTCTGTCTCGCCACTGCGTTTTCTATTAAAAACCATAATTTTCACCAACACGTGACTCATTAGACTATTCCATACAGAATAATTGAATCCGTTAATTTCCAATTGTTGAAAACAATATTCTGACTGCTCGTCGAGATATTGATGCAATTTTTTTATGTCTGAGATTGATGGTAATTCAATTGATTTGTTCCATTTAGACTGCGTAATATTTTCTACAGCTGTGGAAGCTATAAGTGGACCAAATTCAATGTCATAAAGCTCCACGAAACATTTTGCTTTCTTCTTTAATTCATCGTCACTCCGAATTGCGTTCGCTAAAACTTTCTGTGCACATTGTTTTAATGTACTCCCTGTTATGGTTGCAAGTGATGGTAGTTTATACGTTCTTGTTTCCAAATCGTACTTTGAGATTTTATTAATAGCTGCTATAACGGTATCGAAATATATGGGATCAATACACATACTCAAATTCATAATTTTGGGATTAATTTCTGTCGCTCCTATCAAGAAACGTCCTAATATTCTCAATTTACTGCGAATGTGTTTATCCAAATGTTTCTTAGTCACAGATTTGCGACATAATAAAGATCCGTAACTTAAAATAAGTGAATCATTTTTTATGATTTCAGTTATTTTATCGCCTTTGAGTTTAGGTAATATATTGATTCGCATGATATCATTAATAGGAGCTAAAATTGTTTCCAATAAACTTTTACATGTTGATTGTATTTGCCGTCCCAAACAAACGCCACATTTTTACTTTCTTATACATAGTATAAAGAAAGTATAGGAATCATGAAAAATTTCGATTGCGAGATTTTGATGGAAATACATGTTTTGAGGTCCCCTGAACACGTTTTGACTATTTTCGCCATGACGTCTGTGTGTGTGGATGTGTGGATGTGGGGATGTGTGGATGTGTGGATGTGTGGATGTGTGGATGTGTGTCTGTATGTTCATTATCTTCAAAACGAACAAAGACAGGACAATGAAACTTCGTATTTAAAAGTTTTTTGATTATATGAAGAGCTGATTAGATTTCTAGCATAATCGCACAACCGGAAGAGGAAGTTTATTGAAGACCAAAATCGAACATTGTGAATTATTACAGAAACTGAAAGGGATATGGAAAAAGTTTTGAAATAAAAGTTATAGAAAACAATAAGCCTAAGAAAAAATATTCTATGCATTTTTGCTCTAGCTTTATCCAATTTTGAGTAAAATGTATTTATATATTGGCATGTATTTAAAATATCTTATATGCTGTGAAAACAAAACAAAGACAAAATATTTACAGAAATACGCATTTGAAATGTCAAATATGTGCCAATTTAAATTGAGTATAAGAAAGTAGTGTGGTGACCACACCAGATTTTTTTAAATGCTTCCGTAAAGAGAATTTGCCAAAAAATCCCTTACATTGAGGACAAGGCAAATCATCTTGATTAGTTTTTTTAGTGCCATGTTGTGGACGCCGACTAACAATCAATTTTCCTTTATTATGTGCAGTTGTGTTATGAACGAATGTACCTTCATTTCTAATTTGTTCTATTAAAACTAATCTTTCTTTACACTTTTTTGGCAACGCTACAAACTGTTTTACGCTTTCCTCGGATTGATGATTTCGCTCTAAATGACGCGCGAACTTTTTAACTGTACATTTGCAATATATACAAAAGTATAATTTTCCTTTTTGTTGACTCGATGGAATATAAGGAATTAAACTTTCATTTGAATCAACGGACGTATCTGTGCCAGTCTTACTGAAATACAAATTTTAATTAGTACATGTTTGCTAAAGATGTTGGGTGCTTGATCTTATACATACCTTGCGTTGTTGATAGTATCACTTTGAAATAGTTTTCTTCTTATTTTTGATCTCAAAACATCGGTTTCTTTTGTAGGCGACAATAAAGATTTTTTACTAATTTCGTTTAATGTTGAAGAATCTACAAAATATTAGGTATATAAAAAAGTCTAATATTTTTCTATATAGCGCAGGTTTAAACCGGGTCAATGAGTGTGCCAATGATAATTCTTAATTCTACAAATAAAAATCACAAGAAAAGTTATTACGAACATATATAAGCAAATAACTATAAAGTTACATATCAGTCACAGTTACTACATTGCGATTGAATTAGCTTGTATAAGAGTATTTGCCACATCTTCAAACATAAGTCTTCACATATCTATACATGGGAGAATATTCATGAGAATAGACGTAGTGTGATTGATTTGATAATGTATGATGAGAGATTAAGAAGCCTTGTTGTAGATACACGAGTAAAACGTGGTGCTGAATTTGGAACGAATGATCATTATTTGGTTGTATCCCGTGTTAAATTGGCTCAGGGCTGGAAAATTAGGGTAAAGAAATCTGAAAGAAAGACACGTGTTCGATCATACAGATTGCAGAATGAAGAGGTCCGACTGCAATATATTAATAAATTGAATAACGTTTTACTCATTTGCTCAGAGAATTTTGAAGATCTAGCTAGTGAGTGGAATACTTTCAGGGACTGTGTAGTAACGTGTGCAACTGAAACATGTGGTGTATCGAAAGTAGGTGTACGAATGAAAGATGATTGGTGGAATGATAATGGCTATACGCTTAAAGAAAGAAGCATATCTGTGCTTTTTGAGTGTTAAGGATACATATGGCGATTTTCGAGATGCATGTTTGCTTAAATATAAAAGTATGCGAGCGAATGCAAAGCGTGTTGTGCGTGAAAGTAAAATACAATGTGAGAAAGAGAAGAATGAAAAATTGACGAATGACTTTGTTCTCAATAAAAAGATGTTTTGGACATGCGTGAAAAAGCTGAAGGGTGGTAACATGTCTTGTGTAAAAGCAGTTAAAGATCAGGATGGTAATTTATTGTGGAAAGAATCCGAGATTAGGGAACGATGGAGCAGTTATTTTAGCAAATTTTATGAAAATAATTGTGTTATAAATGATAATATGAATGATTTTGGTGAAAATGAATGTTGGGATATAAATGAAGACGATGTAAGTAATGCATTGGCTAGAATGAAAACTGGAAAATCTGCAGGAATAGATGATATTACAGTAGAGATGTTAAAGTATGGTGGCAAAAAAGTGTTTGCTTGGCTAGTTTATTTATGTAAATTCTGCTTGCGGCATAATGTTGTTCCAGAAGATTGGAAGCGTGCTGTAATTGTTCCATTGTATAAAGGAAAAGAAAACATGAGTGAATGTACAAATTATCGTGCGATTAGTCTCTTGAGTGTTGTGTGTAAGTTGTACAGTAGTGTTCTAATTAATAAAGTAAGGGAGATTACATGTAGTAAACTGAATGGTATGCAAGGTGGGTTTTTGCCTGAAAGAGGATGTGTGGATCAATTGTTTTCGCTTCGAATGATTGTGGAAAAGATTTTGGACCGAAACAAGAAATTGTTTTGTGCTTTCATTGATTTAAAGAAGGCATATGACAGTGTTGTGCGTGAAAAATTATGGCCTATTTTGAAGGAGTATGGCGTTAGTGGTACGTTATTGAGAGCACTAATGGCTTCATATGTAAATAATCAAGCAGCAGTTCGTGTGGATGGTAGTTTGAGTAGATGGTTCAATATTGACGTGGGAGTGAAACAGGGTTGTGTGATGTCTCCTTGGCTTTTTAATTTGCATATGGATGTGTTACTGCGACGAGCGTTAGAGTGTACAAATGATGGTGTGAAAATAAGTGATTTCGTTGTGCCTGCATTAGCATATGCTGATGATGTGGTTATTATGGGTGAATCTGAGGAACAATTGACGAGAATGATTGAGAGTGTCAGAAATCAGGGAAAATGTTTGAATTTGATCATGAATGCTTCAAAATGTAAGATTTTAGTTTTTGAGAAGGATGAAGTTACGGAATGCAAGATTAGCATAGATGGTGAGCAAATGGAACAAGTTAATTAATTTATGTATCTGGGATGCATGTTTTCGAAAGATGGACGGATGAATGCTGAAATTGAAAGAAGAGTGGTTGCAGGTAGAGAAGTTTTGGGCGCTTTGGGAATGTTTGCTAGAAATGTGAATGTATCAAGAGAAGCTAAGTTATGTGTGTATAATGGTGTACTTGTGCCATCGTTGATGTATGGATGTGAATGTTGGTATGGGATAACCGGAATAAAAAAAGGGTAACTGCGGTTGAAATGAGATTTTTGAGAGGAGTGTGCGGAGTGACTAGAAGAGACCGTATTAGGAATCAAGTAGTGTATGATGAATGTGAAATTAGTAAAAATGCTGTGAAAAGAGTGGCTTCAAGTCAGCTGCGTTGGTTTGGACATGTGGAAAGAATGTCAAATGATAGATTGACTAAGAAGATTTATTTGGGTGAAATTGAAAGAACACGAATGCGAGGATGACCGAGGAATAAATGGATGAATATGATAGAAAATGTTTTGAGTGAACATAAAATTATAAACAGAAATAATAGGAGAGCATGTATGACAAGGTGAATGGATATTAACGAGGCGAGACACTTATGTACGAATAGGAGTACTTGGCGGGCTATTGTTAGGAAATAAGGATTTTTTTTTAGTGATTGTAGGGAATAAAGGGCCTGCCACCCCAGTAATGGGAAAGGCGTGATGTTATGTATGTATGTATGTATGTATGTATTCTCGCAGTTGGGAAAACACACTTGTAATTATCAATTTTAAAATGAACTAATGAAAACATTTTAATTATACAACAATCTATTAAATTATTTTCTCTCTAATTGTGTTGAGTGTTGACAAACGGAACTAAGAATAGACGCCAGCAACTGAACTGAAGAATGAGAAATCATTGTAAACCAAAATTTCTCTAGCACGTCATGGTACTTACATTTTATTTTAACCAAGAAGATATGTAAACAATTTCATAACATAAAATCATTAATACATACAATTCTCAATAACTGTCAAACATTTTCCCGACATTGAATTTACTTAGATATTAATGCTGATTTCTGAAATACGTCATAAACTACACAACACTATCTGGTCGCACGACTGATAATACCTCCACAAAGTTACTATTCCTTCATTTAAAATTTAAATGAAGGAATAGTAACTTCAAATTTTAAAGTAACCAACCGCTATTAGCTGAGCAATATTTAAAATCAAATATAATTCAAACATTATTTGACCATTTAAATATCTAATTTATTTAATATATATTGTATTATTTAAAACAAAATTAATTTAGCTAGTAATAACAGTTCCCTAATGGAAGATACATATACAATGGAACCTCGCTTAACGAGCATACTACAAAACTATAGAAGTTTGGTTATGACAAAGTAAAGTACGGGCGAATAAGATCCTGCAAGCAGTGCGATTGCCTTTATAAACACCCAACGGCCACCAACGAAGTGTATTTTCTACGCAGAATTAAGCAGTTACGAATACATCAAAAGAGATTGCTTGTTACAAAATTTACTGAAAAAAAATTAAATGGTTCGATGAAACCGGTTTTTTTAACCCGCAAAACGAGAGTTCAGTTCCGGTTCCAGTTTAAGTCGATAATAAGATCGTAGGTACAGGTTCGGTTTCGGGTTCAGAAATATAGTGGGTTCGGAACGGTTTTTGGTTCAGGTTCGGTTCGGTTTCCGATCCCTGATTTTAACAAATTTTAAGCAAGCAAATAAAATATTTACCTTCTGCAGTCTATTATATTCTATTTATCAATTATAATTGATTTTTTTACATATGTTGAATTTCTCATATTTATTTTGTTATGGTATCATACAATTAGTTTTATAATTTGCAAAGTTGTATTCATATATTAATATGCAACAGATCGTAGCAACAGAATTCGCACGTTAGCTGAGAAGGGTTCGTAGAAATATTCCAGCATAACTTAACCTTGACCGAAATTACTAAACCTAAAATATCGATCTGAAACAGCTGATATATCGCTATGAATGCGTTTACATTTTTTAATAAGCAAAGCTGGATTGAGCATACATTTAGGCGTAGGAATAACAAATGAAGCACATTAATATTACATGTTCATTATTAATTTTTACGAATGATCAAGATCATTCGGTTTAATATTTCGTGCATGCAGATAAACAATTATCACAATCGTAACTTAGTTCTTAAAGTAAATAACCCAGCTCTTACAATCCTGCATGTGTTTTAGACATGTGATTGGCGGCCGGGACATGTATTAATTCACTTGTTATGGGACTCAATGTGACTGTAAACTGATCAATTGTTAATGTGCATTCTGCGGCACACTAGATTGTTTACGCTATTATTAACTAATGTTTATTAGCATTAATTACATATAACCAAATTATTTTAGCTTAGTGTTTCGTGCATATGGATAAACAATTATCACATTCATAATCTAGCCTTCAAAATCGTAGTGATAAATAGAATATAATAGACTGCAGAAGGTAAATATTTTATTTGCTTGCTTAAAATTTGTTGAAATTATATTTGATTTTAAATATTGCTTAGCTAATAGCGGTTGGTTACTTTAAAATTTGAAGTTACTATTCCTTCATTTAAAGTTTAAATGAAGGAATAGTAACTTTGTGGAGGTATTGTCAGTCGTGCGACAAGATAGTGTTGTGTAGTTTATGACGTATTTCAGAAATCAGCATTAATATCTAAGTAAATTCAATGTCGGGAAATTGTTTTACAGTTATTGAGAATTGTATGTGTTAATGATTTTATGTTATGAAATTGTTTACATATCTTCTTGGTTAAAATAAAATGTAACTACCATGACGTGCTAGAGAAATTTTGGTTTACAATGATTTCTCATTTTTCAGTTCAGTTGCTGGCGTCTATTCTTAGTTCCGTTTGTCAACACTCAACACAATTAGAGAGAAAATAATTGAATAGATTGTTGTATAATTAAAATGTTTTCATTAGTTCATTTTAAAATTGATAATTACAAATGTGTTTTCCCAACTGCGACAATAAAAAGTAAAAAAATTGATTTGAAAGAAATTCATACTATTAAGTGGAACAATAAAGTTAATTATGAAGTTAACATTTTGGCAAAAGGAGGTATGTATTTAAGATACTTGTTTATCGTATTTGTGTATTTCTATTCTCAATGAGCGTATTTGTTGGTAGGTAAACCCGCAATGAACAAACTATTACGATTGAATCAAACTACTGTTATGAAAGATAAGTTACAGGCGCCGACTGTAATAGAAGAACAAGAACAAATACCAGTAAACTCAAAAACAGGTAATCAAATTTTCTCATTTAAAACGAATAGTAGAAAATAATACCTTTATCTTAAATTATATTGTCATTTCATGTTAGTTGCCGTCTCACCAACTATAAACATACAGTGTGCAAAAAAGAATACACGTCACCCGGCAATTCCATTAACTCCACGTATATGTACGTAAAATATATTATGTATTAAAATACAATTCGAACATCTTGTTAGTTATTGATATTTAATTCAGTAATTTTGATTTAAATAATACATTAGATAATCTTTAAAATATCATCGAAACAGCAGGTACTAAATTATTTATATAAATATTTCTAATTATGACAATTTCTATATAACAAAGAATGTTTCATGATGTGGCAAATAAAAATAATGAGAAAAGTCAATATGAAAAATGGAAATGTTACAGACTTTACAATATTTTAATGGTATCAGCATACTCAGGTTAAGTTCTTTTTTTAACTATTATACAAGCTAATTCAATCGCAATGTAGTAACTGTGACTGATATGTAACTTTATAGTTATTTGCTTATATATGTTCGTAATAACTTTTCTTGTGATTTTTATTTGTAGAATTAAGAATTATCATTGGCACACTCATTGACCCGGTTTAAACCTGCGCTATATAGAAAAATATTAGACTTTTTTATATACCTAATATTTTGTAGATTCTTCAACATTAAACGAAATTAGTAAAAAATCTTTATTGTCGCCTACAAAAGATACCGATGTTTTGAGATCAAAAATAAGAAGAAAACTATTTCAAAGTGATACTATCAACAACGCAAGGTATGTATAAGATCAAGCACCCAACATCTTTAGCAAACATGTACTAATTAAAATTTGTATTTCAGTAAGACTGGCACAGATACGTCCGTTGATTCAAATGAAAGTTTAATTCCTTATATTCCATCGAGTCAACAAAAAGGAAAATTATACTTTTGTATATATTGCAAATGTACAGTTAAAAAGTTCGCGCGTCATTTAGAGCGAAATCATCAATCCGAGGAAAGCGTAAAACAGTTTGTAGCGTTGCCAAAAAAGTGTAAAGAAAGATTAGTTTTAATAGAACAAATTAGAAATTAAGGTACATTCGTTCATAACACAACTGCACATAATAAAGGAAAATTGATTGTTAGTCGGCGTCCACAACATGGCACTAAAAAAACTAATCAAGATGATTTGCCTTGTCCTCAATGTAAGGGATTTTTTGGCAAATTCTCTTTACGGAAGCATTTAAAAAAATCTGGTGTGGTCACCACACTACTTTCTTATACTCAATTTAAATTGGCACATATTTGACATTTCAAATGCGTATTTCTGTAAATATTTTGTCTTTGTTTTGTTTTCACAGCATATAAGATATTTTAAATACATGCCAATATATAAATACATTTTACTCAAAATTGGATAAAGCTAGAGCAAAAATGCATAGAATATTTTTTCTTAGGCTTATTGTTTTCTATAACTTTTATTTCAAAACTTTTTCCATATCCCTTTCAGTTTCTGTAATAATTCACAATGTTCGATTTTGGTCTTCAATAAACTTCCTCTTCCGGTTGTGCGATTATGCTAGAAATCTAATCAGCTCTTCATATAATCAAAAAACTTTTAAATACGAAGTTTCATTGTCCTGTCTTTGTTCGTTTTGAAGATAATGAACATACAGACACACATCCACACATCCACACATCCACACATCCACACATCCCCACATCCACACATCCACACACACAGACGTCATGGCGAAAATAGTCAAAACGTGTTCAGGGGACCTCAAAACATGTATTTCCATCAAAATCTCGCAATCGAAATTTTTCATGATTCCTATACTTTCTTTATACTATGTATAAGAAAGTAAAAATGTGGCGTTTGTTTGGGACGGCAAATACAATCAACATGTAAAAGTTTATTGGAAACAATTTTAGCTCCTATTAATGATATCATGCGAATCAATATATTACCTAAACTCAAAGGCGATAAAATAACTGAAATCATAAAAAATGATTCACTTATTTTAAGTTACGGATCTTTATTATGTCGCAAATCTGTGACTAAGAAACATTTGGATAAACACATTCGCAGTAAATTGAGAATATTAGGACGTTTCTTGATAGGAGCGACAGAAATTAATCCCAAAATTATGAATTTGAGTATGTGTATTGATCCCATATATTTCGATACCGTTATAGCAGCTATTAATAAAATCTCAAAGTACGATTTGGAAACAAGAACGTATAAACTACCATCACTTGCAACCATAACAGGGAGTACATTAAAACAATGTGCACAGAAAGTTTTAGCGAACGCAATTCGGAGTGACGATGAATTAAAGAAGAAAGCAAAATGTTTCGTGGAGCTTTATGACATTGAATTTGGTCCACTTATAGCTTCCACAGCTGTAGAAAATATTACGCAGTCTAAATGGAACAAATCAATTGAATTACCATCAATCTCAGACATAAAAAAATTGCATCAATATCTCGACGAGCAGTCAGAATATTGTTTTCAACAATTGGAAATTAACGGATTCAATTATTCTGTATGGAATAGTCTAATGAGTCACGTGTTGGTGAAAATTATGGTTTTTAATAGAAAACGCAGTGGCGAGACAGAAAGATTGCTTATCAGTCAGTATAACAAGAGACAAAGAATCGAGGCAAATAGTGATAGTTTTAAAACTCTTCTCTCAGAGGAACAACGTCTTAGTCAACAGTTTGTTCGAATCGAAATAAGGGGCAAATTAGGAAGACGAGTTCCAATTTTATTAAGAGATGTGCATGTCAATTACATAAATAAAATATTGTCTATGAGAGAACAAGCAGGAGTTCATTCAGGTAATCTTTACGTATTTGGCAAAAAAGGCAATTACTTATCAGCTTGCAAGGAATTAAGAAGCATTGCTTCGGTTTGTGGAGCTGCTTTTATTATTTTATGGGCCATGATCTCAATATCCATAAAGCACACTACAGAAAGTCAGAATTAGCATTGCAAACTGGCAAAGTATCTAAATTACTACTTGCCTCAGAAGATCCAGAAATTGAGGAATACAGAGGAAAAAATTTGGATACCTTATCCGTCTCTCTCCAGGAAAATACGAATATGTCAGGTTTGTGAATATACACTAAACCCTTCATGTACGCGAATTCGATGTACGCAAATATAGTTATACGCGAATTAGATTATGATACCTGATTTTCTTTGTACGCGAAGCAAATTTCATTTTAACGCGAATTAAGTTCTTGCGTATTATTAATTATGTATTATCCATAGATCATAAACCAATTTCAAGGTATGGGTGTACATATACATATAATTATAAATTATGTCGAAGCTAAAGATATTAATTGACAGTTGTTTACATAATAAATACAGATGTATATACAGAGGCCCACTGGCTGGAACATGTCACCCTCCGGTTATAATCATCGTCATGACACCCTAGGTGCATAAATAACTATTAAATAATACATATTTCGTAAATAAACGTTAGGTTTAAACTTTTGTTTCTAGTCTTAAATAAATTTTGGAACCTAATCCCCTTTTTCCTATTGCTTCTTTGGTTCCATTTACGCGAGGTTTTTGGCGAACGGCACCTTCTCGTACATGGAGGGTCTACTGTATAGCTTAATGCTTTAACAACAAAAAATATATGCACACTCTATATTTTGAATTTGTTTACCGATATCAATAGGGATGCATCTAATATTATAAACAAAACCAGAGCGCCACGAAAGCAGAAATTTAAATCATTACATCGCAATAAATGTCGGAAAGATGTTGTGACTACAGGTAAAGAAAAGCAAATATGCATAAGTTGTCATATTAATTTTATTAAATATCGAGCAATATTAATTACATAATATGCATATTTATTACACAATGAACTTACATTTGTTTCAAAATCTGTTGCATCTACATAATATACCGCGTGACTCACCAAAATGTGATTGATATGTAGGTAATCCTATCTTAGTATGTTTACTTTTCGCTATTGCGTTCTCTATTGTATTTAGAGAAAAAGTTGTAATATAAATAATGTTATTAAGAATCAGATACTGCATAGATTAACTTCTTATTTGTCCTTTAAATATTATTTATGATACATAAAATTGGAAAATAATTTTGACGTTTTCCTGAAGAATTAGCCAGCTTTGGGGAACAAATCATGACAATAACACAAGTAGTTAATTTAGTTATATACAGCTATTTCATATATCGTGAAAATTTCAAAGTTTATTACGTATTTAAGAAGTGAACCTGCACTTAATCGGTGCAATTTTCGATTATACGTAAATTTATTTTACTACCTTTGCACTAAATACAATGGGGACCGTAATACTACCAACATAAAATATTACCATTGTATTCCCTATCTAACATAGTTAGTATATATGCGTTCGCCTGAAAATTCGAAGAAATAACCAGGGCAACAAGGTTATAAAAATAAACGCGGAATTGATTCCCGCTTGGAGAATATTCTCATTACACAATAAACTATTAGTACCGTCCTGGTGTGAATTGTTAACTCCTGTGATTGATCTTATCAGATATTATATTGTTACCACGGGTAACTGGAATATATTTAATAAAAATAATTATTTACAGATTCTAGAAAAATCATAAGACGAACCTGGAGGACGCCTGAGAAAATAGTAATGAGACGAAGGTTTTCTCACTACCTGGAAACTGCAACATTACCTCCTATGTTAAATTGTATAATTGCTATTAAAGGGGAATCCGCTTTAAAACATAGAACGCCCGACCAAGTGAAAGCTTGAATTAATAACCAAAATAATTTGCAAGCAAGACGTCAATTGTTTTGAATTAATTTAGTTCTTTATTTGATACTTCAAAAGATATTTGTAATGAAAGACAAAAACAAATATATTTGTAATTATACCGGTTGTCTCATCGAAATGTGTCACGAAGTTGTTAGCTGTAGAGAAAACTGCAATGATAATAATCTAAAATATAACATTTTGCCAATATTTTATTGTCCACTGCTTTCTAATATATCGTCAAAATAATAAAGTTGAGACACGTGGTATAAGATAACTATGAATTTTATACTTAATTGTAATACCCTTTATGCTATATGTAAATTGATACATTATATCATGTATACCTATATAAATAAACATATTTAGTATATATGCCTATAATTAATCCAAAAATTATTAATCAAGATAATAAATTATATTCTAATATATAGCTATATTAATCTACAAACTAAAGTCTACAGTCATTTATATATATATATATATATATATATATATATATATATATATATATATATAATTATAAGCTTCCTGAAATTAATTCAAATAGTGTTCTTATTTATGTAAAACCATTCTGCCTTCCCACCTTCAGCGTTTCTCTGTTCGCGCTGTAAAAGACAGAGTGGCGCCCAACTAATCAATTCGTTGTGTTGTAAATTTGATTTTGAATGTAAAATGTATTGAACTACGGCCCTGCCCCCCTGGGACTAGCCGCGAGCCGCGCCGAACGATTACAAGTCGTAACAATGTGTACTTTGTTTATCCGCTGTTTTTGATTATCCGCGCCGAGTCTCCCCACCATAACCGCGGATAATCGAGAGTCTACTGTAATGTAGATTATTGTTTTAATGTCGGATTATATTTTAAGAATAAATTCGAAAAATTTCTTTATTTACTTTATTAAATAAATATATACTGAAAAATATGCAGAATGAAACGCGATGAATTAAAAAATAGATATAGATTTCATATTTTTCCATGTCTAATTCAGATTTACAACTCGCTTCAGTACAGAACAAACGCTTCTATTCACTGTACTTCGGCATACACGAATTCATACCCATAGTTCTATTGTCTAGTTATTACCCCTAACTGGGATGTTGTAAATCATAAGTACACTTAGTGAAGCAAATTTTCTTGCGACCATGACGATCACGACGACATCTAACGTGGCAGAAACAAAATAAACGGGTGATCCCGGGGCCTTAACAAAGTGCAGGGCCGGTCCATACAATTGACGGGGATCATCTTACGAACAGTTTCATGTTGCACATCAAATAACGTATTTTTATTAGCACCAAATGCCAAGACATGTAAATTGTGTACAGGGAACTTATAACTTGATATTAAAAATGTTCTACCGTACGAAGTACGGGGTAGACCGCTAGTATAAAATATGTTAAGAATTGTATTATTAATCTATAGAGAGTATAAATATATGAATATCCTTTTATTGCAGAAAAGAAAAGAAACAGAAATACAATCCCAAGAGAGGTATAATAGAATACACAATTCAAGATACAATAAATATGAAATAATAAGTACTTTATACATTCCACCATACCTACAGAATAAGAAACAGGAACCTATTAATACAATAGCCCGTTTAAGATGAGGAAACGAGGAAAGAGCGAACAAATTCTGGCAATATGCAGAAGAACGAAGATGCACAATATAATGTGAAACTGTGGAGGAGCCGGTAGAACATATTGTGGCGGTCTATTCACGACCAGAAAGAAAGGAGGCACAACTACGTAGATTCGAACTGCTACAGAACACTGGAAGAGGACTACTGTGGATGCTGCAAACCAAGAAGAAATGGCGAAAATGTTAATACATACCATGAGCTAAAAAATAAATTACATAAGGGTTGGCCATGGATATATGTTTCTATAAAGAAACAATTATTTCATGCTAAGGTTTCATATAAAATATGTTAAGAATGGCACGTAAACGAAAATACTTGAAATTAAAACAAAAAAATTAAATACTTAGTGTCTGGGTAAAGGAGAATGTGTGACCGTGTTTGCTAGTAGAATATTGGAGTTTGCTCGTGTTACATGATTTCAGACAAAAATTAGTACAAATTAACCTGAACAAAAAGCGTAAACAATCCAACATTACTTCATTTTTTTCGCTTCCGCAATAAATAACCTTTTATATGTACCTTCCCATTACATAATACACGTATACATAATATTATGTAATAGGTACATGTATTTTTTTTTTAATTATTTTATTATAGATTTTCTTTGGTCAATTGTAGATCTTGAGAAGAAGAAATATTGAATCCAAAATGATTGGAATAAATGACTATAGTTCAAGATGATAACAGATATGCGACGTTTCGACCAGATGTTTTTTGGTCATTTTCAAGCAAATAACAAAATTCTAGAGGAAAGAAACATAAACAAAATCTCTTGAGAATTTCACTCAAAACGTAGAAAAATATCCTCTAATATTTTTCAAAATAATTTTGTACTTTTTGAGTGTAATTCTCAAGAGATTTTGTTTATGTTTGTTTGAACTAGAATTTTGTTCTTTGTTTGAAAATGATCAAAAACCATATAGTCGAAACGTCGCATATCTGTTATCATCTTTATGATTAAGTTTTGAAATAAACAGTTCACATCACCTTGAACTATGGTCATTTATTCCAACCATTTTGGATTCAATATTTTTCCTTCTCTTTTATTATTTTACATATACATACATAATTTTGTTGATTTAGGTACCTAGAATAAAAGTTGTTTCTCAAAATATCTAAGTGAGACCAGAACCCCGAAAATGTAAACACCCCTAAAGAGTGAACAGGCTTGGTCGGAATTAGTTCACTATATCGCGACTCTACTGTATATGAATATCCGTTTGTTACGAATTACTATAATAACAATGAGGACTGAATATACGTAAATGTAATTATAAATGTTCATCGCATTAATTTGATTTTATTGTAAATCATACATTACGAGCTTATTGACTGTTGGCAGCTATCAGAACGATGAAATAATGAACCATTAATGTAATTAGCAATGTATGTGATATTGCTCAACGTTTTTTTTTTCTGTTTCTAATAAATGTGATTCAGTGAACATTCTAGCATTAACATTACTCCTTGCACTTATTACAAGGTAGTAATCAAAGTAAATTCAAAATACGCCACTTGTTAACATTGTAATATTCTGACAATTGACAAGATGTCGGAATTATGGCCCACTTGTGATTTTCATATTATATGACAGAATTATCAATGTTTTGGTTTTATTTTGTAATGAATATGTTCTAGTGGATTGTATAACACTAATTCCTTCTCTGTTACCCGTAAAATAAAAGATTTCTTCATGCAGATTTTAAAATGCGACGTTTGTTAATCATTTTCAGAATTGACGCGATGTCAGAATTATGACTCACTTGTGATTTTCATATTATATGAAAGAATTATCAATGTTTTTGTTTTATTCTGTAATAAATATGTTCTAGTGGAGTGTAGAACACTAATTCCTTCTCTCTTACAAGTAAAATAAAAATTTTCTTCTTCGTTTTTCATGTAATTTAAAATGACAGCTCTTAAAGTTAAATGTATTATTTTGCCGAATAAATATATTGTAAAACATTCTTGTCTTCTATTGTTAACATATTTATCCCTCGCCAACTACATACAAATTACTGCTCGCATGAAGCCCTTCCACAGTTTCCCTATAATTTGTTTAAAATCACCTAATATTCTATAGTATAACAATTGAATAAATAGAATATGTTATGTTTGTTAATATAAAATTAATATACAGGTATTACGAAAAACATACATGTACATATGGAGTAAAAACTCCTACCATTTGTATATTTATCCGATTCTAAGCTTGTGAATTATACTTTGACTGAATATTGTAACTGCAAAAAAACTGACCGACTGAACAATCTGATGCATTAAATAATTGTATCATATTATTCTTGATCAAAAATAAGTTTTGCTGCATATGGATGTGAGAACATCAAATTAGATATAAACATTTGTTTTAACGTACACTGATTCAGAAAAAAATAGAAAAAAAAATGTGCAAGTTCCCTATTCGGACATCACGTCAATTGGGAAAATGGTTAACAGATGGCGCATTTTGAATTCTCCAAGAAGAAAATTTTTGTTGTACTTGGTAGAAAGTAGGAATTAATGTTATGTAATCCACATATTTATTACAAAATATAACAAAAACATTGATAATTCTTTCATATATTATGAAAATCACAAGTGGATCATAATTCCGACATCATGTCAATTGGGAAAATGATTAACAGATGGCGCATTTTAAATTCTCCATGAAGAAAATTTTTATTTTACTTGTAAGAGAAAAAGAATTAATGTTACACAATCAACTAGAACATATTTACTACAACATAAAACAAAAACATTTCAGATATTAACCCGGAAGTATTTTATTTTATGATAAACGCTTATACAGGGTGATTCACGAAGAGCGGAAAAAATTTTAACACGATGTTGGGGAGGTCATTTTGAGTAAAAAATGTCATATGAACATGGGTTCTATTCCATTTGGGTAAGTAACTAGAGGAGATCAAAGTTTGATGAATTCAAATGCTAAACAGCATATCACAATTAAGATATCTTAGAAACTATAAGAGATATGAAGCTGGTTAAATTAGGCAAAAGTTGCGCATTTATAAGTTAAAGTTAGTGATAATTTAGTATTTTGAAAATTTTGCATGGCTTACTAGATGTTTGCAAAAAAGCCAGTGAATTTACTTAGGCACTTATAAAACCTTAATTTCTTATAGTTATGTAATTAAATGGGATAGGACCTATGTTCATATGACATATTTTACTCAAAATGATCTCCCAACAACGTATTAATTTTTCTTACACTCTTCGTGAATCACCCGATAAAAATTTTGCGCACATCTAGTAAGCCTTGCAAATTTTTCAAATTCTATATTTTCACTAACTTTAACTAATAAATGCGCAACTTTTGTCTAATTTAACCAACTTCATATCTCTTATAGTTTCTAAGATATCTTAATGGTAATATGCTGTTTAGCATTTGAATTCATCAAACTTTGATCTCCTCTAGTTACCTAACCAAATGAAATAGGACCCATGTTCATATGACATTTTTTGCTCAAAATGACCTCCCCAACATCCTGTTAAAATTTTTTCCGCTCTTCGTGAATCACCCTGTATATAGTCATATGAATACCAAATTAATAATTGTAATAAATAGGTTAATTAGAAGCAATTTTAATAACAAATTTGCAAGATATTTCAATCGTGATAATTATGCCATAATTATTGTTATTAACAAATGCTCTGGGACACATTAATTGATTTTTTTTTTTGGTGTAATTTTACTTTCATACTTCTTACTTTTGGTAGAACTATACAAATTGTGTCTAAAATTCGCTCATGTGATTCTAACTTTGATGACGTATAGGCTTTGACGTCATTGTCGGAATTATGAGCTGCTCCCTTCCCATTTGTTCATATTCCGACAACTTCGAAATGCATCCCCACCACATACTAATTATTACATTATTGCAATACATACATGTCTCTCGAAAGATTCGCCCACTACATTTCAATGTTTCTCATTAGTTCCCTTTCTCATTTGTTCCGCTGCGCCGTAATGCAGCTGTCCCGTTGTACAGGAATGTTAGTTTGGTTGTCTTCGCGTGAGGATTTATAATCTAAACACATGATATACATATGTTCATATTAAATATGTAGGGATGGATAGGGTAGAGTAGGGTTGTGTAGAGTAGGGTAGGGAAGGATAGGGCAGAGCACGGGATAGACACGCTTATGTACGCGCCTGTGACCAAATTAGATACAGCATACTTTTCAGTACTGTAAAACTGTTTTGTCTAAATATCTTAGTTGCCCTTAGTTACGCAGGAAAAAATTAGATGGCACTAGCTGGCACTAGCAAATAAGTTAAATAGGTCAGCCCGGTTGAAAAATTGTGATCACGTGGGATAACGCGACAAACAAATGTTGTCTGTTGACAGTTATTTGAATGATTTGAAGTGGTGGGTAAACAATTCTCCGAAACTTGTGCTATTAAATCGGATTAAGTTTACTTTTAACTAGATATGAAAATATATTTTCAGTTGTGTATGGTCAAGACGCTGAATAGATGCTTATCTAATACTAGACTTTACCCGTGAGCACCATGTGCCCACATTTGTAATTTCTATAAAAAATTTCTGTTTCTGCGTTGCATGTCCCTTTGCGTCTCCTAGTCGCAAAGTCTCTAAAATATTTTGATTTGGTCTGGATATCCATCTTTTCTATCTTTCTCCATCTCACTGTCTTTATTGCAGTCGCATCTTATATTGCTTTAATAGACTTCTTAGAAGTATAAATAACGTATTTTAGATATTTTAAACATAAATTCACAAACACTACTTGTGAGCATGTGAGAGATGACAAAATGTTGTTATTATCGTTTATATTTATGTTGCTAAGGGGTACTGTCATTCATGCGCTGTCATTAATATTGCCTAGGTTACGCAACTGCAGCTAACTTCATGCGTGACGGACAGACAAGGGCTATTCTATATGTAATAATTGTTATCACGCCAGGTATAAATGACACATTATTTGCATACATGAATACAATGTCACAGAAACTGGATCAGGTAGATAAGTTGTATACTTATGTTTGATGAAGTTTCGCTGGCTGATGGTCTGTCATTCAATTACGGGAAAATATAATTGAAGGTCTAGTTGACATCGAAATTTGCTAATCATGCCTTAGTGTTTATGATTCGTGGTTTGCATAGCAAATGGAAGCAAACAATTGCTTTCTATTTTGTGCGCAGTACCGCGAAAACATATACACTGAAGTCATGTATTCAGCAAGTTGTATGAGTCAATCATAGCAATACTGAATTACGTGTTGTCGCGTCCATCTCTTATCTCGCCACCAACAATCGTTGTGCCGTGCGCAGTCTGTCTAAAGACTATGCGAATGAAGGTGGTGGAGATTACGTATATAATATCGATGGTAATAAAATGTTTCATCTGCTTGATGCGCCCCATTTTATTAAGTGTAATAATTTTATATCCAAAGATATTATATACATTGGAAAAAGTGCAAGGTGGAGCGACATAAAACAATTGTACACAATCGATGGCAAAACAGTAGATTCAAAAGTGACAAAGTTAATAGTTAACCATATAGATTTTAAAGGTGCTCGTGAAATATGCTATACAGGTGTTTAATCGCTCCACATTTGGTCATCTAACATTACTAAGTAATGCTGGAGCCCTTTCCGCATGTGACACTGTGGAATTCATTCTTTTTGTGATGATCTCTTCAATAGTCTGAATTGTGTAAATAAATCACCTAGACCATTAGCGGCGAAGTTATGTGACAACTCGCCGCATTTCGAATTTTGGGGCAGGGCAAAAAAGATCATCAGCCAGTTAAAATTCGTCAAAGATAGTAAGACGGTACCGACTCCACCAAGTATCCAGTATATGACATATACATTCGTAACATTCAATCCCTATGGAATGATCTAAAGGATCTTGGTTTTGATTTTTTGCATACAAAAAATCTGAATCAAGATCCTTTAGAGACTTTCTTCGGAGTTATCAGAGGTTTGTGTGCACAAAATACTAGTCCTACCTGTTCACAATTTGTTTCCGCATTCTAGACTTGTATTATTAATAATACATTAAAGTCGAGCAAGGGATCAAATTATGAAGACGACGGCTGTCATTTCTTATTCGCAATTAAACACTTGCTTTCCATCGTACCTTCCACTGAAATTCCTACATCTTCGGAATCTATCACACATACACCCTTTCCCGTCTGTTCACTCTCCTCTGATAATTCAGGGACGGATGTTACGAAATTGTTGCAGGTAACATCAATGGCTAAATTAGTCAAGAATGTAACCAGCCAATTATTGCCTATCGACTGTGCAAAGCTATTTCGAAGTTGTTGTGTAAAAATATCTGCTCAACTGGTGATGAAATAAAAAAAGGCAATTAAAATCGACATTCCAGAATGTCATCGTGAATTCTTAGAATGTAAAATTGTAAATATTGTATATATGTTTAGTATTAATTATTTTATTAATGTTGTAAATAGCAAATTAAGAACTTTAGCAAATAGTAAATAAAAAATCTCTACACAAAAATAAAATTTTTGTTATCAATTCCCTAAATTCCCTAAAAATTTAAGTCAATTTAAATATACCGCCAATTGCCGCTGTATTCGCTGACCTCTTAGAGTAAAGAAACTATAGAGGGAATATAACATCGATTTATGGAGTTGTGTAATGAAGCCATGAAGCGGAAGGGGGGAGCAAGTGCGCGCCATGTTTGCATGACCACCGTTTTGCAGGGCTTATATGGAAGAATTTCAATAAATTGTAAAAATATCAAAATTCTTGCTATAAAAATTTCTAAAAAAAATATTATACAAATGTAGCATATAAATGAACAATATAAGCATGTTATACTTATATATAAGAGCATACAATTTGAAAAAAATAAATAAAAAAGAACAATATGAAACAAAACTTATTGAAATATTATGTTAATACTAGCGAAATATGTTCAATGCCCTTCAAACAAAACTATTTTATTTAATAAGTTCCTTTTGCTGAGGAAATGATCAACATTTTGTTTGGCGATATAATGTAATCTAACACTAACATATTTTTCTGCAACAGCTCTTATTAGATGTATTATATGATTTTTTTTTGTTACAACCGAAAGCGACACAACTATTCATTTTTATAAAATGCAATGATAATAAATTTAACTGATATTATACTTAACACAAAGTTTGTAGTGATAATGTTCAAGAAAAAGTTTTACACTATAACTAATCACTAATAACACAAAGTCTGTAATGTTCAAGGAAAAGGTTTTCACTAGAACTAATCACTAATAACACAAAAAGTCAGCAATGTTCAATATAATTACACAAAAAAAAACTTAACACATCAATAACCATAAAAACAGTGCACTTCGTCAACATTCTGATTTTGACAGAAAGTCATACAAATATGGCCGCCGCATTTGGAATTTGGCTTCACTTCTTTACGTTGTTTTCCCTCTTTAGTTTCTTTACTCTAAGGCTGATCTAGTGCGGTCAGAATCAGTCAAAATGGTTTTAGTGACATCTAACTTATTCTATCAGAACTATGAAATTTGCAGTCCATACATGTAAGATGGGTTGCAGAATAGGGTTACAAAATTTTACAATTCGTGTCCGCCCCCTGGGGTAGAGTATGTAGAGGATAGTTTGGTATACGGTCCTTTTTAGGACCACAATATGAATTCATAAATTATTTAAAACATAATGCTTAAACTACAGTCATATTTATCAGTTTGTTTCTTTATATACAGAACAATCGCGTAAACGTGAACACTCGTAAATGTGAACTACTCCGTAGTGTGAACAAGGTATTTTCTAACATTAATTACATTATCATCCTAGCTCTGATTAATATGAACATAGTGTGTACTGTTAGTGGGAACCAGTTAAAACATTCTAATACAGTAACTTCCAGCATTTGCTTCAGTGTTCGGAAAAAAGTTATATAAACTTATTATACGAAATTATACAAAGAAATTAGATTTTTCTCATTCTATATTAGCATTACCTAATAATATTATATAGTTTACATTTGTACAATTTTATTTTTATATAATATTTGTAGGATTGATTTGTTAGGGATTTATATACTTGTATTCTAATTATATTTTCATGATATTATATCTTTAATAAATAAATAATCAATCTAAATTAACTAGTTTATCTTACTATTAAATTAGTTTGAAATACTACATGTAAAATGATATTTAACTAAAATAAATAGATTGTTTAGGACATAATTAAATGATGGTTGTTTGCAAGAAATGAATATTAGCCAGGGCCAGCCTTCCCCATGAATAAGATCGGATTCAAATAATTTTTTTTTAAATTTTTTATTAATCGTGATATAAAACCATTAATAAGTGTGTTGGTTACAAATTTTCTGTCACTTATTGATGGTTCGTTTTACATATATCGAAAGGTTTAATGGAGGTTTGTTGAATATTTTTACCAAAATATAAAAAAAAGGTTTACATGAGTAGATAAGGAGTGTACACCCTGGCTGTTGCAGGTTGCAGTATTATGGGTTGTCACCTGTGTTACAGGTAGCCTACTCAGTATTGCAGGTTGCATGTCATATTGCAGGTTGCCGACCGTGTTGCAGCTTCCTTGCCGTGTTGCAGGTTGCCTACCGTTTACTTGGTATAGCGGGTTGCATAACCAGTTAACAGTAGCGAGTCGACTAAAGATTCGAAGTAGGCGAGGGAGCGGAGAGTCAACATAGATGTGTGACGTCATCCTATGAATTAAAAATTAAGAAACTATACATTAATCATCTTCAGCAACGAATCGATATCAGATATCATATTGACTGAGCACATATTGCAAGCAGCATGTGCACAATGCTTGTTGCCAAGATTGCGTCTTACATTTCATAGATTCAGACAGTACGTCAGCGATACTGAAATGTAATACGTAATAATAATAGAACTGAACCACATGAAGCTCCTTGAAACAATCATTAAAATCTTTTGATAATAATAATGATTTTTTTTTGCTATACGATACATGTGGATTGATTATTTTCATTCCCGTACATATATTAAATAAATATCTGTCAATCATAACAGGAAAACTATCTTATTAGTTATTAGCAAAAAAGTATGCTAAAATTTAATTTTATACCATAACTCATTTAATGAATACAGTACAATCACATTAGTGTGAACAGAATAAATCCAGGCTTGCTCATTATCGAATTGTTCACAGTACCGAGGGTTTATTAAATTTAAGTGTAAATATGAATAATAAAACACGCATACTTACTAAACGAATATAAATACATATATTTGACATATTATATAATGCTGTTTCCAATTTAGCTCATTTAAAGGCCGTTCTTTTATTGAGCTTGAGCATCTAACTTACGGTTTTATTAATCGCATCTTGTTTGTACATAAAACTGCAAATAGTGTATTTTTCTATTGTGTTCAGATCAGGGTGTGTAAAAAACTAGGAATGGATACAGCCATCCATGCCTGCAGCTCATCGACGTATGTTCAATTCTGAATTTATCACAAATTATTTACCTAAATAAACTGTTAAAATCGTAGGTGCCTAGGTCGAAGTAAAACAACAAATTTAAAACAAGTGTGAAAACATTTTATTCTGTTAACAAAAGCAAAGCAGACTAAGCCGACTATAAATGCATTAATCTTCTTTTGTTAATTTTTTAATTATAGTAGTACATTATACACCAAGGGAGAGAAACCTCTTATTTTTCCTGAGGTGTAATTTGAAGCCAGAGGGCTACAAATACATCGAGGGAAGAATGGTGGTCTCTCCCAAGGTGTATATACAGAGCGATCGAGATATACTGTCCGTCACGTGACTTGAAAATTCCCGTATTATGATCAAAACTATCTTCCACCGAAGTAAAATTATTATTTGTTGCCTATGTGACCGCCATTTCAATAAATACATTTGTTTTTGAATCAGTGACAGCTTGCGTTTTCAATTTATTGACAGATATTTTGAAGTTAATTAAGTAATTTTGAAATTGGACTGCATCAAATAAGTGTATTGAGAATGAAGGAAGGTATTTTGAACATTGATTATTAACAATTATATTTTTAAATGTTGTTTTTTAATTCTTTATCAAAAAAAAATTAATTGTACGCCAATGTGATATGTCAATCGTAGTCAGTATGACAACGATGTGGCAAACAAAAAATCAGAACGAGGCGGCACGGACAGTTAATCTCGATCGCTCTGTACTATTTTTTCCACGTTCGGGAGTAGAAACACTTAATTTCATAAATAATGAATTAGAATAAATCGGTGCGAAATTGCAATATTTAGAAGCCTTTGGAAATGTTTCCATACAACGCGTACCATGACAACAGACATTTATTTACAAAAACCTTTGTTATAATAAAAACTCCCTTACGAAAAGTGTTTTCGTCCCTAGGGAGTAAAAGCTTCATTTCTGTCCCGCGTTTGACGCCATAGAAACCGAATTCTACTCCCGGACGTGTAAAAAATATTTTTTTCTTCAATGGTCTTACATAATTTTTCAAATTAAAAAATATGGAAAAATAATGTTTCATTTCCTGCATATGCAAGAAAATTTTGAATACAATTGAGTGGAAAATAAAGAAGAAAAAAAATAAAAACTGAAAAAAGAATATTTTGAAAAACAAAAATCAGGTGCACAACTAGACCATAATACGGATTTGCAAAAAAAAATTCATCAAGATCGGTTGGATAGTCTAGGAGGAGTTAGTGGAACGAAAACGGTATGAGCGAGCGGACGAACGACATACATACGGTCAATAGTCAGTGTAATAGTCATTTCGTTATCCAAAGGGTCTGTCCGGGATTTCTGCGCAAAAATTTTTAAAATCGGAGAATGCTACAGACATCGTACCGAACACTATAGCTCGTCGACAGGAGGTCGATGAGCTAAAAATCATATTACCTATCTTAGTTCCTCAAGACAGTAATTCGGCAATTAGTAAAAATACAATTTATTTTCAGATCGTTTATTAATTTAAAACAGAGAATAGAAAATAGAATATCCTATAGGAAAATTTTTTTATTACATATTAATTTAAAATAGAATTTTCTATTTTTGTTTCTTTGTCTGTTAAACATTCTTCATAATAATAGCCAACCATAAGACCATAACTGTACAGAATTTAATTTGTTTATTAAATTTGCGTTGAATAAATTTGAATGAATGAAATTTTATAAAATGAAAAAAGTGATTTCATTAGCAGATTTTATCTTATATAATCATGTGATTTTAATCGTGATTTAAATCACGTGATTGTAAAAAATTCAAACTCTGATTCAGATAAAATATTAAGTTTCTCTCATAACGTTTTTGTTTCAAGAGACAGTTTACCAAAGTAATAAATTTGTTTACATACAGTAGAGACGCGATTTAGTGAATTCTCGATTGAGTGAACTACCCGATGGAGTAAACACTAAAATTTTATCATTGCGTCCCGATATAGTGAACAGCTGTAAACCCCAATACAGTAAACTATGGTATTTGCGATACTTCTCTGGGGGGTCCCACAAAATATGTGGATTTCATTTTGCTGCCTAAGTATGTAAACATTCGCATCTCAGATCAGTGGTAAATCTTGACACAGAAAGTAGGTACTAATTTTAGTTTTAATTTTTTTTAAGCTAAATGGCACGAAAACGAAAATACTTGAATTTGAAACAAAAAAATTAAATACTTAAATGCCTGGGTAAAGGAGAATGTGTGACCGTGCTTACTAGTAGAATATTGCAGTTTGCTCGAGTTACATGATTTAAGACAAAAATTAGTACAAATTAACCTGAACAAAAAGCGTAAACAACCAACCAGTTATAACTTTTCGCAATATACGTTTGGTAAGGAAAATTATTTGTATTTTATATTCATTTATAACTTATTTTGTAATTTTGTTTCCATGCACATGTTGCTGGTTTTGTTTTTATTGTTAATACATATTTTAGAATCTGATGATGACCACATCCCATGGTCCAAACGCCATGAAATTTTTTGTATATGTTATTAGTTACAATAAATATTTCACCCATCAGCCTCTAGTTTCCAAATCCTGTACTGGAGTTTAAAATCTCAACATAAATTTAATTTAGACATTTAAAAAGAATCGAATATTTTAAATCAATTTGTTCATTTAATAAATTGTTGGATTTATGTTTAAAAATTTCTATTGTTTCTAAGAAATTTAATTTTAAAAGAAAAAAATGTCACCCGAATATATGTATGTATGGCCCTTTTTCTACAAGAGTCTAGTTTCCAGACCTCCGCCAGTACGAACATATAAGTCTGAGATTTACGGAATCGGGAAATCGTGGAACTGCATTAATTATTATTACAGGTAGGATAGGTTCTCTTGTGCAGTTAAATACTCCATTCTGAAGTTAATATTAACAGCCTAACGGAAAACAATGAAAACGCGATATTTGTTTTTTGACAACGAATTTCGAGTATTTACAATGAAAACGTGATTTTTTTTTATCTAAAACGTATTGCAGAATCATAGGCATATGTTCTTAGTAGAAAAAATCGAAAAAAATTGAATTTCGTCAATTACAGCGAACCGAACAAAATATTTTATTCAATTCGTACGTATATTTAGCCGTAGAATCCGTATCTGCAATAAAATATTGGGGTTCCTATTTTAGATTCAAAGTTACCTCACGCCCCTCCCACAAAGTGGGGGGTGGGGGACTATTTTTTGCACTAATGTATTTCCCCCGCAGAATGATTAAATTTTGATACTTGACATTTTTTCCTAGAGTGCCTATTTTTCGAGATATTTGAAAGTTTCAGGTTAAAAAAAACACCCGGTATATATATATATATATATATTTATATATATATATATATATATATATATATATATATATATACATACAGGGTGTCCTATTTAAACGGGCCACTATAGGGATCTCGGAAACTATAAGAGATACAAGGTCGGTTAAATTAGACAAAAGTTGCGCACTTATGGGCCGATGATTATGGCGAATTAGTTTTTACAAAATATTGCATGGCTCACTAGATAATGACAAAATTGTACACCCTGTATATATATATATATATATATATATATACATATATCTATATATATATATATATATATATATATATATATATATATATATATATATATATATATACCGGGTGAGTTTTTTAACCTGAGACTTTCAAATATCTCGAAGAATAGGCACTCTACGAAAAAACGTAAATTATCCAAATTTAATCATTCTGGGGGAAAAATACATTAGTGCAAAAAATAGTCCCCCACCCCTCTCTTTGTGGGAGGGGCGGGGGTAACTTTGAATCTAAAATAGGAACCCCAATTTTTTATTGCAGATTCGGATTCTACAGCTAAATGTACGTACGATCTGAATGAAATATTTTGTTCGGTTCGCTGTAATTGTTTTCCGTTAGGCTGTTAATATTTACTTCAAAATGGAGTATTTAACTGCACAAGAGAAAATTTTAATAACGTTAATAAACTTTTTACAATGAAAACGTGATATTTGTATATATTCTAGAGCTCTCAAATTTGGTACAGGTGTAGGGATAGGTTACTAGTATTGATTGGTATTAATTGAAATGATATAAATTCTCACATTTATAATAAAAATACTTTTAAAAGGTAATAATTAAAAGATGTAGGTTAAATACCATCTTTTGCAAAAAATTGTTTATGGCGTTGCTAGCACAACGGTAAGATGCTTATTTGGTAATTTAAATAATTTATAAATGTTATGGTTCGAATCTCCAATATACTTTTTTAAATCCTAAAATAATTTACATACAATTTCATTTATTTAAAAAATAATTTAAATAAAAATATTTTATTTATACCAGGGATCGGAAACCGCAAAAAAATGGGTTCGGTTTGGGTTCAGGTTCAGTGCAGGGGAAAAAATGGATGCAGATTCGGTTCAGGTTCAGAAAAATAATTATTAAGTGGTTCCGTTCCGGTTCAGTACCGGTTTTGGTTCAGCCTAAAAAAATGCTTCGTCTAAACAAGTGGTAAAAAATGACCGCTTTAAGTGCTTCTGTTGTCAATGCAGTGTATTTCTTGTACAATTATTTTTTTAATCAAAAGTAAAAAAGGGTATGTATGCCAGTAGAAGTGTTGTAATATTATAATAGACATTATAAATTAGCTCTGATTAGTAAAAAAAATTTAGCTTGATTAATTAAATTTACTTAATTATGTAAAATAGGTTATTTGACCATTTAAATATCTAATTTATTTAATATATATTGTATTATTTAAAACAAAATTAATTTAGCTAGTAATAACACCTGCCTAATAGAAGATACATATACAATGGAACCTCACTTAACGAGCATACTACAAAACTATAGAAGTTTGGTTATGACAAAGTAAAGTACGGACGAATAAAATCCTCCAAGCAGTGCGATTGCCTTTATAAACACCCAACGGCCACCAACGAAGTGTATTTTCTACGCAGAGTAAAGCAGTTACGAATAGATGAAAAGATATTGCTTGTTAGAATATGTACTGAAAAAAAAATTTAAATGGTTCGATGAAACCGGTTTTTTGAACCCGCAAAACGAGGGTTCAGTTCCGGTTCAAGTTTAAGTCGATAATAGTATCGTAGGTACAGGTTCGGTTTCGGGTTTAGAAATATAGTGGGTTCGGAACGGTTTTTGGTTCAGGTTCGGTTCGGTTTCCGATCCCTGATTTATACACGTAAAAATGCCTTACTTAACCTACATTTGAAATCAGTTATTTACAGGAATACATTCGTAAATACAATTGATTTAAAAAATGCTATAATTCAGGAATGTGACAAAATAAATATTAGACAGTTTGAAAATGTAAGAATTAATTTTTATGATATATTAGGTTATTTTCTCGCAAAAATTGGGGCTTATTTGAATAATTATTATAGGCATTTTTACGTGTATAAATAAAATAATTATTTTTTAAATAAATGAAATTCTATGTAAATTATTTTAAAATTAAAAAAAAAACTCTAAAGTGTATTGGAGACTCGAACCATAACATTTATAAATTATTTAAAGTACCACATAAACTTCTTACCGTTGTGCTAGCAACGCCGTCAATAAGTTTTTGCAAAAATGTTATATAAGCTATATCTTTTAATTATTAGTTTTTAAAAGCATTTTTATTAGAAACGTGAGCATTAATATCATTTTAATTAATACCAATCAATGCGAATAACCTATTCCTACACCTGTACCAAATTTAAGAGCAGCAAAATATAGAATACAGAAGTAATCGTAACTTTTTCAATTTTACATGTTAATTCCCTATGTCCCAGATTTCTTGGGACTCCCGGTATATATATATATATATATATATATATATATATATATATATATATATATATATATATAAATCATAACACTCAGTAAAAATCGTCACTTTCAAAATTGTTTTTAAAGAATTTTATAAGATCATAGAATAAAAAATCTGGTGTGGTCACCACACTACTTTCTTATACTCAATTTAAATTGGCACATATTTGACATTTCAAATGCGTATTTCTGTAAATATTTTGTCTGTTTTGTTTTCATGGCATATATGATATTTTAAATACATGCCAGTATATAAATACGTTTTACTCAAAGTTGTCTTCATAATAATATTCGCTACAATTTTGATTTGAAAAATTTGTACATATCGTTTTTTGTTTTTAAAATAATTTGAAATTTACAATTTCTGTGTTCAGTAAACTTTCTCTTCGGTTTTCTAATTAGACCCAAAATCTAACCAGCTCTTCGCCAATCCCAAAAACTTGTAAATATGAAGTTTCATTACTCTAGCTTTATTCGTTTTTGAGATAATGAACATACGGCCACACATCCATACATACATACATAGCAGTAGCGGGCGGTGACTTTTCAACGAGGGGATGCTGTAAAAAAAAATAAGTGCAATTAGATTTGGCGATAAGTCCACCATCATCGTTTCTTTGGTTTTTCATAATAAATGATATTTTTAACAGGTATATAGTGATTGTGGTGAAACAATACACTAGAAATACACTAAATAGAGTTAAAATAGTTCATACACCTAATTCAAATAAATAAAGTAAATAAAGAAATGATTTTATTCGTATAAAGTCTAAAGCAATGAACCGGCGAGTACTTTATATATATCGATCGCTGGACGCAAAGTCGGGAACCGCATCCCCTAGTAGTAGTAAAGCAGTTGTCAACTTGAGCTATGTGACGTAGAGGTACACGAAGTACGCATGCGCGAAGTAAGCATTTCTCGATTCCACATCCAGTCGGCTTTCGCCGTTTGGCGGGGCAGGGCGAACACCACCGTTGCAGCGAACCCGAAGGAGCTAACACTTCCGACGAGTTTCTTTTATATACCAGATAATCACGTAACAAAAAAAAAATAAAACCATACGAAATTCAAATATGATACAATATGAAAACATAAAATGACATTTGAAAATTTTAGGGATGCGCCGCATCCACAGCATCCATGGACCGCCCGCCACTGATACATACATACACATGTACATACATACACATAGACATCATTGAGAAAATAGTCAAAACGTATTCAGGGGACCTCAAAACGTGTATTTCCATCAAAATCTCGCAATCAAAATTTTTCATGATTCCCATACTTTCCGTATACTATCTATAAGAAAGTAAAAACTGGACTTTTCTCTGAACAAAACAAAATCAATGCATTTATAGACGGCTTTTGCCAAGGAAAGACAATTAATTAATCGTGCAATTTTGTTTTTATAGAAGTATAGAAAAATAACAGATGTTATTGTTTTATTTGTGGTCTACTATTTTGGTAAATATCAATTTGTTGTCATTTATCAAAACTTGGACATACCTCAATATGGCTTCACATTCCAAACATAAAGGATTTAAAATTGGACAAAAAAAATATACTTTTGAGTGCGCATAAAAATGTTTATATTGAAAAATTGTTATTAGCTCTACTATCAAAGAGCTATTTATTACGAAATTACTATTACAACTGATTACAACATATGTTCGAATGTATGTCGATCGTCCGCTTGCTCGCTCACTAGTACAGATTTTTGTTAATTTAAATTGAATTTCGATATACGAGGTCTGTTAGAAAAGTATCCGATCTTATTTTTTGCAAACACCTGATGGATTTGAATCCAGCGCGCTTGCATGAGTCGACCTTGAACCTTCATGCTCATGCGTGAATTTTTTCCCGTCTGTTGCAGGCAAGCAGCATTTGTGGGAGGTAGTGTGTAGTGCTCTCGTCGGTTTTTCGTTGCAAGGAAACTGACAGAACGACTGGAGCAGCGTTACTGCATCAAATTTTGCCAGAAACTGGGCGACAGCCAGGTGGAAACCATTCCAAGTATTCAGACGGCAGATTTGGCCATGAAGAGAGTAGCGGCAAAATTCGAGCCGAAGCTGCTGACGGCGGAGCAAAAACAACTTCGTGTTGAAGTCTCACAGGACATGCTGGACTCCGCAAACAGTGACCCTGACTTCATGAACACCATAATCACTGGTAACGAGTCCTGAGTGTACGGGTACGCCCGGAAACCAAATCCCAGTCGTCACAGTGGAAACAATCCACGTCACCGAGACCAAAGAAGCCCGCCAAGTGCGCAGCAACGTCAAAGTGTTTCTGACTGCTTTTTTTTTTACTCCCGCGGTGTGGTAAACCACGAGTACGCACCACAGGGTCAAACAATCACCAAAGAGTACTACAGAGATGTCCTCCGTCGCCTACGTGATGCTGTGCGGCGTAGTTGTGGTCAACATATAAGTGGTGCCTTCATCACGACAATGCTCCAGCACATTCCCTGCATTTGATTCAGGCATTTTGACGAAAAACAAAATTCCTGTGGTTCAACAGGTTTTTTACTTTCCCGATATGTCCTCCTGCGCCTTCTGGCCCATACTCAAGACGCCATTGAAAAGAACGCCATTTCAGACAAGAGAGGACATTATGGCAGCAACGACAGCTGAGCTAAACTGTATTCCGAAAGAGGCTCTCTCGGAATGCTTCCAACAATGGAGGGCACCAATGGGAGAAGTGGGTGGAGTCCCAACAAGACTACTTTGAGGGTGATTAGGTTTCGAACGCTCCAGATATGTCTGTTTTTTCCCGCGGCCAAAGTTCGGATACTTGCACACACTCAACACATGAAAACTCATGACTTGAAAATTCAAACAAGTAAAAATACAACATATGAATGTTACAATCTGGAAGAAAATTCACATAAATGTTCATCTATTTTTCGCTATGAGTATACCGATTGAAAACAGTTATATAGTGGAATATTGCACGCTCGATACGGCTATTGGGATTCATTCATGAGATCAATAGGGAACAGGGTTGCAATTTTATTTGGGGCTAATTGTCTATTGAAATATTTCAAAGAATTTGTATTGTTCGGATATAGCGTCCCAAATAAACTAATTATTACAAGTCAGGAATGTGAAAATGAAACGTACTGTATCTGTTAGTGCTTATTGTATTATATAGGTTGGATGGAACCTTTCACAGCAGGCGAGGCCATTAGCAACTATTAGTGGCGGTATTCAGATACAATTTTAATTTGTAATGTTCTTATCGGAAAAGATATATAAGAGATATATTTGTTTTTGTTATGATATTAATATTTACCTTTATAACATCAATCGATTCAGGTTGTGTTTTATTATTTCAAAATGCAGTTATGTCTAAATAAACAGAAATGCAAAAAAAAAATTCTGAATACATCTCTGTTTTTTATGCATTTAGTACCTGGCATAATTTGGGATAATCCGCTGTTAATAGCATGCTGCGTTAATCCTCCGGGAATCAATTCCAATTATCTTTGAACGAGCTATATCTGTTGTGTACAAAAACTTTATTATAAAATAATAAATGGTTTACGTTTGTTTACTCACGAACACCAAACTTTTACCTCACTTTCTATTTAATTTTTGCGTTGCTTAAATGCGAAATTCAGCAAATTCTAAAAATAACAGCAATCTGATAGCAATGTAAATTTGATTAATTTAACTACCTTCTGTTTCATTTGTGACAAACACATTTTTAAATACAGACACAGCCATGGCCGCCCACAGCATATGGCAAGGGGGGACACTTACCATCCCCTGGAGTCGCACATTTCGGTTTTACTTTAGTTTTCATGTGTTGAGTAGTCACTCTAATGAGTGCCGCGCATTGACAAGAGTCTAGTCATCAGACCAATTTATTTTCGAAGATATACTGTATACGACATGATACGAGCATGCCTGTTCTTAGTTCGTAACATTGTACTTAACTTGTGTGCAATATATTTGCTGTTAGTGCAATTTATAGATTTGGCTACTCTACCCTATCCTACCCTAGACTACACTACTCTACTTAACCCTCCCCTAACCTACCCTTCCCTACCTGTAATAATAATTAATGCAGTTACACGACTTACCGTACATTTCGGACTTACATGTTCGTGCGAGTTCGGGAATATAAATTAGTCTGACGACTAGACTCTTGTCGAACATTGCAATGTACAACTTACGCACGGTCAGAGACTCACCTGTTTTGTGTCGTAAATTGTTAAAAAGTTTGATGTGTGACGATATTTAGTGATTGTTGTTATATGTATTATATTTCTGTTGCTGTTAGTACCATACATTGAAAGTGGTAAATAAATTTTTTTGACACCTAATAAGGGTGGTTAATTTTTCCAGAATATGCTGTGCAGTTTATAAATATGTTTTTGTACAGTTTTGTTTTGATTTCTTAATTTGTGCTACACAGTAGATTGTTCATGGCAAAATTAATTTAATATTCATATTCAATCTATTTTTCTAGTTTTCATGAATACATGGAACTATACAGGGGTGTAGATTGGCCACGGCGCAGCAGGGCGTCGACCTAGAGTTGCCAACTTTTTAAAATGGATTGACCGGCCAAAGGTTTGGGGAATTGGGGGTGGTGGTCCGCGGCCGACCTGGTCTTTTTCAAGATACCAGGGCGAAACCCTGCCACATAAAAAAATGAATAATTTAATATTTGATAGTAAAATGTTTTATTATATAAATGAGCCGTAATTTTAGAACAATTTTTACATTTACACTTCTGCTGTATTAAATACTATGAAAAAAAAACAATAATGCGCCCCGGTACTACTTTTTTAGGATTACACCTCTGGAACTATATAAATCAATATAAATCGCGTTATCTATTCTCTACCTACTTACTGATAGGGTTGCCAACATATGCTAACTGCCCGCCTGGAGGATTAGCACAAAAAAAAACATGATCACATTATTTTATTTATTCAACAAAAGTGTCATCATATATAATAATACACTTATCAATCTCACCTATCAGACAGATTCTCATATGAAACCCATACCTACATAAATTATTTTTTGTCTCTAATCTTTGGTTTACCAAATATAATTGAATTTCAATTGTTTCGCATGTTCATAACATATTTAGATGCAACTGTTTTATACCAAATTTTCATAGCACACTACAAAAATCATTCATTTTATCTTACTTTTTAGTTTTTCTTCGAAACTAAAAAAGATATTTAGGTAAACAAATACATCATTATAAAGAGAAAAAATAGCACTTTTGAACTGGATTAAAGTTAACTATGATTCCTATTTAAAATATTAAATTTGCATGCTGTAACTTCGGTAATATCTAGTAAAAAAATTTTTCATATGATTCATCAAAAGGCTTATTAGTTATACCAAAATATTTATTTGAAGCTTTTTTCAATATTTCTAATACCTTCTGACTTATAAAGTAAAATAAAAATTCGAGAAAATCACACTTTTGTCATTATCTAGTGAGTCATGCAATATTTTCAAAATAAAAAATCGCCATCAACATCGGCCCATAAATACGCAACTTTTGTCTAATTTAACCGACCTTGTATCTCTTATAGTTTCGGAGATTCCAATGGTGAGCCTTCACAGATGGGTCACCCTGTATATATACATATATATATATATATATATATATATATATATATATATATATATATATATATATATACATATATATATATATATATATATTGTGACGATGTCACCAAACGAGCTCTAGCCACTTGGCTCGTTGCGCCAGGTCTCGGAGCGCGCGCGACTAATTGATCCGCACAGTACCGTACCTAACGCATGATACAACCGAAATGCAAGTTAGTAAACGATCAATTAGTCAAGCCGTATAAAAGGGCTGC
The DNA here is from genome assembly GCA_963422195.1 of Carabus problematicus. Taxonomy (NCBI): domain Eukaryota; kingdom Metazoa; phylum Arthropoda; class Insecta; order Coleoptera; family Carabidae; genus Carabus; species Carabus problematicus. Next base: position 12,962,130 of record OY728581.1, on the reverse strand, counting down.
GAGTAGACGAACAAAATCAGTTAGTATTCCGCTAGTGATCCGTTCTCCGCTGCAGTCAAACCGCTTGGTAAGCATATTGTTTCTATTATTCTTTACTGTACCGCCCTCTGTGGCAGTATTTATTTTTGTATTCGTTACTCTGCACTGTTGCAGACGTAGCAAGATTTATAAGTTTGTTTTCCGTCACACTGCGCCGGTCCTGCTGTGACGTCATCACTGTCTCTCTCTACACTGTGTCGGTCCTGTTGTAGAGGCTACAGTTAGTTAGGTTGTCTCCGTCACACTGTGTCGGTCCTGCTGTGACGTCATCACTGTCTCTCTCTACACTGTGTCGGTCCTGTTGTAGAGGCTACAGTTAGTTAGGTTGTCTCCGTCACACTGTGTCGGTCCTGCTGTGACGTCATCACTGTCTCTCTCTACACTGTGTCGGTCCTGTTGTAGAGGCTACAGTTAGTTAGGTTGTCTACGTCACACTGTGTCGGTCCTGCTGTGACGTCATCACTGTCTCTCTCTACACTGTGTCGGTCCTGTTGTAGAGGCTACAGTTAGTTAGGTTGTCTACGTCACACTGTGTCGGTCCTGCTGTGACGTCATCACTGTCTCTCTCTACACTGTGTCGGTCCTGTTGTAGAGGCTACAGTTAGTTAGGTTGTCTACGTCACACTGTGTCGGTCCTGCTGTGACGTCATCGTTGTTTCTCTCTGTACTGTGTCGGTCCTGTTACAGAGGATACATAATTTCTGATTGGCTTTCCGCCACAATAGTGTCATGTTATTTCCGTTGTATTTTCAAATATTAGCTGCCTGTGTTATGTTTTCATAGTTCATAAATTGTTTGCTTACGTTATATTTTCTTATGTTATTTGCTGGTTCTAGTATTAGTAATCAACACTGCGAGTGTCAGTATCTCCTGAATAAAACAAAACGTTGTTTTCTGGTCAAATAAATTATTTCTTGTACCACCCTGACCTCCACTGTACTATCCCGGTCTAAGTCCGATTGGCGCCCGAGCAACCAGAACCCGCAACACCAGGGAGCGTCACAAATTGGCGCCCGAGCAGGGACCCTGAAATATTTAAATGCCAGGAAGTAGCACAGACAACACCCCATCAACACCCCCACCAACACCGTCCACCTCGACCGCGACCTTTCGCACACCGCACTCTCCCGCCAGAACAGGGTGGATATTCGAACTTCAGCGACCTGCACTTGAATGGGAACTCGGAAGATTCGGGCTGAGCACCGAAGGTGGCATCCAAGAACTACGAAAGCGGCTTGTTATCCTCACTCAACAAATCATGGAGAATTCCGGCACCGAGGAGACCCCCGTTGGAGAAACAACCGCGGTAACTGAACCAACGATGCCACAGCTCTCTGCCACCTTCACGTCACCGTCAGGGGCATATCACTACCCAAACCCAACTCTGCGAACGCCCGTACATGTCTGTGAGACCGTACGCAAGTGGAATGTCCACTTCGAAGGAAAAACCGATCCCGTCGCCTTTATGGAGAGGGTAGAAGAATTAAAGGCCAGCTACGGATTAACGGGGGAACAACTCTTACTGGCAATACCCGAACTATTGCGAGGCACTACATTGCTGTGGTATCGAAACCACTGCAACTATTGGCAACGATGGGAGGACTTCTTGGAGGACTTCCGCGTATTCTTCCTACCCCCGGACTACCAACTCCAGCTAGAAGAAGACATCAGCCAACGGAAACAAAAGCACGGAGAAAAGGGTCGTGACTACTTAGTAGACATCCAGACCCTGATTCGCCGACATGGTAACATGTCTAAGGAGCAAGCTTTGTTCCGCGTCTACACAAATATGCTGCCCGAATACAGGCAATATATCCGAAGGAAGGACGTAGTCGACATGCGGACACTAAGCCAGGAAATCTTGGAGTATGAACAACTCCAAACAGACATGGCCAAGACCAAGACGACGCGCCTAGCCAGCGTACAAAGCCCACCTGTAGACCGAAACCAAGGACCACCGAAAGCAGCAACCCAGACATACGACTCCACACGAGCGTGCTGGCGCTGTGGACGAGAGGGGCACTGGCGCAGTAAATGCAATGCTACGCCCCAGAAATTCTGCTCGCGCTGTGGTACCACTGGCATATTATCACGTGACTGCCCTTGCGCCCCGAAGGCGGGAAACGCAAACACGGCTGGCCATTAAAGGACCATGACCAGCCGAAGGCCAACAACCACAGCCCGGTCCTCCGCACCAGCATATCTACATTAAATACAGATCCCACCCCCGACGGGCGGATCTTCGTCGAAGCGACCATTGGAAACTGGACCGGCCCCGCTCTAGTAGACACAGGAGCCATGTGCTCGTACATGGACGGCAGTCTTTTCGCGCTCTTGCGAAGTCAGCGCACTCAATTCAGACCTGCGCGGTTCACACAAGCAAGAATGGCCGATGGCACGGTGACAGATATCCAAGAGGAATGCACCGTAGGCTGTCAGATTGGAAACATCTGGCGGCACGCCACATTTATGTGTCTGCCCACGCTAAACCACCGCGTCCTGCTTGGCATGGATGTCATCCAAGCATACGGAATGGTCATCAACGCCAGGGATAAGAAAGTCACCTGCTACCCAACACAGACACCAGCCGATAACTGTAATGTGCTGGCATCACTCCCGAACCACGAAACCGAAGAAACCCGAATGGCCAGCTTCATAACACGCGAACTCGTAAAGTTCCAACAGGTAAAGGGTGGGACACAGATGGTGAAGCATCACATCCAACTTATCGACCCCACACCCATAAAACAGCGGTACCAACCTCGAAACCCAAAAATGCAAGCCGTGATTGACGAAGAGGTTGATCAGATGCTAAAAGACGGCATCATAGAGCGGTCCCACAGCGCGTGGAGTTCACCAGTAGTGATCGTCCGCAAAAAGAATGGGAAGCCCCGATTTTGCGTCGACTTCAGACGCCTCAACGCCGTCACCAAGAAGGACGCATATCCCTTGCCTTATATAACCTCGATCCTGGATCGATTACGGAAAGCACGGTACTTCTCGACTATTGATCTAAAACAGGGGTACTGGCAGGTTCCACTCACGCCAGAGAGTCGACAATTAACCGCCTTCACAGTGCCAGGTAGAGGCCTGTACCAATTCCGGGTAATGCCTTTCGGACTGCACGCAGCACCTGCCACCTTCCAGCGCTTGCTAGACACCGTAATCGGACCTGAGATGGAGCCACACGCATTCGCTTATTTGGACGACATCGTCGTGCTTAGTGCCACTCTATCCGAACACCTAGCACACCTGCAGGAGGTATTCCGGCGCCTCAGAAAGGCAAATCTGCAGATTAATCCAGAAAAGTCGAAATTCGCGCAGAGTTCAATACAGTACCTAGGCCATGTGATTACGGCAGATGGAATCCACACAGATCCTGATAAAGTTGCTGCAATACGCGACATCCCTGCACCAACACGGGTACGAGAGCTACGACGATTCCTTGGAGCCGCTTCCTGGTACAGACGTTTCGTGGCCGACTTCGCCAAGATCGTAGCACCTCTTACGCTGTTACTAAGAAAGGCCCAGGCATGGAAATGGGGAGAACACCAACAGATCGCGTTCGAGAAACTTAAAACAGCGTTAACAAGCGCGCCGGTGCTCACCTGTCCCGATTTCAGCAGACCGTTTGAACTCCAGACCGACGCTTCTGACTACGGAATTGGCGCGGCTTTGGTTCAGCGAACTGATGACAAAGCTAACGTAGTAGCATACGCAAGCCGGGCCCTCTCCGATCCAGAGCGAAACTACTCCGTCACAGAAAAGGAATGCCTAGCAGTTGTGTGGGCGGTGCAGAAGATGAGACCCTATATAGAAGGGTACCATTTCACAGTAATCACGGATCACCAATCCCTCCGTTGGCTCCATTCGATTCAGAACCCGTCTGGACGACTAGCACGATGGGCGATTTTCCTACAACAGTTTGATTGTACCATCCAATACCGGAAAGGAACGCTGAACCAAGTCGCTGACACCTTATCACGACAACCGCTCCCATATACCGCCTCCAACGACGACCCCGAACTCCATGTGGCTGAGAACCCACCCACATGGTATGACAGAAAGTTCACGGAGGTAGAAACACAACCGCAAGACCATCCTGACTACCGCATCGCGAATGGACGCCTGTTTCGTCGACTCTGGGATCCGGCGGATCTGACCGAACCCAACGAAGATACCGAATGGAAACTTTGTGTTCCACGACCTCAACAACTACAAATACTTGAGGAAAACCACGACCGCCCGGATGCCGGACACTTGGTGATTGCCAAAACTCTGGCAAGGATCGCCTTGCGATATCACTGGCCTGGGTTGACAAGAGACGTTACCAACTACGTACGTCAATGCAGAACGTGCCAACGATTCAAACCATTCCAACAAGCAGCGCCCGGACTAATGAGACCCCCGGCAATAGCTGGTCCATGGGAGACAGTTGCCACAGACATTGTAGGACCACTACCACGATCCCACCAAGGTCACGCGTATCTTCTCGCGTTCCAAGATCGACTGACTAAGTGGGTCGAATGTCGACCACTGCGGAAAGCAACTGGCCCAACGATCACAGCCGCCTTCCGAGAGCTCATTGTGGCACGCTATGGTTGCCCCCGCGTGGTGATCACGGACAATGGGACCGAATTCAACAACAATATCTTCACGCAGACGTTAACAGCGCTCGGCATCCGTCACCAGCTAATTCCTCCGTACACACCGCAAGCAAATTTCGTAGAAAGGGTAAACCGAGTGTTAAAACCCATGCTCGCGCAATACTGCGAAGCGGACCAGCGAACTTGGGACAGATATTTACCCGAGATGATGACGGCCATTAACACCAGCCGACATGAGTCCACGGGCTACACACCCGCCTACCTGAACTATGGTCACGAGCTGACACTACCCGGAGAATACCACCGAGCAACCCAGGAAGAACGTGGTGAGCAGCGAAACCCCCACGAAGTGCCACCGGACCATCTAGACCGCCTGGAGAAGCTAGAAGAAGCACGAGAGCTGGCCAGAATCAACCTTAGCCACGCTTCCAGTCGCCAGGGCGAATACTACAACCGGGGACGACGCGAATGGCAGTGCGAAGAAGGGGACCAGGTCATGCGACGCGAGCATCCACTATCGGCAGCCGGCAGAGGGTACGCGGCCAAACTCGCTCCCAAGTACTCAGGGCCGTGGACAGTCGAGAACCGTGTGTCTCGACTGGTATACGACTTGCGGAACGAGCGCGGCCGTCGTTTATATCGGATCCACATCAAGGACCTTAAGCCAGCCCATTAACACCTCCGTTTTATGATTAGTACATGCTGCCAACAAGGACGATGGAGAGGAGCCGCCGACCACGGATCCGACCAGTGTCGCCATGCTTGATGGCAACCGTGCAGCCACCCACCCAGGAGACGACGCCACCCCGCGCAGTCCCCACTGCGGCACCACCCGCCGAATTCTTCATCTCCCGGACCCCGCCACGGAGGCGAGATGTCGCTCAGCTCGTCCACGAGCTGGGTTTTACACCCCTGTTAGTGCGCGTCCCCCCTGGAGTTACTACGTCCCCCTACCTGCCCACCCACCAGAAGACACAGACTTTATCTCCCCGGTGGTGCAGGTAGACCGTCCCGGCGGATAACAATTCCCCCCTCGCCGCCTGCAGAACAGTGAACTGACAGTGCTAGTGCCCGCCAGCATGGCCAGGAACATTGGACCAGTAGAATAAGTTAAGTTAAGTAGGTTAAAAGGGTATATATAAGTTAGTTAATAAAGGTGTAAAATAGGGTAGATAAGTTAAGTAAGTAAACCGGGTAGTTAAGGTAGCAAGTAAGTACGGATATTCACCATCTGTCCACCGCACCCCGAAGTAAGACGGGGGTGTGACGATGTCACCAAACGAGCTCTAGCCACTTGGCTCGTTGCGCCAGGTCTCGGAGCGCGCGCGACTAATTGATCCGCACAGTACCGTACCTAACGCATGATACAACCGAAATGCAAGTTAGTAAACGATCAATTAGTCAAGCCGTATAAAAGGGCTGCGAGTAGACGAACAAAATCAGTTAGTATTCCGCTAGTGATCCGTTCTCCGCTGCAGTCAAACCGCTTGGTAAGCATATTGTTTCTATTATTCTTTACTGTACCGCCCTCTGTGGCAGTATTTATTTTTGTATTCGTTACTCTGCACTGTTGCAGACGTAGCAAGATTTATAAGTTTGTTTTCCGTCACACTGCGCCGGTCCTGCTGTGACGTCATCACTGTCTCTCTCTACACTGTGTCGGTCCTGTTGTAGAGGCTACAGTTAGTTAGGTTGTCTCCGTCACACTGTGTCGGTCCTGCTGTGACGTCATCACTGTCTCTCTCTACACTGTGTCGGTCCTGTTGTAGAGGCTACAGTTAGTTAGGTTGTCTCCGTCACACTGTGTCGGTCCTGCTGTGACGTCATCACTGTCTCTCTCTACACTGTGTCGGTCCTGTTGTAGAGGCTACAGTTAGTTAGGTTGTCTACGTCACACTGTGTCGGTCCTGCTGTGACGTCATCACTGTCTCTCTCTACACTGTGTCGGTCCTGTTGTAGAGGCTACAGTTAGTTAGGTTGTCTACGTCACACTGTGTCGGTCCTGCTGTGACGTCATCACTGTCTCTCTCTACACTGTGTCGGTCCTGTTGTAGAGGCTACAGTTAGTTAGGTTGTCTACGTCACACTGTGTCGATCCTGCTGTGACGTCATCGTTGTTTCTCTCTGTACTGTGTCGGTCCTGTTACAGAGGATACATAATTTCTGATTGGCTTTCCGCCACAATAGTGTCATGTTATTTCCGTTGTATTTTCAAATATTAGCTGCCTGTGTTATGTTTTCATAGTTCATAAATTGTTTGCTTACGTTATATTTTCTTATGTTATTTGCTGGTTCTAGTATTAGTAATCAACACTGCGAGTGTCAGTATCTCCTGAATAAAACAAAACGTTGTTTTCTGGTCAAATAAATTATTTCTTGTACCACCCTGACCTCCACTGTACTATCCCGGTCTAAGTCCGATTGGCGCCCGAGCAACCAGAACCCGCAACACCAGGGAGCGTCACAATATATATATATATATATATATATATATATATATATATATATATATATATATATATATATATATATATACAGGGTGTCCCTAAAATGCGTGGACATCGCTTAACCACAGATTCCTGGGTCGAAAATAAGACGATTTAACTAAACTTACCTATATGCAATTACGTTTCGTTTAGCTAGTATTCTGCTTCAAAGTTCTTTCAAGAAAAAGTTATTTTATCCATAACTACAGAACGCTTGGATCGATTTTGATAATATTCGGTACTGTACTTCTTACAGATGTAGGTCATCTTTTAAGGTGATATTAGTTATTATCAGTGGACCATTAGTGTACGAAACACGGGTAACCCGGCATAAATCAGTCAAAAACTTTTTAATGTTAAGGCCAATAACTTTCAAAAAAATAGTTTCAGAAAGAGACATTCAATAGTAATTCTTTTGTTCTTGTTATCTGTACTGATATCTGTTAAGGTTGAGACACACAAAAATAAAATCTGAGGGACCGCGCACTGCATTTCATAAAAAAATGTCATCTAGCAGTCAGGTTTTTTAAGAAAATAATGACGATATGATATTTATTAGTGCAATTATTTAGATTTCCTTTGAATTTTTGCAAAATGGGCACCTCGTTCACCAGATTTAAATATTTGCGATTCCTTTTTGGTTAAGCGATGTCCACGCATTTTAGGGACACCCTGTATATATATATATATATTATATTATATATATATATATATATATATATATATATATATATATATATATACCGGGTGAGTTTTTTAACCTGAGACTTTCAAATATCTCGAAGAATAGGCACTCTACGAAAAAACGGAAATTATCCAAATTTAATCATTCTGGGGGGAAAATACATTAGTGCAAAAAATAGTCCCCCACCCCTCTCTTTGTGGGAGGGGCGGGGGTAACTTTGAATCTAAAATAGGAACCCCAATTTTTTATTGCATATATATATATATATATATATATATATATATATTTATATAAATTATTACAATAATCATATATAAATTGTTACAATAAATATATATATATATACAGTGCGAATAACGTAAGACTATACATTGGCGACTTTATTTTAGCTTTAATCAATTTGCCCATGTCAGTAACAACTGAAATTACAATGACGTTTGTTTTGGTAAATGTCACTATTTTCAATATTGTGTTACTGATATCTCACGAGTTTGCGTAATAATTAGTGCAAAAAATGTACATCACAGAAGAAAAGTTTAAGATGTATTCCTGGTATTTAGAAGGGGCGTCTTTGCGAGAAATTTCTGATTATTTCAGCTTTGAATTCCCGGGCAGGGCCCATCACATGTCATCAAACGATGACAAATTTAGTTATCACCCCCAAGTGATTTTGGAAATGTACTGATACCAATTACAATTTCAGTACTTGAAGTGTACTTTTAATTCAATAACATGTAATAGATTTAATAAAATATTGGAATAAATTCTGTAAATGATTTAAATAAATATAGTAGTCTGTGGACTGGTGTCTAATTTTACATTATTCAACCATAATAAATTGGAGTTTTTGTATGATATCACCATGGTAACATTAAGTAAATGCCCTATGTCTAATTTTAAATTATTCAACGAGTTGATACTAGCATGGGCAAATTGATTAACGCTAAAATAAAGTTGCCAATGTATAGCCTTACATTATTCGCACTGTATATATATATATATATATATATATATATATATATATATATATATATATATATATATATATATATATATATATATTGTATATATAAATCATAACACTCAGTAAAAATCGTCACTTTCAAAATTGTTTTTAAAGGATTTTATAAGATCATAGAATAAAAAATCTGGTGTGGTCACCACACTACTTTCTTATACTCAATTTTAATTGGCAATCACAATTTTGTCATTATCTAGTGAGCCATGCAATATTTTCAAAATATGAAATCGCCATTAACATGGGCCCATAAATGTGCAACTTTTGTCTAATTTAACCGACCTTGTATCTCTTATAGTTTCCGAGATAGTTGCCCGTTTAAATAGGACACCCTGTATATATATATATATATATATATATATATATATATATATATATATATATATATATATATATATGTAAGGAAGTTTACTTCCTTAGAAATAATTTGAATATCCCGCGCTGAGACGCGAGACGGTAGACGAGTGAACTGAACGAAACGTCAGTGAGATATTTTGATATGACAATTATTGTTAAAATAGTAAATAATAAACATTGAATATAGTTTCTTTGTTTATTGCAGGTGTGTAAATGTGTAAATGAATGTATGTGTTTATAATATAAATAAGTAAATAAAACTTTGTTTATTGCAGAGAAACGATTCTTGTTTATCCCAAGAAAAATCCTTGGACTTGTACCATTAAAGTAAACTCACATTACAAAACTATATTCTCGTTTATAAGGAAATAGGAAGACAAAAATGGACAAATTACAATTTGAGTTCAAATGTGTGGCAGCAGCCGATGGAAAATCAAACACAGTTATTATAACCTCAATCACCACACAAGATAATAGAATTTTCAGCTTGGCAAGTGAAGACCAATCTGCAAAGAAACATACACTGATAACAGCAACAACCACTTTTGCAAAAGTGAAAAACAGTTTGAAAAAGAGGCACCAATCAAGAAAAATATGGATAACTTTAACTGATGAAATGAAAGATGTGTACTTTGATGAAGATGAAAATTTACAGTTTAATGATACATACCTAGAAGAAACAGATGAAATAAATAAAGTAGCAACAGAGGAAGACAATCCAATGGTAAAACTACTGGAAAAGCTTATTGAAAATACACAGAAATCTGAAGAAAAAAGTTTGGTAAAAATAACCAAAGATTTCATTATTGAAAAATTTAATAGCAAAATTACAAATGCTAACCAGTGGATGGATGAGTTCGAGAAAGAATGCCAGAGGTTTAATATTAATCAGAAAAGGAAAAAAATTGAAACTTTAAAATTCTTTCTTGACAAACAATACTTGGACTGGTATAGTTGTATGCTGATGAAATTATCCATAAATTCAGAATGGGACCAATGGAGACAAATATTCCGTGAGACTTTTGCAAATAAAGGTTGGTCCCCAATAAGGCACGCCTTATCATTTAAATACCAAACAGGTAATCTGATAGATTATGCAATAAAAAAAGAGAAGTTATTATTAGAGGTTAGAAAAACAATAGATACTAACACACTAATCGATCTGATTGCGGTTGGATTACCAAATTTCATTGCTGATAAAATAGACAGGGAAACTATACAAACAACAGAAGAATTATGCAATGAAATAGGAAAACTTGAACATCTGATAAAAAAGAATAGTTCAAATGCAAACAATACTAGAGGTGAAAATTACAAAAAGGTCCCATGTAAAATCTGCAAGGATAAAGGTAAAGGGAACAGATTCCACGCAGAAGATAAATGCTGGTTCAATGATGAGAAAAAGAAACTAGAAAACACTTCACTCTTAGAGGTTGAGAATTTTGAAGATCCAAAAAACTCGAAAGTACACCATTAATCTCAATTAAGGTAACATTAAATAATTTACTGAACGTTCAAGCTATTTATGATTCAGGGTCAACTATAACCTTAATTAACTCAAGACTACTGAATCTACATCAAGGTAAAGTCAGTGACAATAAAACTATTAACTTGAAAACGATTAATGGTGTAAATAGAACAAGTGGAATAATAAAATTAAAAATTAAAATTATGGAAATTGAGAAAGAAGTCAATGTATGCATTGTAAATAATATAAATTTCAACCATGATTTTCTCATAGGACTCGATTGTATAAAAAAATTCAAATTAATCCAAAATGATAAACTTGAAATCAAGCAAAATAATATGGATGATGAGTATGAAAAAGAAAGGTCAATAATTCCCACTACCAAGGGTAACACTGAAAATATCGATAATTTATATAAAAATGAGGAGAAAAATCTTGAATTAAACATAAATTTCAATGAAGATATTGAAATACAAAATTTTGAAGCCACGACAAATGATTTAAGCGAAAATGAAAGGACGAAAATAGAAAATTTGATAAACAAATATTGGATGATATTCGCAAAAGATAAATATGATGTAGGATGTGTAAAGGACTATGAAGCAAGAATTGACTTGCAAATAGATAAATACTGCAGCAAAAGACCGTACAGATGCACTATAAATGACAAGAAGGAAATTGAACAGCAAATTGCGAAACTGCTTGAAAGGAAACTAATTGAAGATTCATATAGTCCTTTTGCAGCTCCGGTCACATTGGCTTTTAAAAGAGATGAAGAATCAAAAAGCCGCCTATGCATAGATTTCAGGGATCTTAATAAAATAATAGTACCTGAACCACAACCTTTCCCGCGAATTGATGATCTTTTGGTCAGAACAAGAAACTGCAAATTCTTCACAAAATTGGATATTAATTCGGCGTTTTGGTCAATACCCTTGCGTATTGCAGATAGAAAGAAAACAGGTTTTATCACCCAAGAGGGTCATTACCAGTGGACCTGTTTACCCTTCGGTCTTAAAACGTCTCCAGTCATATTTCAAAGGATATTGAGTAATATTATACGAAAACATGGACTATCAAATTTCGCAATAAATTATATTGACGATATCTTAATATTTTCGAAAACATTTGAAGAGCACATAATCCACCTGGAAAATTTACTTCAAGCAATAAAAAATTAAGGATTCCGACTAAAACTTACAAAATGCGAATTTGCTATGAATTCAGTTACATATTTAGGACATATTATTTCCTACAACTCTGTCACTCCAATGAAAAATAATTTAATAGCAATAAAAAAATTTCCAACTCCGAAAACGCAGAAAAACATTCGACAGTTTCTTGGTAAGGTAAACTTTTATAACGAATATATTCCAAAAAATGCTATAATTCTGGAACCCTTACATAAATTATTAAAAAAAAATCAAAAATTTGAATGGACTGAAGATTGCCAAAGAACTTTCGATTATCTAAGAAATTTCCTGTGCACACAACCAATATTATCGATTTATGATACAGAATTACCAGTACATATCTATACGGATGGAAGTTTGCTAGGATTAGGAGCTATATTAAAACAGCCACAACCAGATGAAAATGGCAAAGAAAAGCCAGTTGCATACTTCTCAAGAAAATTAAATGACGCACAAAAGAAGAAAAAGGCCATATACCTAGAAACACTGGCAGTCAAAGAAGCAGTTCTATATTGGCAACACTGGCTAATGGGAAGATCATTCAAAATATTTACAGATCATAAGCCTTTAACAAATCTCAATATAAAAGCAAGACAAAAACGCAAATTGGTGCAGACTTCACGAAACTGACAAACAATGTATTAAACAAGGGAAAGATCGGAAAAATCTTAACAGATCAATACCCAGGCATTAACTCCAAGGAGTTTTTGTGACGATTGCCATCCCAAAAGCTACTAAAAAACTCCACAGAACGACGAGACTGATCAATAAAAATAAAATAAATGTATTATTATTATATGTAGTTTTTCATTGATTATTCATAATTAAAAAATAAAAATAAAAACAACCTATGCGGGAATCGAACTCAGACCAATCGCGTGGTAGATAAGGACGTTATCCACTCGGCAACGCTGCACCAACTGTCAGTGCTTCTTTTAAACAGCTATATAAACACTGCTATATTTTTAAAGCCCTTTTTCTCGAAAAGGAAAAAACGTTGCGCGCTATTACTTTACCACAAATCACTACTAGTGTCCACCTACTACTAAAAAAAATTTCAGCCAAATCCGTGTTCCGGTCGTGACAATGTCTCCTTGTTAGATTTAGTTATAACTAATTTTACCTGCACCGTTTCTCGTGAATTTGAGTCCATACTCGGCATTGAATACTCTTCTCATCCCGCTTTACATGTCTCACTTGATGCATGTAATAACATTAAGTGCCATAATTCCCATAGTACAGGTGTTACTTCATATAATTTTAAGCGAGCTAATTATGTAAAACTGTATGATTTAATTGGCAGCTATGACTGGAACATGCTTTCTAGCTTCAATGATGTTGATAAGCAGTGTGACTTTTTCTATACAGTCCTGTACAATATGTTTCGTCAATGTGTCCCTCCTAAACCGTCCTATAAGTATACCTATCCTCCTTGGTTTTCTATTCAGATAAAAAAAAACATTAAATTAAAATCCCACTACCTGAGAATGCATCACAAATTTCCTGCCATAACATCGTACTTAGATAAATTCAAGCAATTGCGATCTAAAATTAAATATGACCTTAAAGAATCCTATGCCCAATACATCCACTCATGCGAATCTTCAATTTCATCTGATCCCTCTAAGTTCTGGAAATTCATTCAATCTAAAAAGACCGGCTCCTCTTTACCAGCCACGATGACCCTTAATAATGTCCCTCTTTCTACGCCCACTTTGATAGTTGAAGCATTCGCCTCGCACTTTAGCAATGTCTTTGCTACTCCATCAAACGATCCTCTGCCTCCGCTTCACACTCATTCTAACAACCCCATATCCCTCAAATATATTAGTACCGATACTATTATCCTTTCGATTAAAAAACTGAAACCTAATCTGTCCTGTGGTCCTGACCTTGTACCTAGTCTGCTTATTAAAGATTGCGCAGTACCACTATCTCTTGCCCTTTTCCATATCTTCAATCTCTCCTTAAAATCCTGTTCGTTTCCTTCACTTTGGAAGGTTGCTCGGGTGATTCCTATCCACAAATCTGGCAACGCATCTGACATCTCAAACTATCGTCCAATTGCTATACTATCTAATTTTAGCAAAGTTTTTGAAACTACTTTGCACAATTTCATATATCCTAAAATTCATAACCTTCTCTCATTCTCTCAACACGGCTTTGTTGAACGTAGATCCACAGTCACTAACCTTTGTGCCTTTACCCATTACCTTTCCTCTATTATTGATGACAATGGACAAGTTGATGTTGCCTATACGGATTTTGGGAAAGCTTTCGATCGGTTGGATCACAATATACTTATCCATAAACTCCGCTCTTTTTCGCAATCTCCTTCACTCATTTCGCTAATTTCCTCCTATCTCAGCAATAGATCACTCTTCGTTAATTGCCATGGTACTATTTCTCATTATTTCCAACCCACTTCTGGAGTCCCCCAAGGCTCCAACCTTGGTCCATTACTATTTCTACTTTTTATTAACGACATAACTCTTTCTATTTCCTGTAACAAACTTCTTTTTGCTGATGATTTAAAAATCTTTACTTCTATATCTTCACCTGAAGACTGCATTGCTCTTCAAGCTGATCTTAATAATTTAAATATCTGGTATACCGTTAACAAATTGTTTCTTAATCTGGCCAAGTGCAAAATAATGACTTTCTCCCGAAAGTATAATGTTGTTACGTATAATTACACTACCTCAAACCTTTCTCTTCCCCGTGTTAATGAAATTATAGATTTGGGAGTCACGTTCGATACTAAACTTACCTTCATCCCTCATGTACTGAATACCGTTAATTCCTCTCACAGAATGCTTGGTTTCATTATTAGAAACACCCGTAATTTCCGCGACTTACAACCCATTTTCGTCCTGTATTTTGCTTATATCAGATCCAAGCTTGAATATTGTTCGTTAATATGGAATCCATTGTATACCAAGAACGCGAATATACTTGAACATATTCAGAAAAATTTTTTAAAATACATTTATATATATATATATATATATGAACTTATGTATTTGTTTTTTTTTTTAGGTAAATATCGCGGTGCTGCTCATCTTAGTTGTAATTTGAATTACAAGCAACCGCATTTCATCCCCGTATTTTTCCATAATTTCAGTGGTTATGACAGTCACCTGTTGGTGAAAGAGCTCGGAGCGGATGAAGATCCAATTACAGTGTTACCCTGTAATGGGGAACGGTTCATTTCATTTTCGAAACAGCTTGGCGACATATCGTTACGATTCCTTGATTCATACAGGTTTATGGGTAGTTCACTAGATAAACTAGTCAGCTATTTACACCCCGATTCATTTAAATTTATGAATCAGCACTTTCCTGACAAGCAAAAATTCGAGTTGATGCGACGGAAAGGTGTATTCCACTATGACTATGCGAATTCGTGGGAACGTTTGGAAGAGACTGCATTACCGGAACAAAGATCTTTTTATTCCCATGCGCAAACAGTGTGGAAAAAGTTTGAACATGAGACGTTAGGTGACTATATGGAGCTGTACCTGCAAACTGATGTGCTGTTATTCGCAGATGTATTTGAAAATTTCAGAGATGTATGTCTCAACTCATATGCTCTGTACCCAGCTCATTATTTTACAACGCCGGGTAAATTATTTTGTGTGTGTGTGTCACAAATACACTAATTTGTATGGGTTGTCAGGGTCAGCGTGGGACGTTATGTTGAAGATGACGGGGATAACATTAGAACTATTAACTGACATTGATATGTTGCTATTCTTTGAGCGGGGAATTAGAGGTGGTATCAGTCAATGCTGCAATCGCTACGCCCATGTCAACAACCCTTACATGAATTCATCATATGATCCCGAAAAAGTTGACACGTATTTAATGTATTTCGATGCATGTAATTTATATGGCTGGGCCATGACTCAATTTTTACCGTACGGCGGCTTTAAATAGTTAACACCTGACGAAATAAATACACTTGATATTAGTGCAATTCCCGGTAACGGTATATGGTTATGTTATGGAAGTTGATTTGGAGTACCCAGTAAATATTCATGACGCACATAAAGATTTTCCTATGTGCGCTAAAAGCAGAAAGCCGGAAGGTTCGAAATTTAAAAAATTACTAACCACGCTACACGATAAAAACAAGTATATTATACATCATAGAAATTTAAAGCAACTCTCGAGCACGGTTTGAAATTAAAAAAAATTAATCGCGTTATTAGGTTTAAACAATCGGTTTGGTTGAAAACCTATATAGACTTGAATACAGGGTTCAGAAAGAATGCGCTTAATGAATTTGAGAAAAACTTCTTCAAACTAATGAATAATGCTGTGTTTGGAAAATCGATGGAAAACATCAGAAACCGTCGCGATATAAAATTAATTTCCAAGTGGGATGGTCAGGGTGGGGCTCGGAAATACATTGCACGACCAAATTTCAATAAACTATCCGTTATAACATCAAACTTAGTATCGGTTGAAATGAATAAAGTTAAAATCAAATTTGATAAACCGGTGTACGTGGGTATGGCAATTTTGGATATTTCAAAGTATCTTATGTACGATTTTCACTACAATTACATCCACAGAACATTTACAATGCCCAAATTACTTTATATGGATACTGACTCGTTGATATATGAATTTACACAACCCGATCCGTATACACAAATTAAACATGATATACACAGATTCGATACGTCAGATTATGAATGCGACAATAGATATGGAATTCCTCAAGTCAATAAAAAGATTGTTGGAGAATGCAGGTATGCTTATGACTAAATTTGCAGGTTTACGGGCTAAAATGTATTCATTTTCATTGGAAAATGATCGATCATATAACAGAGCAAAAGGTATATCGGGGATTGTGACTAGAACATTAACGATAGACGATTACAAAGACACGCTGTTTAACAATAGAAATGTGTGCAAGAAAACTAGAAGTATCATCTCAAAGAATCATAACATATTTAGTATTGAACAGAACAAGCTAGCCCTCTCTGCGAACGATGATAAACGATATGTTATACCAAGTTCTAGTGATACGCTACCGTGGGGGCATTTTAAAATATAAAGAAGAAAAAAAAGACTGTTATATTGTACAAATATTATTTTATTAAAAATAAAAAAATAAAATAATTTTATACTACATTTTTTTTATCTATCCACGAATCTTGAGAACTGTCAAAACCTAACCATCTGACATACACCTTTGAACCTTTCCTTTTTAACACTTTTTCCACCAGGTAAATGTCTGGATATTTTGTTTCATGCAGTTCATGCTCGTAAAATCCACCTTCAATTGGATGACCTTGAAGATCCTCTAATTTGTATGTGACTGGATTGGTTATTTGCACTTTACTTATGACAAATATTTCGGTAGACCAATTCGGTGTATATCCCTTATCGAATAAACTTTTAATCTTACTAATACGTACATATTCACCAATTTTAAATTTTGCACGGCCTGCAATTTTTATATTACTATAGACAGTCTGTAACAGATGCTTCTCTTTATCTGGCGTGACGTCTATCGGTCGCATTCGTATAGTACTATGTATTTTATTATTATATTCACTTATCAGCTGCAGTTGTGCATTTATCCATTTATATGTACCATTCACACTGAACTCACGCCACATGCGTTCTTTCAATGTGCGATTGAATCGTTCAACAATTGAGGCTTTCAGTGTACTATACGTGGAATAGTGATTGATTCCATGTTTTTTCATCAGAGATTGGAACTTCGCGTTGTAGAATTCTTTACCGTTATCGGATTGTAAATTTTTAGGATATCGTTGACACTGAAGCACGTTAGTCATAGCGCGCGTCACATCTATAGCAGACTTTGTTTTCACTGGTTCTGCCCATGCATACTTTGAAAACGTATCTATGACAGTTAACAAATATTTATATCCCTTATTTTCACGTGCATATGGAATCATTTCAACGAGATCAATTTGCCATAAGTCATCAATACCCATCGTTATTACCCGTCTTCTAGGATAATTTCGACGTGCTGGTTTGGGCAGCTCTTGCACGAGTTGCCTTTTGCTCATTGTTATTGTTTTCCTTCCGTATAGCATTCGATCTAGTAGTTTTATGCATGTATTCATCAATTTCCCGTCGAATGGTAATATTCAGTATAGCTGTAAATTCTTCACTAATCAGTACACGATATTTGCTGATTACTATTTCCGAGATCGTTTCAATGAGAGTATCAAGTTTCCGTTCCACAGTATTAAATGAATCATCCACGTATTTCGTGTTTACTGCGTTATGCATGTACAATGGATCTGCTACTTGTGCAGTAATCTGCATTTCAGCGTCGTATGCATATATATTTGCATTTTCCACAATATTCTTTTTTATGAGCACCACATCCTTTATAGAAGTTGCCAAATCAGCATGTATCTTATCGACATATTCTTTATTTACAGCATCATTATATTCCTGTGGTTTTACAACATTAACAATTTTCCGTCCATTAACATCATACTCCCGAATTCATTAAGTTTCAAACTATTCTTTTCTCGAGCGAGCACATTCTGCTCTAAACGTCTTCCGAACTTATCAACAGACATATTTAAAATGAAATATTATTTAAATCACCCCCACATATATATTTATTCGATAATATCAGCTTCTCGCAGCTCCTCAATTATGGATACTATTTCATTATTATAAGCTGTATGCCCAGCGTGTGTTGATGCCCGCAATATCCGTAATCGATCCACAAGTTCATTAATATCGTTCCAGTAAATGTATTCTCGTTTTAATGGTGTCACATTCATCACATCATTATTGACAACTCCGCGTCCTAACACTGACGCAGACTGTGAACGGTGGCGTGCAGCAGGAAATGCCGGTTTTAAAATCTTCATCCATTTATAACTTTTATTACCTTTGAACTGCTCGGTAGCGCTATAATTTCGTTTATGCACATTCGAATCCTTTATTATTTCAATATAATTTTCTGTATCACGTTTAGTGTATGTTTTAGGATTTTTTTTAAATAAAAGCTCATAGAGACCTTTTGTACCCAAATAGAATTTTTCACCAACTAATATGTCATTATGGACAATATTAACTGGCTTGTCTCCTATTTTAAAATTACCTTCGTCATCTTTTCTTATACCATATGTTGTATCAAGTTCACTACTATCAGCGGTTACAAAATATAGCAGATAATCAGCCGCTATATGACCAAACTCTTCACTGTACTTTTCTTTTAATTCAATAATTTGTTTTTGACCCTGAAGGGTTTCTAATACTGATTTAATCATTGACCTTGGTGAATGCTCTTCTGCTTCTCAGCAATAACGCTCATATCGAGAAATGGTGTTGCTGGTTCGAAATTTAATTTTCGTGGTGTTAATAAAATATTTTGACTACTGCTGGGTGTAGCCGGTGAAACTTTCTCTTCAGATTGCGCTTTTATCGTCCTACTCTTCATTCTTGCTTTTTTATTTTTCTTTGTATATTTTTTTACAGATGATATGTCTTCATCAGATTCATAGTAGATTTATTTAAGTCAAAAATTGATATTACAGGTTGATCCCCAAAGGATTGGAATAATGACTTGTACTTCAGAAGTAAGGAAGTTTATTCGAAAGTTCATACAAAAACTTGCGCCGACGTTTCGACCTTGAGGTATGAGGTCATTTTCAAGGCTACAACAGTTAAATAAGAACACATGTTAAATATAACAATTCAATAAGGACAGTAACTTACCAAACGTATTACAGCAATGAATATTTAAAAAATCTAAATAATATTAAATTAAAAATAAATCAATTAATATTGTGTAAAATAAAATTACTATTTCATTTTAAATTGTCTAATTGTTCATTTAATACAGTAAAATTCTTAGTTAAATTTACACAACAGCTACATGAAGACTTATACATATAGATTTAATTTTTATTCATAATTAACAATTAACAAAAATTCAAAACAGACAATACCAGCACCTAGTTCTGAAGAGCAGCAAATAGAAAAAAAGCATTTAAAATGAAATAAAAACAAATAAACAAATCCAATAAAATTAGATTAAAAACTAGTATTAATTATTTCTCTAATAAATTATAAACCTCTGCAAAATTCTTGAAATTTGGTAACAGGGTCACATAAATCGCGTGCAGTTTAAACTCAGGCGTACAATATAAACGCAGCTTGATATTACTATAACGTCATGTAAGTTATGCGTTCCTGATATGAAATGTAAAAATTCAACCATTTTGTAACAACATTTATGTGTTTTATTTTTCAATTTCATTTTTATTTTTATTAGAAAAATAATTAATACAACATCGAAATGAAATTATTTGTAATGCATAAGAAAAATAATTAAATACATATATACAAGGCAGCATTTGTTATACATGTATTTATTATAAAAAGGATACATAATTTTCTCAAATATACTCTTTATGATTGGAAACATACTGAATAATGTTTTTATTTTAAATAATAGTAATTTACGGAGTACAGAATTATTATATAGATCTTAATAAATGACCTTGAACCATTCTCAGCACGAAATGTAAGATTCAAATAGTAGGGGGGATATATTAAGGTAATAATTAATTAATAAAAATTACATTGTTTTACTACTTTTATATTTTTTAAAATGTTTAACATGTTTCGACATAATATGTCATCATCAGGAACAAAAATTACAAATTCAAAATACATGACAACCAAAAACAAAAACAAATAATAATTTTAGTATTATTTAAACGAAAACCAAAGGCAACTAAATTTAATTTAAACATTTAAAAAGAATTGAATAATTTAAATCAGTTTGTTCATTTATCAAATTGAAATTTTGAGATTTATGTTTATATATTTCAATTGCTTCTAAATAATTTAATTTTTGCCCTTTTTCTACAATATGTAAAATTTTTATACAATCCAAAAAATTTTCTGAATTATTTTTATTTTTAATTGCCTTTAAATGTTCATTTAATCTAATTTTGAAATTTCTCCCTGTTTGACCTATATAAATAGCATTACAACTACAGGATAATAAATACACTCCAGATTTATTTAAAAGTTCAATATTGTCTTTATTATTAAAAATAATATATTGTAATTTAGTTAATGATTTAAAAGAAATATTAATATTTTATTTACGTAATATAACTGCTATTTTATCAGAAATCGACCCAAAATAACTTAATGAGTAAAATTTAGATTTAGAATTAGTTTTAGAGAAAGAATGTGGATAAATAATTTTATGAATTCTTTTTTTTTAATTTTTTAATAAAGTTATTAATAGTATTAATACTGTAACCATTATTAATAGCAATAATTTTAATAACATTAATTTCAAAATCTAAATTATATTGACTTAATGGCAAATCAAAAGCTCGATTCAACAAAGCTCTAAAGGTAGACATTTTATGACTAAAAGGATGAAATGATTCAGCAGGAATTATAGAGTCTGTATATGTTGATTTCCTAAAAATTTTAAAATCAAAACCCAAATAACCATCCAAATTAACATAACGAAAAATTTTTAAATCCAAATAATTAATTGATTTAAATTCATTTTCTATTTCTAAAGTAAATTTAATGTTAGCATGTATAGAATTTAAAAAATCTAGAAAAATATTTAATTGTCTTTCAGTTCCAGAAAATCCCGCTAAAATATCGTCGACGTATCTCTTCCAAAAAATAATATGTTTACAAGATAAAGAATTACTTAAAACAATGTTTTCAAAATTATTCATAAATATTTCAGCTAACAATGGGCTTAATGGACAACCCATAGCTAAACCAGAATTTTGTTTATAAAATTTATTATCAAATTGAAAATAATTTTTAATAACACAAAAATTTAGCAAAGTTAATATATCAGAAGACAAATTACTATTTACATTAGATTTAAATAATAAATTTTTAACTTATAATAAGCATTCTTGTGGCGGTATATTTGAAAACATACTACAGACATCAAATGAAACTAAAATTATATTTTGTCTACTACGAAGAGAATTTAGAAATTTTGTTAATTCCAAAGAATTTTTAACAGAATTAAATGATTTAAATTTAGTTAAATTTCTAATAATTGAATTTAATTTTTTAGCTAACTTCCAAGTAGGAGAATTAGTAAAGGAAACAACAGGTCTAATAGGTGTGTTAGGTTTATGATTTTTAATTAAACCATATAATTCAATGCGCACAGTACTTTGTGGGGTTCTTTGCAAACAGACGGCAGAGGACAGATTATTGAGAACCTTTTGGACAACAACAACAACATTGTTATCCTTAATACAGGACAGTCTACCTATTTTAATTCACGATCCAGAAGCTTCTCAGCTCTTGATCTTGCCTTTTGTTCGCCAGCTATTGCACCACAGCTTACATGGGAAGTTCTTGACGACCTCCATTTCAGCGACCACTTTCCTATTCTCATAAAATCTTCTATTTCTTCTATTCCCCACGTGTTGAGCAGAAGGTGGCGAGTCGATTTAGCTGACTGGAACAACTTTACAGCCAATGTAGTACCTCCGATTCCATCAAATGACATCAACGTCTCACTGTCTGATATCAATAAATCTATCTTATTGACTGCTACAGACACCATTCCTAGAACATCTTCTCGTCCCAGAAAGCGTACTGTACCTTGGTGGAATAATGACATCGCCATTGCCATCCAAAATAAAAAGCGATTTTTAAGAATATTTCGACGGAACCCCACCGTTGAAAATCTAATAAATTTTAGAAAAGCACGTGCGCAAGCGCGGCGTACTATTATCCAAGCCAAGCGGAATCCTTGGCGAGAGTACGTGTCTTCAATAACGCCCGACGATCCTCCTAGCCTTCTGTGGAAGAAAATTAGGTACATGAACGGTCACCGGAAATACAACACAATTCCCTTGCTCCAGGTCGATAATGTCGAATGTACAGACCAGGTCAATATTGTTGAACACCTCGCTGATCACTTCGAATCTGTGTCAAGTTCGGATAACTATTGTCTTCAATTCTTGCGCACCAAAGCCACGGTTGAGATCCCGCTCGATTTTGAAACGCTGGACGAACACCAGTACAACCTGGCATTTACCATGGAGGAGTTTGAAAATGCACTTAAGCATACCGGCAACACCTCTGTTGGCCGGGACAACGTTTCTTATGCTATGGTGCGACATCTCCCTATGGTAATGAAGGAACAAATACTGTGTTACCTCAATGAAATTTGGCATTCCTGCAAATATCCTGATATTTGGCGCGAAGCAATAGTTATCCCTGTATTGAAGCCAGGCAAGAACCCGTCTCTGCCCACCAGCTATAGACCCATTTCTTTGACGTGTCACCTGTCAAAGGTCTACGAGCGTATGATCAGTCTGCGTTTGGTTTGGTTCCTCGAATCAAATCAGCTCATTAATCCGCGGCAATGTGGTTCACGAAAGTTGCACTCAACAACTGATCTGCATGTGTATTTCACCAATGCCATACAGAACAGCATTGTGGAGCGCAAGCATCTCGTTGCTGTATTTTTTGATCTTGAGAAAGCTTTCGATATGACCTGGAGATATGGCATTTTAAGAAAACTCCATGACTGGGGATTACGAGGCAACCTACCTCGATTCATTGAGAACTTCTTGTGTGACCGTTCATTTAAAGTGCGTATTGATGACACGTATTCTAGCTCCCATCCTCTCGAAAATGGAATCCCTCAAGGTTCGACCATCAGTGTGACACTCTTCATGATCGCAATCAATGACATCGCCAGCAATCTTCCCAACTCTGTTGACCATTGCTTATGACCATTTTTACTTCCGCATCTTCTGTTGATGTTTGCAAACGCCGTCTGCAAAACGCTGTTGACACAGTTACTCATGCAGCAACTGCGTGTGGCTTTCGCTTCTCAGCCGAGAAGACGAAAGTCGTTGATTTTTGTCGACTACGGACTCCTCACGTGTGTCCCGATCTTACTATGTACGGTGCTCAAATACAGAAAGATGCGGTTGTGAAATTCTTAGGCCTTTATTACGATAGTTATCTGACATGGCGTCGACATATGATGCACCTCTCGGGTCAATGTCGCATGTCACTGAATGCGATCAAGTGTCTGTCAAGCACTAAATGGGGAGCCGATCGAGAATGCCTGCAACGTTTGTATACCGCTTTGGTTCAGTCCAAGTTGGACTACGGGTGTATCGCTTTTTCTTCCGCCAAACGCTGCCACTTGCAAAAATTAAACACCATACTTAATGCTGGCATCAGAATGATCACAGGTGCATTTCGTACTAGTCCTGTCGAAAGTTTGTGCTGCGAGTCGGGCATTCCCCCACTGAAATTTCGATATATGCGCATTGGTATGAAATACACTGTCGGTATACTTACCAAACCACAGCATTTGAATAACACCTTGTTATTTCATAACCAACCTGCTATTGACGTCTATCATCACAGTACTAGTACGATGTGCCCTGTTGCCATTAAACTTGTACGGCAATTGGAAAACTTGCCTATGAGGCAAGAAAATGTGTTACCGTGTCTCGTGCCACGAACTCCACCCTGGTGCAATCCGATCGTCCATACCAATTTGAGTTTGACAAGTCTGTCAAAGCATACCACTCCTCACGCTATGTATGTCCAAGAATTCTATACTTATCTTGAGCACTATAGCACGGCGCTACACGTCTACACTGATGGGTCGAAAACGACTAACGGAACTGGCTGTGCATTCACCGTGAACGATGCTGTCTTCTCCTATCCGCTATCTCCAACATGCTCAGTGTACACGGCTGAGCTATATGCAATCTTCTTTGCGCTGCAATATTGTCTGCTATCTACTGCGGGTAACAATTCGATTGTAATATTTACAGACTCCCTCAGTGCTATTTTGGGTATCTCTACTCAATTTAGTACAGACCCAATGATTCAGGCAATATACGATATTTTTAGTGACTTGCATAGCCAGCATATACGTATCACATTTATGTGGATACCTGGGCATGTTGGAATTCCTGGAAATCACACCGCGGACCAAGCTGCATCTGAAGCTGCTAACAGTCAGTACGTTAACCGTTATGCTGTAAGGCCCGATGACATGGTGTCTGCTATTAATCAATTTTGCGGATCTGCATGGCAGGAGGAGTGGAATCTCTCCACTAGCAAACTCAAAGTTATAAAGCCTCTCGTTACTAAATGGCCATCTCCTTGTTCCGTCACCCGACGTGAGCAGGTGCTTGTTACACGGCTGAGGATAGGTCACACTGCTTTCACCCATCTTTACTTACTTCTAGATGACCCTGTACCCATGTGCGACAGATGTAACGTAAGGCAGACTGTGCGACACATTCTAGTCGATTGTCCACTATACGCCAATGCCCGATTAAACTGCGACGTACAAGGCACGCTAGCAGAAATACTGGCCAACGACAGTACAAGAATTAAAAATTTATTAAAATTCTGCAAGACCATCGGATGTTTTAGCGATATGTAAAATCGCCCCTTGTTTAACTCTACTTGTTTATTTTCTTTTTCAAACCGTGTCGATAGCGGCATATGGCCCTGGCAGCCGGTCCGCTCTTATTAAAAAAAAAAAAGTATTAAATATACATTTATAGAACATATTTGGTTATAGCTTTTCTTGGTCAAAATGGTATTTTTTTGTATTCCTTAACGCAACGTTAATATGTTTTTAAGTATAATTCAGAAGACTACAATTAGTTATGTGTTTTAATATTATAATCATTATATTAGTACCTACTTATTTCTAAGACGAATCTATCTAGGAAAGGGTAGCGGCGGGCTGAGTAAGGCAGTGGTTCTTAATATGGACGTCCGCAGAAATATGTCCAGGGGAGGGCAAACATTTTTTCAGGGGAAGGAATTTACAAATTTACATATGATAAAAAAATAAAAAAATTAACATACGCACATAAATACGTAAATAATAGTAAAATGGTAATATTTACCTGACAATCAATACAAATATTTGACAAAATTTAAATAGATAATTTCGTATATACCGTCTTCCATCTCGTGCCTCCACGCCCCACCCCACCGGATACCCATAGTTCTTAACCTATTAGTAGTCGCGGTCCCCTACATATGCAAAAATATTTTCACATAGTTTTGTAACAATTTATTTGAAATTAATAATATTGTTTACTGATTATTCCAAACCGGGACCATGTTACACTGCTGAATTATACTAGCATTAATACATCTTACTCTAATAGTCTAACTCATCTTCCTTGTACGCGCGGGAAGTTAAAATCGTGTATTATAAAGCGGTGCTTCTTATAGGACTCATTATTGTTGTTTTTTTTTTAAATTTAAAACAAATATTAAAATTCATTATAATGTTATATTTAATTTCTTGGGTTTAACACGGACTTCGTTGTGAAACGTAAAAGCGTGCTTCGGGCGTCTTCGGCAAGCATGAGTATTGTCAAGCACGAGATGCTCCCGTGTGAGCGCACTTAAATCAGATTTTGTTGCAGTTACAGGTTAGACCTCTTGAAGTTATGCTATCCGGATACGTGAAACGAAGGAATTGATCAATATTTGAAAAGCAATTGAAATGTTTAAACATTTAAATAAGAATTTTACACTATTAAATGAGCAAATAGACATTAAAATTTCAATTTCATTTACCAATTGAAAATGAAATAGTAATATTATTTTACACAATGTTAATTGATTTATTTTTAATTTAATATTATTTAGATTTTTTAAATATTTATTGTTATAGAAGGTTTGGTAAATATTTGTTCAAATGTTGCTTTATTTGTTTATAGGCTTTTTGTTAGCCAGAAAATGTCAAAATGTGGGTACGAAACCATTTACATTTAGTAAATATTGTGAGTAGATAGGAGAGGCCGATTCTGGACCACAAGTTCTGATTATCGACACCAGTCGCTGATTTGGCGCTAGTGTCGCTGGCGGGTAATTCAAATTTTGGTTTGCGCTACTGGGGGTGGGGGGTTTGTGTCCCGGCTAATGATTACACTTTTGGCCGCTAGATGGGCGGGAAATTCAAATGGGGGTTTGTGTCCCGACTAATGATTACACTTTTGGCCGCTACATGGCGCTAGTGTCGTTGGCGGGAAATTCAAAATTTTGTTGGTTGGCGGAAAATTCAAATTCTGTCACACACGAATGAGTATACCACCGATTTTGAGGTTATGTGTGTGTGTGTGTGTGTGTGTGTGTGCGCGTGTGTGTGTAGGATCTTGACTGGTGTTTTTAACCATCAGTTATTGCGCATGCGCAATATTCAAATTTTTATTTATTTTTATATGTAATAGTAATATATAAAACAATGAGTCAGAGAATATAACATTATATAAAGGATTGTAAGTTTTTACATAATTAAACATGTATTATGAGTAAATATTATTTATTTTATATACAACATGAAACAATGGGTCATACAGTAGAACAGATGAACTATATATATAAATTATTTTTTAAGTTTTACATATCAAACAGCTATTATGTGGGAATATTAGAGTTATCTCACTGCTACAATAACAACATCTGAGTAAATTCTCAGTAACATTTAATTGTGAAATTATTGAATGATTGCTAAATAAACTCCATGTGGAAGTTGAATGTAAATTATGGCAAATAACACAAGCGTAGATTTCATTAAGTTTAATCGTTGAACTACCGTCACTGTACGTAATTCTTGATCGTTCTTGTTTTGTGTATCCACTTGAAAGCATGCATACTGTATTGTAAGATTGTTCTTCATCTTCATGCCTACGTGTGTGGAAAACATCTGCACAGTATCCACTCCCCGCACTATCGGTTGCATAATCACTATCAATATAATTTATATTCTCATCACTGTCACTGCTGCTATATTCAAAGTTTTCATGTGCATCCATATCTTCATCGGATGAACTCATTTTTCACAATGTTTTATACTAGTCAATTTTCATGAATTTAACAGAACTACAATTTCCAACCATCCCCGTGAATATCATAGCATATTTGCCAGTGTTGAATTCCACCATCTGCTCATCTGCGAGGTCGGCGAAGCGTTTTGGTAAGAATGTCACAGACTTCGCAAGTTCTACCAATATGGTAGGACCGAATTTTATCGTCACTCTTTTCACCGAAATAATCTGATGCTGGACACCAACTATGAACTCCGTAAGTTTGATCACAGGTTTCTTGTTCTCCAGTTGACCAATGTGATTCAGCGCATCTAGATCCATTTTTATTTCTATATAATACGTATATTTGAGAACAATACAAATTAAGATATACATTACCGTTGGGGCGTACTCTTTGAACTGCTGCTTACTCAGTAGCGGTCCCGTGTTGCGGTCGTAACAGGATTACTCCGTAAGTTTGATCACAGGTTTCTCGTATGCCAGTTGACCAATGTGATTCAGCGCATCTAAATCCATTTTTATTTCTATATAATACGTACATTTGAGAACAATATAAATTAAGATATACATTACCGTCGTTAACCCTTGTGTCCGCGACAGACCACCCGTGTGGTTTTTTCGTTTTCGATGAAACAATTCGACATATTATTGTTAACATTATTGAATGAGCTTTTGTGACATCCAAGAACTATTCAAGAAGAACATATTAAGCCAAAAATAATGTTACAAATGTTATTAGAAAGTTAAAAAAATTAAGTCTACATTTAAACGAACGTAAGTCTGTGAAGAAGCACCCGGGTGATCCAATATGTTTTGTATGGGAATTAATGTGAATATCGGCTCTATCGCAAAAAAATCAATAAGTATTATATCTGGGGTAAGGTATATTATAAATAATTAGTATTTTATATATCAAAAATATTTATAATAATAGTACAATCTAACGAAATGCAAATAAAACAAGTAAGTATACATATAACTGTTATAAATATAAAATGGAATTATAACAAACAAAAACCAAATAATTATAAAACAAAAAATTAAGTAATGAGGTATAATAAATGGTATTAGAATGTGAAACATTTAGAAATTGTTTCTGTGTGCACAATACATATTGATTTATTACATATACAACACGACTTTTTGGTGTTACGCTTCCTGCCGTCTAATGACCGACATAAATAGCAGGTGCCAATGATTTCCCAATGTACAGTCGAATCCTTTGGTCCACTTCCTGAAGCTTCTGGCTGTTGGGGTGTTAAAAAGTGTCCTAGCATACATTCAGTACCAGATTTTATTGTATCTGCTGCCCATAATTCATTTTGAGATAAAACAAGATTTTTGAAAAACATGCCAAACATATCACAAAAATGATATTACCTTCTAAATTCACAGCGGAAACATTGTCTTTCGTCATCAGACATCTCGAACAACAAGTAAAATAATCACACAACCGTTTGCTTCAGTGCAACACTTGAAACTAAAGTGTATTGGCTACAATCCGACATAATTCTATAGTTACATAAGCATACATCAATACATTCATGTGTGCATATTTATGCATATATACATATATACACAGAGAAACAATGGGTGATAGAGAAATCATTAATTCTATACATATTGAGTCCAATAAAACATGTGTTTCACGCGTTTTGTCCTAAAAATGTATACATTTCTATACAAACTATATGGGATCACCCGGGTGGGTTCTTCACAGACTTACGTAATGTTTTTTCTTCGCGGACACAAGGGTTAAGCTGCACGATGGTGAAATAACAACAATGATGATGAACTAACTATGTCTTTATTGCTGTAAGACTGATGAGCGATTGCCTTGACAATGCTTCTGTTATATGACTAAAGAAAGGAGTATTTTAAAATTGCTCAGTTAACAAAAAAAAAATAAATATACAGGTTGATTCGCGAAGAGCGTAAAATATTTTAACACAACGTTGGGGAGGTAATTTTCAGTAAAAAAATGTCATCTGAAGATGGGTCTTATTATATTTGGTTATGTTACTACAAGAGAAAAGATATTTATGTTATCACACTTTTTAATTAGGCTAAAATTAACTATTATTCCTATTTAAAAAAATCAAACATACCTACTGTATCTCCAGACATATCAAATATACAAAAAAATAGTAACAATTTTTCAAAAGGTTTGTTATCCATGCTAAAATAATTATATGAAACATTTTTCAACATTTCAAACCTATATGAAATTATAGTCGAACATAAAACATTGGGAAAATCAAATTCTTGCTCACATCTAGTAAGCCAAGCAAAATTAAAAAAAAAATAGAAATCTTGACTAACATGGCTTGCAAATGCTAGTAGATAGGAGAGGCCGATTCTGGACCACAAGTTCTGATTATCGACACCAGTCGCTGATTTGGCGCTAGTGTCGCTGGCGGGTAATTCAAATTTTGGTTTGCGCTACTGGGGTGGGGGGGTTTGTGTCCCGGCTAATGATTACACTTTTGGCCGCTAGATGGACAGGAAATTCAAATGGGGGTTTGTGTCCCGACTAATGATTACACTTTTGGCCGCTACATGGCGCTAGTGTCGCTGGCGGGAAATTCAAAATTTTGTTGGTTGGCGGAAAATTCAAATTCTGTCACACACGAATGAGTATACCACCGATTTTGAGGTTATGTGTGTGTGTGTGTGTGTGTGTGTGTGTGCGTGTGTGTGTAGGATCTTGACTGGTGTTTTTAACCATCAGTTATTGCGCATGCGCAATATTCAAATTTTTATTTATTTTTATATGTAATAGTAATATATAAAACAATGAGTCAGAGAATATAACATTATATAAAGGATTGTAAGTTTTTACATAATTAAACATGTATTATGAGTAAATATTATTTATTTTATATACAACATGAAACAATGGGTCATACAGTAGAACAGATGAACTATATATATAAATTATTTTTTAAGTTTTACATATCAAACAGCTATTATGTGGGAATATTAGAGTTATCTCACTGCTACAATAACAACATCTGAGTAAATTCTCAGTAACATTTAATTGTGAAATTATTGAATGATTGCTAAATAAACTCCATGTGGAAGTTGAATGTAAATTATGGCAAATAACACAAGCGTAGATTTCATTAAGTTTAATCGTTGAACTACCGTCACTGTACGTAATTCTTGATCGTTCTTGTTTTGTGTATCCACTTGAAAGCATGCATACTGTATTGTAAGATTGTTCTTCATCTTCATGCCTACGTGTGTGGAAAACATCTGCACAGTATCCACTCCCCGCACTATCGGTTGCATAATCACTATCAATATAATTTATATTCTCATCACTGTCACTGCTGCTATATTCAAAGTTTTCATGTGCATCCATATCTTCATCGGATGAACTCATTTTTCACAATGTTTTATACTAGTCAATTTTCATGAATTTAACAGAACTACAATTTCCAACCATCCCCGTGAATATCATAGCATATTTGCCAGTGTTGAATTCCACCATCTGCTCATCTGCGAGGTCGGCGAAGCGTTTTGGTAAGAATGTCACAGACTTCGCAAGTTCTACCAATATGGTAGGACCGAATTTTATCGTCACTCTTTTCACCGAAATAATCTGATGCTGGACACCAACTATGAACTCCGTAAGTTTGATCACAGGTTTCTTGTTCTCCAGTTGACCAATGTGATTCAGCGCATCTAGATCCATTTTTATTTCTATATAATACGTATATTTGAGAACAATACAAATTAAGATATACATTACCGTTGGGGCGTACTCTTTGAACTGCTGCTTACTCAGTAGCGGTCCCGTGTTGCGGTCGTAACAGGATTACTCCGTAAGTTTGATCACAGGTTTCTCGTATGCCAGTTGACCAATGTGATTCAGCGCATCTAAATCCATTTTTATTTCTATATAATACGTACATTTGAGAACAATATAAATTAAGATATACATTACCGTCGTTAAGCTGCACGATGGTGAAATAACAACAATGATGATGAACTAACTATGTCTTTATTGCTGTAAGACTGATGAGCGATTGCCTTGACAATGCTTCTGTTATATGACTAAAGAAAGGAGTATTTTAAAATTGCTCAGTTAACAAAAAAAAAAAAAATAAATATACAGGTTGATTCGCGAAGAGCGTAAAATATTTTAACACAACGTTGGGGAGGTAATTTTCAGTAAAAAAATGTCATCTGAAGATGGGTCTTATTATATTTGGTTATGTTACTACAAGAGAAAAGATATTTATGTTATCACACTTTTTAATTAGGCTAAAATTAACTATTATTCCTGTAAGGAACCGTTTTAATTTCGTTATTTTTAATGCGTGTTATAACACTAGTTATGGGTGACGGTGCATCCGTAACCACTTCATGTAACTTTAATGTCTCCCCATCTAATAACCTGATAAGATTATATTCAGTCTAGCACGAGCATTCCACGGAACAACACTCTCCTTGGGTGAGTGCAACCTTCTGCTGTTTTGGGTGTGTGACTGGATTGTGTTTGTGTGGATGTTAGTGCTTCCGTTGCATGTGCAGGTGACTCCAGGTGAGGTATGTCATGTTGTTGTATGTGGCCCAACGTGTATTTCTGTGGAGCTGGCCGATGTGTATAGGATCAGGTAGTTTGATAGTCCAGCGTTGGCCGTAGTGCAGGGACGTGGCTGCGGTGGTCAGCACGTCCCTGGTCTGGTGGTTAGCCGACACGTCCCTTATCGGGCTGCTGTGTCGCAACGTGGGAAGGGGACGTGGCTGTCGTGTCAGCGCGTCCCTGGCAGGGCTGCGTAGTGTCTCACGTGGTCCACCGTTGGACGGGGGCGTGACTGTGGGGTCAGCGCGTCCCTGGATGGCTATGTTGTAAGCACGTGGTCCACCGTGGGATGGCTATGTTGTAGAGCACGTGGTCCACCGTGGGATGGCTATGTTGTTGAGCACGTGGTCCACCGTGGGATTGGCTGTGTTGTCAGCACATGGTCCAACGTTGGACAGGGACGTGACTGTCGGACCAGTTGCGTTCCTGGCAGGGCTATGTTGTGGCACATAGTCCAGCGTGGGAACAGGGGCTGGCGAGTGTTGCCTTGAGTGAATGATGAGTGTATTCTTTACAGGCTCCCCATCGATTGAGATCGTCTCCAAGGAAATGGGTTGACACTCACTGAATATTTATATATTCATAGTTGTTCTGGTTTGCTTACAGGTTCACTTCGCCACCTCCAGAGTAGCCTACGCGGAAGCAGTTATCCGGGGCGGGATATTTATTATATTTTATTTATGTTTATAGTAGCTTTATATTTTCATTGAAATATATTATTTACTTAATTTTCCTTTATAGTTGTTTTGTTTGATTACGGAGTGTTTCAGGTATCATTAATAAAAGCTTCCTAACATTCCTATTTAAAAAAATCAAACATACCTACTGTATCTCCAGACATATCAAATATACAAAAAAATAGTAATAATTTTTCAAAAGGTTTGTTATCCATGCTAAAATAATTATATGAAACATTTTTCAACATTTCAAACCTATATGAAATTATAGTCGAACATAAAACATTGGGAAAATCAAATTCTTGCTCACATCTAGTAAGCCAAGCAAAATTAAAAAAAAAATAGAAATCTTGACTAACATGGCTTGTAAATGCTCAACTTTCGTCTAATTTAACCAATTTTATAGTTCTAAGATTTCTTAATGGTAGTATGCTGAATTTATTAGTACATTCATCAAACTTTGGTCTCTTGTAGTTACTTAATCAAATAGAATGGGATCCATCTTCATATGAAATTTTTTTACTCAAAATATCATGCTAAAAAAATTTTACACTCTTCGTTAATCATTCTGTATATCAGCTGTTGTTTACTTCTAAGAAAATGATGAAATAAAATTGAGATTTTGCTAAGTTAGCAAAAAGTTATGAGATACATGTACTCTATCGCGTAGTTAACATTGAATGATAACATATGAGATGTTGCTAAGTTAACGAGAAATTGAAATATATGTATGTGGTCTGCTGCATAGTTAACAATGAATGACGAGTTATAAATATGATCTACTGGCTAGTTAACAAAAATGCAGAGATAAAAAATTATCTATTGCATAAAAAATATGACAACCATGGCAAAGTGGAATACATCGTTGAACAATGAAATTAAACACAATTACGTATAAATGTAAAAATATTACTGAATAGCAAATCAGAAACATTTTTGCAGTGATTGAATACACACAACGTCTGTTGAGGTAAGTTAACGATATACAGTGCACGCCGCTTATTGGAATCACGGATAATGTTATCAATCGGTTATTATTATCACTTTCGCAAAGAACGGTCCGGACGTATCCAACTATATTAAAAAAATTTCGGTTATAGTAATCAAGACATCGATTTATGTTATCAATTTTTTCTTAGGAATGTTTTTGTCTCGAGCAATTTTCAAAGCAACAGTACAATAAAGTAGTTTTTACAAAGAACTTTGTAAAATTTGATTGTCTAGTTTATTATACGTATTATACCCGGCTGGTTGACAGTAAACACAAATAAACTCGGACAATGCGTTTGTATAATGTATAGTCTTAACTCAACTAAGTTTTGTGGCAATGTATGCAGCAGAGTTCATCTGAATTTCAATAGCATTACGCGTATGAAATTTTTATTAATAATTTGCTCCGCGAACATCAGACCAAGAAATATAATTTTTTTTTAATTTGAATTTCTCTTTGCTAATAAACACATATACATATTATAAATTTACAAAATAATTACATATATGTATGTACTACACACATTTTTAAATTTAAATGCAAAAATGTTATATTTATTTTAAATTTTTTAGTTAAATTCATTCTTTATTTATTGTTACATATGTATACCGTGTGTCTCATGACGATCTACACACAGGAACGTAGTGCGCTCATTTTATTTTTAAAATCAAAATATTAATCTGAGTGTTTTTTTTTTGTAATTTTAATTGTCAACTTGACGTATAAATTATTTGAAAATGGACTATTACATCAAATATGTCACAAAATTATACTAGAATATCAAAGGAAATGAAATAGTATGCATAAAATTTACAATTATACTGTCTAGATTGTAAAAAAACTAAAACAATCAAATTAATATTTCACGATTAGAAACCAGTTCATGTTCCTGTAATGCATATCGTGAATAAAAAATAATTGAAATGAAATTCAATTTCAAAAAACTAAAACAATCAAATTAATATTTCAAGAGCGTACGAAACTAACCTATGTGTATGACGACATAAGAAACACATTCTTAATGAACTTAGACTTTATTCGTTTCAACCTCGTTTCTGCACTAATTGCATACATTTTATCTTTTAATCCAACAAATTCAATCATAATTTTACCATTGTTTTCATCTTTCATTATACTGGGAATACGGATGCTGAGAGTTTAATTTATTTAATTCATTGTCAAGACAGTTATAATGTAGTGAAAAGTGATACTCATAAATTAGATACAAGCGATTATCCGAAATAAAATAATATTTTTAATATTCCAATAGTTAATAAAAAAAAAGTCCAGGTCTAATGAAAGATGAAAACAATGCTAGAATTTTG
Source organism: Carabus problematicus (assembly GCA_963422195.1). Lineage (NCBI taxonomy): Eukaryota > Metazoa > Arthropoda > Insecta > Coleoptera > Carabidae > Carabus > Carabus problematicus. The sequence goes on along the minus strand of OY728581.1, from coordinate 12,926,827 downwards.
ATTGAATTTGTTGGATTAAAATCTAAAATGTATGCAATTAGAGTAGAAAATGAGGTTGAAACAAAAAAAAAAATCATGGGTGTTTAAAAATGTTTTTTTTTTTTCAAATAATATCACTCTTCAGGATTATTATACAGAGCGATCGAGATTAACTGTCCGTGCCGCCTCGTTCTGATTTTTTATTTGCCGCATCGTTGTCATACTGACTACGATTGACATATCACATTGGCGTACAATAATTTTTTTTTAATAAAGAATTAAAAAACAACATTAAAAAATAAAATTTTTGATAATAAATGTTCAAAATACCTTCCTTCATTCTCAATGCATTTATTTGATGCAGTCTAATTTCAAAATTACTTAATTAACTTCAAAATATCTGTCAATAAAATATAAACACAAGCTGTCACTGATTAAAAAATAAAAGTGTTTATTGAAATGACAGTCACGTAGGCAACAAATAATAATTTTGCTTCGGTGGTACATAATTTTGATCATAATACGGAAATTTTCAAGTCACGTGACGGACAATATATCTCGATCGCTCTGTATATGCCTATTTAAGATATAGCGTAGACAATTAACCAAAATAATATTATCTGTAAGAACATACTGTATATAGGATAGGTCAAACGAAAATAACATTAAGTGATGTTTACAGTTATATCAAACTGATAAATTACCATGGGGACATTGTAGTTTGAAATCATAAAAATGATTTTATTATCATGTAAATTATATATATATATATATATTTTAATTAAAATATTTATAATACATTTTATACTACATCTTTTATATTTACCCATTAATCGCATGTACTATCATTATTTCACGTTTCCATCATCAGAGATTGGAACATCGTGAATTTCTTCTGCATGACATCGCTGACCTATATAATATCCTATAAATTTTCTTACCTTTTTCTAATCATCATATGGTAAAACTGCTGTGTATCCGCGTTATTATCGTCACGCAGTTCATTAAGCTGCTGTGCGATTAATATATGCTAGCATTGCATTTATGTACTGTGACTTCTATATTTAGACTGCGCGGTATAATTATTACACTGATATACCGGTAGATACAGTTAATATATCGGTTAATACAGTCCATATACCGGTTAATACAGTTAATATTCTTATTAATACAGTTGATATATTGGTTAATACTGCTAAAAAATGGGTTATAGCGTTGTATGAGGTACTATCACCTCTGATTAAGAAGTATAATAACATGAATCAATGAACTATTAAAATGAAACTTGTTCAAATAATGAAGAAAAAAAGTGGTTAACTGAACTATTTCCTATACGTAAAGTATGACGTACTAACCCCATTACGCATGAACTGATAGTATTCCAAGATTGCTGAAAATGTAATTATACACTTTTAATAACATTTTCTCCGATTTCGTAACATACGTATGCGTATGAAAAAAGTGTAATGTGGTTGTAGAATTATTATTTTACTCTGAATTGGTTAATACGTTGCTCTGGAAATTAAATATCTTTTTAAGTTGCTACATCCAGTAGTGCAGGGTTGTATTGCGGGGATAAATAGTTTATAAATTATTATTGGTAAAAGATTTATTCTACCATCAATAATGTTTACTAATTTCTTTATGAAGAAATGTGCATCATATCCTGATAGATTATTAATAATTACTGGAATGTATGCACGTATTCTATATATTGTAAATTACATAATAGATGAGCAGAACTCCTATATTTCCCCCGTTAAATGACAATGATCTTTCTAACTCGAATATCAGCAGGTACAACAAATTCCTTTTCACATATATGACAGATGCTTGAATTATCGAAGTCTAATAGATGAGCAGAACTCCTATATTTCCCCGTTAAATGACAATGATCTTTCTAACACGAATATCAGCAGTTACAACAAATTCCTTTTCATATATATGACATGCTTGAATTATCGAAGTCTAATTGTTCCTGATACGTTAAACTATTCATTGGTACAGTTACCCAAAATATAGGTTCAACACCTTCAAAAATTTGCTGCAATTCGTGTATAAACCAAGTTTGGCAATCAGATCCAGTGTAAACAATTAATATAATATCCAATGCTGTATGGTATATGTTCTTGATAAATTTGACTTTTTGGTAACATTTCTGTATTAGAATATTATTATTAAGAATAGCTTTAAAATCAGCATAAATACAAAACCATACAATTTCCTTATTATAGAAATTTGTGAAGCGGAAAATAGTTTTACCCGGTTGTGGTAACTTAATTTTACAATTATTCATCGTACTACAAACCAGTTCATGTTCGTGTAATGCATATCGTGAATAAAAAATAATTGAAATGAAATTCTATTTCCATGTTTATTCGCAGGATGTAGGGCGGAAATTATAGCCCAGGCAAAACATTGATTACGAGTATCATTATTTTTTCACATTAACAATAGCACGCTTATATTTAATTTCTACTGGAGTAGATAGGAGAGGCCGATTCTGGCTCACAAGTTCTGATTATCGACACCAGTCGCTGATTTGGCGCTAGTGTCGCTGGCGGGAAATTCAAATTTTGGTTTGCGCTACTGGTGTGGGGGGGGGGTTGTGTCCCGGCTACTGATTACACTTTTAGCCGCTAGATGGGCGGGAAATTCAAATGGGGGTTTGTGTCCCGACTAATGATTACACTTTTTGACTGCTAAATGGCGCTAGTGTCGCTGGCGGGAAATTCAAATTTTTTTTTGTTGGCGGGAAATTCAAATTCTGTCACACACGAATGAGTATAGGCTCAAACCACCGATTTTGAGGTTATGTGTGTGTGTGTGTGTGTAGGATCTTGACTGGTGTTTTTAACCATCAGTTATTGCGCATGCGCAATATTCAAATTTTTATTTATTTTTATATATAATAGTCATACGTAAAACAATGAGTCAGAGAATATAATATTATATAAATGATTGTAAGTTTTTACATAATTAAACAAGTATTATGAGTAAATATTATTTATTTTATATACAACATAAAACAGTGAGTCATACAGTAGAAATGATGAATATAACATTATATAATTGATTATAAGTTTTTACATAATTAAACAAGTATTATGAGTAAATATTATTTATTTTATATACAGCATAAAAACAATGAGTCATACAGTAGAACAGGTGAACAGTATATAAATTATTTTTTAAGTTTTACATATCAAACAGTTATTATGTGGGAATATTAGAGTTATCTCACTGCTACAATAACAACATCTGAGTAAATTCTCAGTAACGTTTAATTTTGAAATTATTGAATGATTGCTAAATAAACTCCATGTGGAAGTTGAATGTAAATTATGGCAAATAACACAAGCGTAGATTTCATTAAGTTTAATCGTTGAACTACTGTCACTGATGAACTCACTTTCACAATGTTTTATACTAGTCAATTTTGGTGAATTTAACAGTACTACAATCTCCAACCACCCCCGTGAATATCATAGCATATTTGCCAGTGTTGAATTCCACCATCTGCTCATCTGTAAGGTCGGCGAAGCGTTTTGGTAGGAATGTCACAGACTTCGCAAGTTCTACCAGTATGGTAGGACCGAATCTTGTCGTCACTCTTTTCACCGAAATAATCTGATGCTGGATACCAACTATGAACTCCGTAAGTTTGATCACAGGTTTCTCGTTCTCCACTTGACCAATGTGATTCAGCGCATCTAGATCCATTTTTATTTCTATATAATACGTATATTTGAGAACAATACAAATTAAGATATACATTACCGTTGTTAAGCTGCACAATGCTGATGATGATGAACAAACTATGTCTTTATTGCTGTACGACTGATGCGCGATTGCTACGACAGCTGTGCGATTGCCTTGACAATGCTTCTGTTATATGACTAAAGAAGGGGGGATTTTATCATAGTCTCACCGAGATAGTCATGCAGATATTGCTTAGTTAACAAAAAAAAAAATTCTCGGAAAATGATATTGAGATTTTGCTGAGTTAACAAAAATGCTCTACAGCGTAGTGAACATGAGATGTAGTTAACAAGAAATTAAGATATACATGGTCTGCTGCGTAGTTTACAACGAATGACGAGTTCGAAATATGATCTATTGCTTAGTTAACAAAAATTATGAGATAAAAATTATCCGTTGTAAATTTTGAAAACATCTTTGAACAATAAAATTACACATAAATGTGAAACTATTACAGTATAGCAATTCAGACAGATTTTTGAAGTGATTGAATACACACATACAACGTCTGTTGAGGTAAGTTAACGATAAATTTTTTTATATTTCAAATATTAATGTTCATTATACATTTGATATGTAGCATTATGAGGCAGACATCACTCGAGTCGAAGAAACGAAAAATGGTAACAGGATTAGGTGCCTGTCAAAAACGAGTCAGCTTGAAGGAACAAATTCCTACAGCACCCGAAATGGAAGTCATAACACCACAAGCATTCACTACAAATTATGTACAGCCGCAGGAAGATGTGCAAAAACAATTAATACTAGAATATAAGTATGCGATAAATGATACTTCTACGAAATGGTTATCTGTCGGTATTGATCCCATGCAAAAATTTGCTATTGTTGTAAATATAACAAATTCAAATTCACAAAATGGAATACACTTCAATACAAATGACTGGAACGAATTCCTACAATGCCGTGATATAATTATGGGATATTTAGAAGGTAGAAATAATGTTGAATGCCAAAGGTTACGGATTCATATGCTACATTACCATACAATACAAGAAAATGTTAAAGTAATTTCAATTGAATGTATGAATAGAGAAATTTGGTTATCGGCTGAACAAGTTTGGAAAATATTTTATGTACTGGAGCCACTAGTAACGTATTACATAAATTTATTATTATCAATCGATTTTGATGGATGTTTCAATGAGCTGATATCCAGAGCAAGTGTGCTTGGTGATGATCTGGGTTGTTTGTTAAGTGTTGATGCTAATAATAATTTATGTAATTTCGCAATGAAAGAAATGCTCTTGATATATCCAGAAATGTTTCACGAAAGTATACTATCCTATTATAATACATGTTAAATTGTAGTATACTCTCTATCATGAGCATATGTACATAATACAATACATACATAACATATATATATATATATATATATATATATATATATATATATATATATATATATATATATATATTTACATACATAACATGTAAGTATATATAAAACAGATATTCAAATATAACATTCAGTTCAGTTCTGTTCGTTGCTGAAGAGCAAAGAAAAAAATGTTTACGACTCTGAATAATGACGTGCAGTATTTGCTACGTTTTGACGTTCACAGTCCCGAATTTCAAGCATTAAGAAAATACTACGCTATTGCAAAACATAACCATTTACGTATTTTACCGAGAATGAATGTTGAAGACATAGTGGCACTTCCGAGAGAGTTTGTTCTAAATAAGTGTGGTGGAGAGATTAGCCACATTTGGGACAAATTACCAGCATCATGGAAGGAAGATCCTGCATTCAAGCAATACGAACCGTGTATGAAACATGAAGACACCAGAAGAATTCGTGCAGATCATATTAACGATTGTCTGCTAGTACGAAACTGTCCACAATGTTTCAAAGAATATATATATTCAGTGAATATGGAAATTCTGCAGGGCAGCGATGAAGACATGAGCGTGCGGGAAGTGCAAAGTGATTAATATTTGTACATGGTATTATATGTTTGTAAAAACTAAAAAAATAAATAACAATATACAAATAGTATTTTGTTTTATTTCAAAACATTATACATACATTGTTCTTACTATTACTACATGTTATAAAGTCAATTTAATTATACCAAGGTTTTTACATAACCAGACATGGGGTTATATTCAATGATACGATCATGTATAATTAGACAGTATGCCGTAGTATTAGGAGGGAAATTATCGTTTGATTCAAATTCAAGTCTAATATCAACAGATGCTGATTTCAATGATTCATTTTGATTTGAACAATTAATTACAGCTAGCGGGGCGTACTCTTTGAACTGCTGCTTACTCAGTAGCGGTCCCGTGTTGCGGTCATAATAGGATTTTTGAAATTTTGTATATTTATCATACAACAATGCATACTGGTTATCATTATAGTTCAAATTAAAATTATCGTACGGGTAACATGTGGAATTCAAGTATAGTTTTATATTTGTAAGATTGCATGTATCAAATTGACTCATGTTCTTATCTTTCACATTCTTTCTTGCACTTTGAAATCCGACAATGACGTATCGTGGTTTTTCTAATTGCGTGCTAGTTTTCACCGACCAAGCTTGTTTCATTGTTGTGGGCAACAGCGGATACTCGTACAAATCCCAGCTACGAAATGCTACCGATAACGTTTTATTGCTTTCAACAATTCTCAGCAAATTTAATCGTTCAGCATCTGCCACAGATATATGCGGTACACGCCACTGTAATTTTGCAATGTTAAATTTCAATTCTGATGTACTCTTGTACGCATTCATATCATGTCGAGCGCGAATTAATATAAGTTCTTGTTTAACATTAACAATTATTTTTTTGTAGTCTTCAGCGAATCCCAATAGTAATCGAAGTGGTATGCAAACATTGAAATATCCATTCGCATCAGCAATATTCGATCCAAGGCTCCATCCAGCGTTCTCTAGCGCTTGACTTTCAGATTCATGTAGCGAAACATATGCTTTCATAGTACTGCATATGCCAACAAGTTTATTCTTCTCAATTTCGACTCCATTAATCTCATATCGAATTTCATCAAACAGATATGCAATACCATTGTTTACAATTTTTGCATCATTCGGAGGGCTGGTTCCATCGTCGGATTTAACAACTCTCCCCTCAATGTACAGAAAACTCTCACTGGGCAGTGTGTAAATGTCTTGTTGTTGTATAGGAATTCTTATTTCATCTGAATTATTGAACGATGTTGCAACGTACGGTTGATGTGTATGAATTTCAAAACGTGAAATTGCATTATCATATCGTACATCGTTATTGATGTTTATTATATCAGCAGACATTTTATTTTTTCTGCTTTATTTTGAAGCCTTGCGATATTAAGAACAAAATATTTTCTTGAGTTAATCTGTTCACTGCTGACGGTGCACGAGTTAATCTATTCACCGCTGACGTTGCAAGGTTACTGGCAATGTTCGTGTTGTCAGCAGTATCTTTATAACAAACTCCCATATCGTTTCAGGTGCAGTCTAACTGTGATTGTTTCACCTCTGAAATTGATTAACTGACCGTCTTGGTCAGTGAACGTAAGCGTAATATTGTTTATGCTTCGAGTGTTGACGGGTAAATAAATTACGTTTGATGGCACTTCAATGATTTTATAGCCCGGCGGTACAGTTGGAAAGAATTCATGTATTATATGTACAAGTTTTTCATTTTTATATGTACCAGTCACGATATTACACTCAATTAATACAGCGTTTACTTTAAGAATGCTCACTGGTAAATCTGACATATGCCATATATTTTCTGCAAGTAATCTTGGTTTGAAACCTAGCAATGAACCGATACTGTCCGAATGAGTGAAATCAATTTTACATGAACTCTTAATTTCACATCTTAACGTATTATTATTCGGTTGTAGTGTTAATTGCTTCCTTTTAAGATTTTTCACAATCTTTACTTCTTTATCTTCTCTGCTTTCATTATTGTCTGACACATTCTGATTTCCCAACGCTGCACGCAAATATTTATTTAAATCTTCGATTTCATATGATCCCACAGGAATTGTCAGTATGTCATTGTCATAGTAGAACTTATTGTTTGTTTCATCAACGTTCGGTATTGAATTGAATGTTTGCAAATCAACCAATCCAATGTGATATTCACCAAGTAGTTCAATTGGTGGAAAATAGTCAGCACTAATCTCGGACGTATTACCCGTGAGAGTTAATGTGAAAGACATGTTAGATCACTGAACCATTAAAACTGCACTACTTGTTATTTATAAGAAATTTCAAACACAAATAACCGCAATTATACGAGTTATAATTTTGTAATTGTGTATGATTATATTGTACTTTAACATTTGGACCAAAATATTGAATAAGTTCGGCGGGAGGTTGTAAATTTCCAAAACTGTCAAAGTATGAAACGCGATTATCATTTTTTACATATGCTACCCAGTGTGTACCGGGTCCATTTTTATCATCTAGATTTACTATAGCACACTCATGTTTTGCAGGACGTTTCTTTGGTAGGGCGTTACGCATAAAAACACCGCGAAAATATGGAATATTCTTTGCATATTCTCTCAGCTCAATGTCACTTAACGCCCTTTTTGGCAGTTTTTTTTAGCGGTTTTGTCATATACAGTTCCAGACCGGTTTTATACGGTCTTAAATACATTCCACGACCCTGTCTACCTCCAATTGCAATGGCTTCCATAGATTTATTATGACGTACAGATTCAGCGAGTGCTTTTCTTGCGTCAGAGGCACTGTTCACGGCTTTAGCAATACCAGCCGCACCACCCGCTAAACCGCCTGCTGCTGATAAACCAGCAAATAGCGGTACTAAGAATGGTAGTATACCACCCTTGTTCGGTATCGGTATAATACGAGGTGATATAGTTTTTTTGTTTAATGGTTTTCTTTTAAATACTCTCTTAGCTGCTTTTAAAGCTGTTTTTATTGCTTTTTTTTCATCTGTAGTATCTGATTTTTTCAATGCAGTACGAGCTGATTTTACAGCTTCACTGAATACACTCATATTACTTGCAGTTTCTGTATTCTTCTTGTTTTTGTATCCCATACCGAACTTTCGTTTTGCTTGCATTACATTTGCAACAGTCCAGGCGGCTACACGTTCTTTGAAGGATGCGTCTTCAGATTTAACTCGTTTCCAAGCTTGTTCTGCTAACACCCTATCAGCTTCGTGTCTCTTTGCTAATTCAGTATTTCGTGAATATGCAATGTCGTGCTCTTTACATGCAGCATCCAGTGGATTTATTCCAGGATCGCCTCTTTCTAGTCGTTTTTTTAGCTGAGTTCCCGGACCACAGTACTGATAGCCGGGAATGTGTAATTCGAATGGTAATGAATTTATAACACTGTTCACTATACCGTCACCGTGGACCAACATTGATACCTCAAGCGTTACATATGTATTACTGGAAAACTATAAATACCTGTCACGTTCTTATATACCTGCACAGTCGAACATGAAGTTTATCAAACAAAAGCAGCATTTAACAGTTACAAATTTCGATAATGCGTGTGAGCAAAAGAATAAACGCAAAAAGCATGGATATTTGTTGCCTGATAGTATACGTTCTATCATCTGCGGACCGTCTAATTGCGGTAAGACAAATGTGATGCTGGGCTTGCTTACACATTCCAACGGTTTGAAATTTGCAAATGTCTACGTTTATTCTAAGTCTTTACATCAACCGAAATATCAGTTTATACAGAAATGTTTATCACGCGTTAAAGGTATGGGTTACTTTCCTTATGATGAGAACAGTGAGGTAGTCAGTGTGAAAAATGCGAAACAAAATTCAATATTTATATTCGATGATATTTCTTGTGATAAACAGAATCATATGCGAGATTATTTTAGCATGGGACGTCACAATGCTATAGATTTATTTTATTTAAGTCAGACATATGCACGGATACCCAAACATCTGATACGAGACAATGCTAATTTAATTGTACTGTTCAAACAAGATGAAATGAATCTGAAACATGTGTATGATGATCATATAACGACCGTTATGCCTTTCAATACGTTTAAAGAACTATGTGCAAACTGTTGGAAATGTAATAAATACGGTTTCGTAGTTATTAACAAAGACTGTGAGCGAGAAGGACGTTATCGAAGAGGGTTTGACGATTTCTTAAAATGGACTGTTTCGGTGTGATGTATTACATATATATATATATATATATATATATATATATATATATATATATATATATATATATATTTTTTTATATATATATATTTTTTTTTTGTGATTGTAGGAAATAAAGGGCCTGCTACCCCAGTAATGGGAAAGGCGTGATGTTATGTATGTATGTATGTATATGTTTCTTATTATAAATTTTATTTCTGTATTTTTTTATATATTCTATCACGTAGTAACTATCTGTCTCTCTTCAATTCTTCTATCACTTCATCTAATGGTGATCGATCAAAAGGCGCGCGGAGCATGGGAAACGCGGCAAATTCAAATTGAAGGAAGCATACTTTCTTTACATCTACCCCCCCCCCCCCAGAATAAGATTTGTCGGGGCACTTTCGTATTGGGTATATTACCTATTCTTCTTCTTCTGTGGCTTCTTCTTCTCCTGTTGGTATTAGTTTTAATATATGGAATAAGCTTGTTTCTGATCTCTTCTTATTAGTTTTGATTTTGTACAGGGAATTTGATATTTTTTCTATTACTTCGAATGGTCCAACTCTCAGATGATCTAGCTTTTTCCTATTCAGTTTGTTACTGTTTTCTATATATACCATGTCTCTTACACTGTATTCATGGTGTTTTATATTTTTGTCATATAATCTTTTGTTGTAATCATGCGATCATATTGACCTTTCTAAAGCTAATTTTTTATCATTGGTCCAATCATCTGTGTTTTTCTTTTCTTTTTAATTCTTCTGGTATGACACTTGTGTCCGTGCCATTTAATAGGTACTCTGGAGCAAAACCAGTGACTGAGTGTTCTATTTTATTATATCTATCCACACATTCTCTGGCAACTGTTGTCCAAGCTTTTTTTTTTCTTTTTTCGTTTATTTTACATCTTATTTTATTTACTAGAGTCTGATTCAGTGTCTCGTTCAAGCCGTTTGAAAATGGTGCATTAATGCCCGGTTTCTCAGTCGAGGTTTAAACCGAGAATCAACTGATTCAGATCAAATCGCGGCTCAAGTGTTTCTAGAACAAGAATCAAGCTGATTCTCGGTTTAAACCGCCGCTCAACTTGATTCGTGGATATCGGCGAATCAAATATTTGATTCTCGAATCAAGAGCTGTCACTTGAAAATTATAAACTGATTTTTCCAGAAAAATACAAAAGATACAGTAAAAGAACAATAATAGAATACAAATTAACATATGTAAGTACATTCTGAAGTATATTTTCATGCTAAATATAGTTTATTTCAATAAATATAAGCAAATGTCACTTTGTGGTAAGGATTTGAAAATCAGCCGGTATCACTTCAAATTTATAAATTGCATTTTTATGGTTAAAAATAATATAATAACTAAAGTTACACTATTCAAATAATAACTAATATATGCAACGATGATTTTAAGTAGTTTTTATAATTGATATTATGTTTTTTTCACTAGTTGATACAGAATATCACATTGATGTACTGGACCGCGAATTTAATGCTGTCACTTCACTTTCATAATTCTATTTTTAGTGAAAAATACTGTACATTATCTAAAATTAGAACATTTCAATATAAATTAACATACGTAAGTACATATTCAAGTAATTTTCATGATCGAATATACCATTATTAAATAATAAATAGCAAGTGTCCAGATTTCATTTGACTGCAAAGAAATATTTCAATACACACATCCACATACTCATCAAATGTAGTAAATATTTATAATTACTATATTATTTACACAATAACTACAAATTCAACTATATGTTTATCACGTTATTTGACATTCCTGAGTATATAACCTCAAAATGGAGCAAATTTTAACATATTTCTCTCCTTTCACAAGACTTGTATGTATTCCTAAAGTAAACACAATATCCTTTTTCACAGTATGGATTCCTCATCCTCTTCATCCTACGATTATTATCAGTCATCTGACAGTGAGTCAACCTCTGATTCCTCTGACAATACTGCAGAAGCCAGAATCTGCAAAAGAGTGATAAAATTCCGGAATAATCCCTTGGATATGTATAACAACCTGGAATTTAAAAATAGATTTAGATTCAGCAAACAAACTTTCGCGGATATTTTGAATATAGTACAGCCGCACCTGAGTACTGCAACAAGTAATCGTGGTCTGCCATTGAGTCCCGAAATCAAACTATTGATAGCACTTAGGTTTTATGCCACCGGCACATTTCAATTAGTACTTGGTGATCATATCAATGTCAGCAAGTCCAGTGTATGTCGTATTATCACTGACGTTTCAACAGCACTTGCTTCACTTGCACCAGAGTATATACGAATGCCTGGTGATACGGAGATGAATAACGTCAAAGTTGATTTTCACAAAATCGCTGGAATACCAATGGTGTGCGGTGCAATTGACTGTACACACATTAGAATACAATCACCAGGAGGTGAGAATGCTGAGTTATTTCGTAACCGTAAAGGTTATTTTTCCATAAATGTGCAAGTTGTGTGTGATGCGCATCTGCGCATAAGGGATATAGTAGCAAGGTGGCAAGGGTCGGTGCATGATAGTACTATTTTTAATGGTAGCAGGCTACGCGCGCAATTTGAAAATAATGAATTTTCAAATTGCATTTTACTTGGCGATAGTGCGTATCCTTGTCGCCGATATTTATTAACCCCCATACAAGAACCAGCTAATATTGCTGAAGCGAGATACAACAAGGCGCATGTAAAAACAAGAAGCACGATTGAAAGATGTTTCGGAGTATGGAAACGTCGCTTTCCAGCGCTTATGTATGGGCTCCGTACAAAAATAAGCACAACTTTAACTATTATAATAGCAACAGCGGTGTTGCATAACATTGCAAAGGACGGAGACGTTATGGAAGAAAATGGAGAAGAACTGGAGAATGTAGAATTACCCAACTACGCAATACAACGCCAACAAAACACCGTAGTTAGAACTTCAATAATAAACCAGATTTTTAATTAAATTCACAATAAAATCTTATTTCAATTAATATTTTATTTATTATTTAATTCTTTTTTCTTTAATTCTATTTCCAATTCTAATAGTAAAATTTTTTTCTTTTTTATTTCCGCGTCTAAACGCAAATTTTCTAAAATTAATGAATTTTTTTGTTCCCCAAAATCAGCCTTTCTTTTCCTGCTTTTTGGAACAGGCGAAGTAGGAGGAGATGGAGTTTTTTGGGCAGGAACAGGATTTTCAATGTTTATAGGTATATCTTCAATGGCAGATCTACTGGATAATTCTAAAAAAGTGTTACAATAGCATCTTATTTTAAATTAATGTAAATTATTATTGTCGCCGTATTGAACTGATAAGTACCTGGCAATTCTTCTGCATAATAGACAGCAGAACTATCCAATCTATTCTTTAATGGTTCAAATTGTTGGCCCACAATACCTAATAATTGTTCACCAACTGTGGACAGTGTAGGTGTAAAAGAGCCACCTCCTGTTTTGTACATTTCGACCTACATATTGATTAATGATTACATGTACATTAAGAAATTGATATAAAAACATAATTATAAAATTGAAAACATAATAAATGTACTTTATCGTTATGTATTTGCTGTCTAGTTCTTTGTTTTATATTTTTGTAGAATGCCAATAGTTGTTCAGCGGTCCTGTTGTTATTTTCGCTAACACTGTTGAATTCCTCGGCTATTAAATTCCACGTTTCTTTTTTTAGTTTTATAGTCGATCCGTCAGTTTTTTTTTGTTCTACAATATGTTTATATTTTTCTACAATATTTAACAGTATTTATCGCGTTCGCTAAAATTTTTGCTTCTTTTGGAATTCATTCTCTAAAATTAAAAAGAACAAAGAATTTATAAATAATAAATTTATTTAATTATTAATAATGTACTTACCAAAAGGCAAACTGACTATAAAAAAATTCTTTAGGAAAATTCAGGAGGAAGGAATAGGAAGGAATATCTAAAAGAGGAGAAAATTAATTTGTAATTGAAGAATACAATTATAAAATAAATATACATTTTAAGGTTAAAGCAGTATTTAATGTATTTCAACAAATATTACATGGTATTTAGTTATTATGCATAATAAACAACACCAATAATACTTACGAATAATGTATTTAATACTTACAAAACCCAAAATTATAATATAGTTCAGAATTGTTTAAATAATTACACTTCAGTACACTGCTTTAGAATTATTTACAACGCACTGGAGAATTATTAGCTGTCAGATGTTAGAAAAGTTTCAACCAATCAGAGAGCGTTTTACAGTTTGTAAGGCGCTTGATCCGAATCAACTGATTCGCCGCTGATTCGCGTCCTAGAAACGCAACGGAGGTTTAAACCGAGAATCAAATTGAGCGGCGATCAGTTGATTCTCGGTTTAAACCTCGACTGAGAAACCGGGCATAACTGCTGTAAATATCAGTTTACCGTCCATTTTTTCTAGAAATTCTTTAAATTCCTTTGAATTTATCCCTGGATATTGATCCGAGAGTATCGTCCCAATTTTATCCGTTTCTAACACATTTTGTACTAGCTTGATGAAATCTGTCGCGTTCTGTGTCTTTGATGTTAAAATGAATGCGTATCTCGTGTAGTGGTCGACCAATAAATGGAGGTATTTTTTTGTTGATCTTTGTCCTCCAAATCCGCCAATGGTGTCTATAGACATTATTTCATATGACTCAGTCGCTGGTCCCAAGTGAGGCATTAATCCAAATTTGCTTTGGCCTCTTGTTTTATTTTTGATGCATACGTCACAATTTTTACATATTTTTTTATATTTTCTGTTATATTTTTTTATGTATAGTAGGGACATATTCTGTTCATAGTGTCTAATGCCTGTATGGCACCATTCTATGTGTATGTCTTTTATCAATTTGATGCTCAATTTTTCTGACAAAATTATTTTCTCTTTATTTCTAACTTTCTTATAAAATATTCCGTTCTTTCTTATTAATTTTGATTTCATTCTTGGTATTATTTCATTCTTTTTTTGATCCGTTCTTATTTCATCTATTTGTGTCAGGTTTACTATTGTTAGAGCCTCCTCGGTGTTTTCAATCGGTTGTAGTACCGGGTTTCGACTTAAGCAGTCCGCTTCAGCGTTATCTTTACCCGGTATATATTTTATTTGGAAGTCATATTGTGACAGATAATAGATTCAATCACCTAACTCCTCGTCTGTTCTTGCTTTTATGTTCAGGTTTTCAAGCGGTTTGTGATCCGAGTATACCTCAAACCGTCTGCCAATCAACCAATGTTGCCAATATTTTACTGCTTTTTTGATTGCCAGGCACTCCAGATATATTGCTTTCTTTCTTTTTTGAGCCTCATTCAACTTTTTTGAGTAATATGCGACTGGTTTTTCTCGGCCATCTATTTGTATTTGCTTTAATATTGCCCCAATTCCTTCTAGCGATGCATCTGTGTAAATTTTTATTGGTAAATCCTTATCAAATATTTCTAAAACCGGTTGAGAACATAATAATTTTTTTATTTCCGTAAAAGACTTCTCACATTCTTCTGACCATATGAATTTTGCTTCTTTTCTCAATAACTTATGTAATGGATCTAACGTTATTGAACTATTTGGTATGTATTTATTGTAAAAGTTGATTTTTCTTCAAAATTGTCTGATATTTTTTTGAGTTTTGGGAGTTGGAAAATTCTGAATTGAAATTAAATTATCTTTTATTGGTCTTACTGTGTTGTTTTCTATGATGTGCCCCAGGTATTTTATTGAATTTGCAGCGAGTGAGCACTTTCTGAATTTTAATTTAAATCCTTCTCTATAATTGCTTCTAGTACCTGCTCTATATGTCTGGTGTGTTCTTCAAACGATGGTGAATAAATTAGTATATCGTCGATATAATTTTCTGTAAATTCTGTTAACTTATGTTTTCTTAATATGCTGCTCAGGATCCTTTGGAATATTGCTGGTGCCGTTTTCAGACCAAATGGTAAACACGTCCATTGGTAGTGTCCTTCCTGCGTTACGAAACCAGTATTTTTTCTGTCTTCGATTCGGAGTGGGATTGACCAAAAGGCCGAGTTTATGTCTAATGTTGTAAAATATTTGCAGTTTCTAGTTTTAATTATAAGGTCGTCTATAAGTGGGAATGGTTGAGCTTGTGGCACAATATTCTTATTTAGGTCTCGAAAATCGATGCACAGACGATTTTTCTTTCCTTCATCTCTTTTATATGCCAATGTTACTGGTGCAGCAAATGGGCTGTAATATTCTTCAATCAATTTCTTTTCCAGTAACTTTGCCACTTGTGTTTCTATTTCCCTTTTGTCTTCTATTGAACACCTGTACGGTCTTTTACTGCAATATTTGTCTTCTATTAATTCGATTCTTGCTTCATAGTCCTTTACTGTGCCAATGTCGTATTTGTCTTTTGCAAATACAGTCTTATATTCTTCAATTAATCTTTCTATTTTAATTTTCTTTATGTTATCTAGATGTAGCTTTATCTGAAATTCATCTTCTTCTATGTGTTCATTGAATTTTACTGAGCACTGTTTAATTTGATTGTTTTTATTATTTATTTTATTTTTTTCTTCTGTGGTCTCTGTATCTACCATTGTCTTTTTTGTGATATTTGTAGATTCTCATCTTGAATTAATCTGAATTTTTTTATAATATCTAATCCTATGAAATAATTTTTCTCCACAATGAATACATCAATGTATTCCTCCGTGTCAACAATTTTTACTTTCATAGTTACTAAACCTCTTGTATATGTCACACCATTGACCGTTTTTAAAAATATTTTATTTGCATCTTCTGTTTTTTTTCTGTATTCTTATTAATTTAGGATTTATTAGAGTGACTTGGGAACCTGGATCATATGTTCCGTTTACTTCTAATTTATCTTTTAATAATATTTTCAGTTTAATCAATGGTGTGATTACTCGTTTTTTTTCTCTGTGTTTAGTTTTACTTCTATGACTGAGTTGCTTCCTGTTACTTTACTTTCATTTTTTTCTTCATTCTTAAACTAACATGAGTCTTCAGGATGGTATCTAATGCCTTTATTTAAGCTTTTACAATTCTTACATGGCTGTTTTCTTTCAAATCTCTTCTTGTTATCGTGTTTATCTTCTCTCTTTTTTGTAAGATTACTTTTATTCATTAAATTTTCTAATTTCATGTAATAATTAAGTAGAATTCTCACAATTTTCTTTGTCTATCCTATTTCTAACGATCTCAGGTAATCCTGCTGCTATAAGCAACACTAGGGTTTTTGAAGTAACGTTATTGTCCATATCTAGCAATAACTTCTCTTTTCTCATTGCATATTCAATCAATGAACCTTCTTTATACCTATAGGTTATAGCATACATTCCTGTACTCTATCCTTTGTCAGCAAATGATTCTTGAAATCTCTCTTTCCAGTCAGACCATTCAGCTTCCATTGACAATATTATGAGTGTTGCTCAGTGCCAATCTGAACATGATTTGTCCAGGAATAGTCTTAATATCTCAATCTTTGTGTTTTCTTCATTAATTTCAAACCTTCTACATTCCTTCTCAAATGTCTCCAGCCATTGTTTTGCGTTTGAATGTTTAGATGTAAATTTTTCAATCATAAACTTCTCTGCTATGTGTTTTAAATTAAGTTGACTTTCTTTCTTCTGAGTGCGTTCTGCTATATCTGTTTTTATTAGTTCTTCTAAATATAAGTCATTAAACATTATATTACCCTCCTTATCAAAATATGTCAGCTACATTTCCTCTGTTAGTGTAACCCACACTGTTCTGTTTTGACCTCTTTGAGTAAAACTTTTTTTCACTCTTTTATAAACATCTGTCTTCGCCAGTTCTTCATGTTCGCTTATAAATCTCATTTCTTGTGGCAACACATATTCCTTGTTATCCTCTGTTGTAATTGAGGTTATGTTAACAATACTTGTCTTCTTCTCCTTTGGTGAAGCCACATATTGGAATGCGAACTGCAATCTTCTCGTCATTATAAACAAAAATTGTCGTTTTATAAGACAATTATTTGTACGGATAAAAAGTAAACCAAAATATGTTTCTCTGTAAACGAAGTTTATTAAACATGAAACAACATTTATTTACACTATTTACCTGTAAACGAAGAAACGACATTTAAAGTTTACTGTTACCGCTTCTCTATTTACAATATCTGATTTGTTTACAATATATATGTTTCTTATTATAAATTTTATTTCTGTATTTTTTTATATATTCTATCACGTAGTAACTATCTGTCTCTCTTCAATTCTTCTATCACTCCATCTAATGGTGATCGATCAAAAGGCGCGCGGAGCATGGGAAGCGCGGCAAATTCAAATTGAAGGAAGCATACTTTCTTTATATATATATATATATATATATATATATATATATATATATATATATATATATATATATATATATATATATATGCTGTCTAATTTAAACGGGCCACTACAGGAATCTCAGAAACTATAAGAGATACAAGGTCGGTTAAATTAGACAAAAGTTGCGCACTTACGAGCCGATGATAATGGCTCATGGCTCACTAGATAATGACAAAAATGCGATATTCTCAAAATTTAATTTTCCGTTATAACTCACAAAGTTTAAAAAATATTGAAAAAAGTTACAAATAAATATTTTAGCATACATAAGAAACTTTTCGATGAAATTTTTTCTAATAGATATTTCTGGAGATACAAAGAGAAAAAATAGCACTTTTTAGCTAGAATAAAATTAACTATGGTTTCTATTTAAAAAAATTAACTCTAAATGTTGTATCTCCAGACATACTCAATAAAAAATTTCATCAAATTGAACGAATAGCTTCTTATGTAGGGCTAAAATATTTATTTGAAACTTTTTTCAAAATTTTCAGTATCTTCTGAGTTATAAAAGATAATTATAAATCGAAAAATTTAAACTTTTGTCATTATCCAGTGAGCCATGCAAAATTGTCAAGTTACAAAGTCACCACTAACATCGGTCCATAAATTGGCAACTTTTGTCTAATTTAAGCGAGATCGTAACTCTTATAGTTTCCAAGATCCCTTAAGTGGCCCGTTTAAAACAGACATTCTGTATACATATTACAGTGAGAATAACGTAAGGCTATACATTGACAAGTTTATGTTAACTTTAATAAATTTGCCCATGTCAGTGACAATTGAAATTACAATGACACTTGTTTTGGTAAATGTCACTGTGTTTTAATAATATGTTACTAATATCTTACGAGTTTGCGTAACAATTAGTGCAAAAAATTTACACCACAGAAAAAAAGTTTAAGATGTACTTCTGGTATTTGAAAGGGGCGTCATTGCGACAAGTTTGTGATTACTTCAGCGTTGAATTGCCAGACAGAACCATCAAATGTCATTTACCGGTGGCAAATTTATCTAAAAAAATTAAAAATACATCTGTACAATGTAACTCGTACCCAATATCTTGAAAAACTTAACGTTTGATCGGGTATTATTAATTCCTACGTTATCGGTTCCTTTTTTATAAATAGAACATTAAATGGCACGAAGTAATTAGAATTGCTGCGTGATAGGATCATGCCAGCCTTCAAAGCCTTAAACTTAGAAGCTCCGATATGGATAAATTTTCCAAACAGATGTGTAGAGGTGGGAGTATTCAGAGGCTTGCAATGTCCCTTGATTTAAATATGTTGGATTTTTTTACTGGGGAAAATTAAAGCCGTCAGTATATACTAGTGTGTCTATTTGAGATACTAATGAACTGCATGAAAGATTATTACGAACTTCACAAGAAATTACAGTACAACAAACTGAAAGTGTAATGAATAAATCTTATAATCATCTTGGATACTCTTTAGTTAAAAATTGAATCATTTTTGAACCTCGTATTTTAATTTAGACTTTATTTTTTAATTTGTAGTTTTAAATTTGTTCCTTTCTGATTTAAATGGTGTATCTATTTATTAGAATTGAATACAAATTATTTGGTGAAAGCCTCCTCAATGGGTAAAATAGATATATATGTAAAGTAGTATATATGTTACCATAAAAGCCAGTATATTGGTTAGTCTTAGGTTTTACTAGTAAATCTTAGGATTTACTGACATAAGTTGGTAAATGTAAGGATTTATAAAAAATGGACAATTTTATCGGGCTTTTACCATTCGAATTTAGTACATGCTAGGTTTTACCAGTGACGGCCGGTAAATGCTGGCTTTGGGAATCAAACAATGAGTACTTTTTAATCATTTATTTCAAATAACTCGGTAAAAACCTTACATATTTTTATGTATCATATGAGAGTAATCATTTATATTATTAATCAGTCAAATTCTTACCTATTTTAAATTATTTTGTTTTGGTATTTTTATTTATTAATTTTTAGTAACTAGTCATTTTAACACACCCTTAAAATACCGCTTGAATAATATAAAATAAGACAAATAAAATTATCTTCTCACTAGCATAACGCTTACGTTGATTAATCTAACTGAATCAGTATTTTTCTTATTATTTGGTATTTAACAAAGTGAATATGTGCCATTTTACAGTTTAAACCTAACAATATAAACAAATAAAAAAACAAACTGACAGATGAAAATAAATGGAAGCTACTTTTAAACATGCGTTAAGTTGGCAATGCAGTATAAGCAATAATGCGCATGCTCACGGGCAGAACTTGAAGGAACTTTTAAGAAAAAAGTAGTGCATGTTGCAGTTTTACGTTATAAGTTTTTCGTTATAAGTCTACTTTACCATCTCTCTTACACTTACGTAATTGTGCGAGAGAGAAAACTTTTAAAGTTACTTGAAAAGAAAAACTTCATCGTGTAATGCACGCTTAAGGGGCGGAACTTCTCAATAATTCGTTTGTTTCTTTATGACGTCACTCCTATATGGATTTGAATACTCTATAGTAAAAAATCATTTTACTTGTTACAACATGGAGCGCTATTGTGGCATTTAAAATTATAAAGTAATCCTGATGAGTTGAAAGCGCATTTCTTCGACAAGCATTTTTTGAACCACAACTGCAATAATGCCGTTCAGGTCAGTTTTAGTTCCGTCAATGTCAGGAACTTCCAGTCTTATATTTTGGCCAACTTTCACATTTGGATATTTGTCAGCAGACATGCCTTTAATTTTTTCAGCTTGGTTTTCCAAATTCAATTTTGCTTTTTTTTATTGTCTGGGCAGATTCTTTCTTTTTCCATTTTGGATCTTCTTGAGTTGCGTTTTCTGTCTCTGGATCGGTATGTCTCTCAATCTTTACATTGGTATCATTGGTTATTTGCTTCTGCTTCATCTTTACGGGTTACAATCATTTCGTTTTCTTGTGTTTTGTTCCTCACATTGTCACTGTTTATATCCTCTTCTGACCCATTTTCAACTACGTTGTCTTCCTTGTCCTGTTCAATTACATTTTCGACGTTAATATTTTGTTCTGTATTTTTTTTTGCGAATGCAACAAATTCTGTAAATCTTCTTCAGATCTTAATAGTCCAATCATATCTTTAGGAATTGCTGACGTCACAATGCCCATTTTCATTGGACTACCAAACATTGCTTCGTAGGGGGAGCATTTAATTCCCTCGAGATATGCTCTATTTTTCATGGCGTGGATGAATTTCATACCCTCTGATCACTTTGATGAGTGATTGGTTTCCAGCCACGTGCTGAGCATATTCTCGATGTCTTCATTGGGACACTCCACTGATCCGTGACTCTGGCTATGTCTTGGCACGATTTTAACATCCGGCCACATAGAGCATACATTTTCAATTACTTGGTTACACAATTCCCGAGCATTATCGGAATGAAGGATGTGCGGCGCTCCAAAAGTGGTGAAAATATTCAAGAAATGGTATACAATTTCTGCTGCGCGTTTAGTTTGAAGTGCATGAAGGATCACAAATTTAGTAAGATGGTCTTGGTAAACTAATATGAATTTATAATTTCCGTCAGGGTTGGTTTGTAGGTCTATGAGATCTATTTGACAACGTGAGCTCATTTGCTTGCCACGGGCTCGTCCATTATTTCATAAGATTTATGTTCAATCGTGTCAAACGATCGATTGAGGCGAGCAAAGGCGGTACGGGTAGTGGGAGGGCTGCAGACTGCTCACGAGTACGAGACGATGCACCGAACACGTTACGACATGTCTTTTTCAACATTTGCCGTGTCTTTGAGGTAAATCCTAAAATTTACCAAGTGAATGGTAGTAAAAGTTCGAAATGAACGATGATCACAGAACTGTTCGGACTTTTACCATTAAGAGTTGGTAAATGTTAGATTTTACTGGAAAACCTTAGGATTTACCGTAGTTCGGGCTTTTACAATCTCGGTAATTTCTTATAAAATTTTCATTGTGTTACAATTGACTCAATCGGCATTATTAATAAAACCTCATCGTGCTACAATTGGCACAGACGACCTTTTCGTATATTTTGTCGTATGACATACCATTTGCTTTTTAGTACAAATTGCGTAGTGAATATTATTAGTCAAACACCGTCTTGTTACGTTATAAAATTCTGGTAACGAAATAATCAATTGGATTAAGCTCAGGCACATACAGGAGCAATTCGTTTACTGTATATAATTTAAAAATGTTCACTGTCATTCTCGTGAAATACAACTGATATGTTTTGGTGCGCCATATGCTATGGTGAATAAATTGTTAAATACATACATACGTCACGCCTTTCCCATTATTGGGGTATCAGGCCCTTTATTTCCCTACAATAACCTCAAAAATATTTATATATTATAACAAAACACTACGGAGTTTCAAGGTTGGACTGAGTTTTCGCCAGCAATGCAACGCACTCCGTCCACAGAAGTCTGTCTTACATTCCTTATTTTCTAACAATTGCTCGCCACATATTCCTATCTCTACATTACTGTCTCGCATCGTTAATATCCATACGACTGGTCATACATGCTGTCCTATTAATTGTTAAATGGACTGTATTATATTAGATGTCCAAAGAAATATGGATCAAAGGGAATTAATAATGTAGCATATTTTTGATTAAATCTGAACAATAAATTTTACAGTAAAAATGTAAATCAAAAAGTTGTTCAGAAATATAAACTGCATAATATGATGTTATGTTCAATGCTCAAATATTTTTGTATGTCGAGTAAATCAATTTTGAAATAATGCATTATGATAACAAATCAGGAGGTAATAGAACAAAAATTCCAATTTTTATTTTTTTAATTAAAACAACAAATTATTAATACACAACATTTTTGTCTCAGGACTATCTAATCTGTCATTAAAATGCAGTATTTCGAAATTGATTTACTCGTTATAGATACATATGTGAGCACTGAAAATTTTTGACTGACATTTTTACTTACATTTTTGCTGTATAAAGTATAGTTTAGAAGTAATAAGTTTTTCTATGTTTACATGTTAATTGCCTACGTACCAAATTTTTTGGGGTACCGTTATATCCAGATGACCCAAGTATCACGCTCGCCGTTGGGATATCCAAAACTATAAGAAATACAGAGTCTGTTAAAAATGCAAATTTTGTGTAATTTAACCGACTTTGTGTCTTTTACAGTTTCGGAGTCGCAATGGTGAGCACCATGCATGGATCTTCCTTTATATTATATCATGACTTTTTATTTTTTAGTGCAAATTTATGCCAATAAATAAATAAAATTGTTTATACATATTTACTCGACTTAAGTTTAGACATAATGACTTACAGACTGGGAACTGTACGTGTTATTTTTACTATAGGTCACTTGCGATCAGCCTCTCGTTTTGCTATTAAAAAGATTTTTTTATTCAGAATTCGTGTTAAGAATGTAATTTGTAACTATCGATAGTTCCGAATTCAGCCTTACTTGCGAGAGTCTGTTTATTGTATGCTAACGTACGTAAACACACGTCGAAGTGTTTTGTGTCATCCATTTTGCGGCGATTCCGAGGAAGTACGATATGATCACGGCACAACACATCCACTGCTGAGTACAATTACATGTTAATCTGCTCTTCTCGATGTTGAGACGCCACTGACCGGTGTACTATCAACTCGTGCCCTCTCCTTGATTATTTATCTTTTTTTGATGAATGTAGTTTATAAAGTTGAGCAGATTATTCTTTGTCATAAAATGTTTAAACGTAAATAATATTTCAATTCATGTTCTGGTCATTATTCTTGTCTGTCCAGTTTAATTTGGTAAGAAGAACTGACATGATTTTTCCGTTTGGTGTCTGTGACCAATATAAACAAATTGTGTCATTTTTCACATCTATTAATTATTTAATTAGTTTTATTTGAACTATATGACAAAAGAAGTACTAGTATAATTCTAAACGTATAGTAACTTTATTACTAAATACTTACAATTAATTTAAGCTATCTGCAATATTGCGAGAAGTACATTATTTGCAATTACTAAATCATTCGAATTTACCGCATGAAGCACTGCAAATGGCGGAAAGAAATGAAATTCTTCGTAAATATATCTCTAACTTGAATTTAACAATAGACTGGTACAATAAGATCAGAAGGACGACTAAAGAAGTGGAATTCAATTTAATCGAAAGTAAAATCAATGAAATAGATAAACTTATAGAAGAAGGCCAAACTATTTTGAACTGGGAAACCGAAAGTAAATTTATAAATTTTATTAAATACTACTTAATTTGACTTGAATATTTGATTTCTAGGTTTGGGTCAATATTTGACAAATATTCATTCGTTAGTAGGCGACCTTCAAAAACATGTACAAAATACTCAAGATAATTTTACTGAAATACAAAACATAATGGCAGCTTGCAGTAAACAACCCTTGTTTGAACGGAGAGATGGAAAAAATTTTACGGTTCTGGCACTGGAGGAACGAAGTGAAAGATCAGCTAAACGATACACTGATATCAGAAATGCAGCAGAGCAAATTTCAAAGCTTCTTCGTCACAATTTGAACTTATTTGGGATGCGAGAGGAGCAGGATAGTGAAATGTGGCGTGCATATATTGATTACGTGGACGGCATCGTTTTACAATATTTGTACAAAGCGGTTGGCTGCAGGTAAGTATTTTTGTGTGACGTTTATATACCAGTTACAAGGCTGATTTTATAGTCTTGGATACATAACAGAACATATGGATCAGACAAATAACTTAGCACCACTTTTTGAGGCCCAACTTGTGCTGGAAGAACCTATTATGATTTTCATACCGTCGCTAGAGACTGAAACGACAGACGGATTTAATGCTTTGATTGTTGATCTTATTTCGGATATAATTAAGATGTCGTCATTTATGCCACGTCTGGCAATTAAATCATTAACTTATGAAAAGGAAATAGAAACGAATCCCGACATTGCCGAAATGAAAAGTGAAATATTCTCCAGTGTGGAGCAAGTGATACGAGAGGCTAATGACTTTTGTCATAATTTTCAAAGTTATTCGTACCTATGGCTGGAAGATAGGACCGTTTTCCTGAATCAGTTTCTTGCGTATGGTCGACCACTTAGTCAAGAAGAAATGGATCTCGTACACGCCAAGGATTCACTTGCACCGCAACCGAATCCACCGAAAATGGAGTCTTTCCGAGAACAGGTATACTAAAATATCTTTTTTGTTCTTGAGAGAAATGTAAATAGCATTGTTGAATTTCAAGGATTATTAAAAGTTAATGTTAAAAGAGATATACCGTCTGTCTCATGTCGAACTACACAGAGGTTCGATGCGCGCTCTTTTGATTTTTGATATTAAAATATTAATGTCACAGTCTTTCCTTTTTCTTTTACTATCTAGAAAGTGTGATTATCAATTTTACATTTGAATTCCTTCAAAATGTACTATAACACCGAACATGTTGCAAAATTATACTATACAAATACACACAGTCTGGATTGTAAAAAATGTCAGATCAACATTTGGTTTTAAAACTCAAATGAGTGCACAACGAACCTATCTGTAGGTCGTCATGAGACACACAGGTGTCCCAAGAAATCTGGGACATAGGGAATTAGCATGTACATATAGAAAAAGTGTGATTGTTCTTCTGTACAATATGTTTTAGAGCAAAAGTAATCATTTTTTTATATTTACATGTTAATTACCTATGTCCCAGATTTCTTGGGATATATATATATATATATATATATATATATGTAAATGAATTATTCTTGCTTGGTATACATTTTTACATATCATAAAAAATTAAATTGAAACTGGTAATAATTTTAGATTGATAATTTTGAAGCACTTTACACTGAAGTAGAAGGATTAAAGACCGAACAGATATTCAATTCCTGGTTCAGAGTAGACGTAAAACCTTTTAAACAGGCTTTATTGAATACCGTCCGAAAATGGGGAAATATGTTTAAAGAACATCTTGTGAATAATGTCACTCATAAGTATGTAAATGCGACCAATCTCATAATTATGTATACTTTCATAGATATTTATCAAATTTAGCTTAGTTATTAATAATGTGTAGTGTCTGATGATGTCATTGGTAAATGAATTCTCAGTTCGCCACTTTCCCGGCCTTAAACTCACACTTCCTTTTCCTGCCCATTCAAAACTCAAACAACACATTACACGAGAAAACATTCAAATATTACTATACTCCGGTGATACTGTGTGGAGTACGTAAGGTAGGATTGGGTAGACCGTGCACTGGTCTAGTTGCAATAGCTTTCTGTCTTGTGTTATAGGAGTACTATTTTTCGTATCTGAAATACATGTTTGTTGTTAGTTTACTCATTCAGAGTCATTTTAATGTTATGTGTAAAGTCAGAATAATTTATTTACTAATTTCAAGTTACTTACCTGTCTCAAAATAGCACACGTGCTGTATTCGAAAGATAATTTATAGGTTAATAAACAGATACACTAAAAAGCCTGTTATCAGACCTGTTCATGCCTATCCATTTGCGTACTATATCTAAATTTCCGCTGTACTCGTGCGGATGACTACGACACCCATGGATATCCGTGTGAGGTCCTTCCTTGCTGAATCCTGCAATTTACGTTGCCGTGTCCAAGATCATTCGAAATCGCGAACCCGTAAAGACCAGCTGTGTGGACCTCCAACTCTTTTGTTTATTGACTTTCTTTTTGTATATGCTAAGCGTTATGGCCAGTATCTTGCTCCCCGTATTATCTTAATTATTCCCAATATTTTTATTATTTGTGTTTTTATGTATATGTATTTAGTATTTAGCTCATTACATCTTATATTAAGTTTCTCGCGTCGCCCTTCAGGAAGCGCAGTTATTCGTGGTAACCGGCGTTCGTTTATTCGAATTTGTATTAGATTGGATACAGGATACAATGTGAAGTAAAGCATTTACTCCGTAAGGACGAAAATAATTTCTCCAGGGGAGGTTTTATTATAACAAAGGTTTTTGTATACAAATGTCTGTTGTCATGGTACGCGTTGCATGGAAACATTCCCAAAGGCTTCTACATATTGCAATTTCGCTCCGATTTATTTTAATTATATTATTACTCTCGATCATGAAAAATAGTACATTATACACCTAGGGAGAACAAACTCGTTTTTTCCTCTGGGTTCGTTCTCGTGCTCCAAATTGCATCTCAGGAAAAAAGACGTTTCTCCCCCTTGGTATATAATGTACTATTATTTATTCAGTTAAGCCTTTTTAGCATTGATTTTTTTTACTACATTTAATTGTTTCCTTTGTTACTGTCCCCTTTTGTGCCCGTACCTCTTTTCTGATTTGTTTCGGAAGCGTTATCGAAGTGTCGAGGATAGTCAATGATCCCATCGCAATGTGGCTTGGTGCAGGTAACCTGTTTATTGATGGACACCCAGAATATTTTCGTTAATCCTACTATTCTCCACTGAGAAGCCGGCAACCTCACTCCTGGCGAGGACAATTACTCGTGCCCGTCTAGTCGCGTAATAAGGTTCATTCCCCATATTGTGAATTCATTTATAAAATACATACCAGCGGTCACGGTAGGTTATTACTAATTGCCGGTAAATTAGATAAATATCTATAAAATTATAGTTTTATACTGTTATGAATTTATTTTTTGATATTGCTCTCGTTACAGTTTGTGTAACCTTGCTAATTTCATACGGAAAGCAGACGAAGGATTGCAACAAACTGTTGCGGAAGGTGACTACAATGCATTAGTGAATGTGATGGGCTATTTACTTAACGTGAAAGAACGGCAATCGACTACAGACGATATGTTTACACCTCTAAGAGACACTATTGAACTACTTAAATTCTATGATCAAGATATACCTGAAGAAGTAAATGTCCTTCTGCAGGTATGTCTAATTACGTCTTTAGTATTTTTAAAAATATTAATTAAATATTCCATTAATATATACAACATTAGTGGGGTACATAAGAACATAATACACATTTTGATGTGCTTTAGATATTTATTAAAATCTAGTAAACTCTTAAAGGTTCAAATGCTGTTTGTAAAGGAAATAGACAAATGTTTATTATATTAATAATAAGCATTTCCCGTTCATCGTTTAATATGTGAAGCGACATGTTTTCGTCGCCCAAAATATAAAATTAATTATAAGACCTCCAATACTTCATTGTTGTTGAAAAATAAAGATTATAATGTAAATGGCCCTTCATTCGAATTACGACAATTCTGTATTTAAATTATCAATTCATAACAATACTTTTCTATGCACACTAAATATCACTCAATATTCATTTAATATTTATCATTGATTTTTGAAGATTTTGTTTTTCAATAGCATCTATTTTTTTTTTCGTTAAAATAGTATCAAAAATGCAGAAAAAAAATCATTTTTGTGACTGCTTGAAACTTAAATTATTCTTGAATTTTTGGGACATACAAACCGACAAAAATGTCAGGTCATTCCTATAAAGGTTTTTCCTATAAAGGGAAAGTATACAAAAAAAGTTGTTGCATTTATGCATCAAATAAATTAATTTTAATATTTTCATGAAAATTTAGGCAATAGGCTACTAAACAATTTTTAGTACATTGATCTCGTGTAAAAGAGTTGCAGTGTTCGGTACGATATGTATAGCATCTTCCAATTACAAAAATGTTTGCGCAGACCCCCTGGATCACAAAGTAACTATGAAATCGTTCGCTCGTACATTCTTTATTCCAACTCCTCCTAAACTATTCAACCGATATTGATGACTTACAAATACGTATTTGATCTAGTTCTGTATGTGACTTTTGTTTTTCAAAATTTACCTTATTTAATTATTTAAAAGAAAATGTCTCCTATATTTTCCACTCAATTTCATTCAAAATTTTCTTGCAAGTGCAGGAAATGAAACAGAATTAAAATTAAATAAAGAGTGATCGAAACATAATTTTTATTTTTAAATATTTGAAAAAATATATATTTTTAAAGTTCTGTTATTTTATTTTAATACCAAGTATAAAATAACTGATTAACAGCGATAATTAATATGTGACAAATAGCCTAGGTATCTATTACAATTTACAATCTATTAAAATGTGACGAAATGTTCATAATTGAGACCCTATTTCACCAATAGAAACTCGTATACTGTCCTAAATGTGCTTCAATTGTTTCTGGAACATTCGCATGAACTTTCTCTTTTATATGACAGCAAAGGAAAAAAGGCCTGAGGCGGTAAATCGCACGTGATAGTCGATCGATTTATTTATGTTTCTAAAACGAGAAATGATGATATAATAAGTCGATTGTTTACACCCATAAATAAATAGTTTGACTTATGTATACGTATAGTGAATGATCATATTTCTTGTTGTTATTATGTTCTGACTACGATATTGAGTCTGTTTATTTCTATCTTAATCTTATCAACCGATTACTATTTTATGTATCATGGAAGGAATTACCAGAGCAATGGAATAACACCAAGAAAATAGCAGTTACTGTGAAACAGCAAGTAGCACCACTACAAGCAAATGAAGTTACTTCTATAAGGAAAAAAATCTTTACATTTGATGGCAGGATAAATTTCTACAGAGAGGTCTTTAGACGGTACGACTTCCTGCGTTACTCGTGTAAAGAACCGTATGTTCTCTTAGACAGAACCGATAAAGATATTAAGCGGTTTGAAAACGAGATGCGAGATATCCAAGAGTCAGGATCATTGTTTGAAGTTTCTGTACCAGATTTCAAGTTACTGAGACAATGTAGAAAAGAATTAAAGATGCTGAAAGTGGGTTAAATTAATTTAAGCAGTTTCTTTACAAATTTGACATGAACAAATTATTGTTTTAGCAACTTTGGGATTACGTATTTATTGTGCGCACGTGCGTTGAAGATTGGAAAACAACACCATGGCGGAAAATTGACGTTGAAAATATGGATATTGAGTGCAAAAAGTTTGCTAAAGAAATTCGAACTTTGGACAAAGAAATGAGGTCATGGGATACATATATATCACTTGAGGCAACAGTAAAAAATACCCTGACCTCATTGAGAGCTGTCGGAGAATTGCAAAACCCAGCTATCAGAGAGCGTCACTGGAATCAATTAATGAAGTCTACAAAGGTAATGTAATACTTCTCAGAGACGCTGTTCGTGTAAATAAACTTGTATATATAGCCAAATTTTATTATCATTTCTTGAATTTCTTCCAAATGAAGTCAAATATGTACACTGTACCTACATAGCTTGCCATATTAGGTATAACGGCCAACGTGCAAATTTTACTTTATTACAACTTGAATATTTGTATTATATACTATTAAGTATTTCCTTGAATATCCTGTTCCTTAAATGTATAAATACTACATCCGTCATTATACTTGTATATTCATCATAATTGACACCGTTCCTTACTTGTAAGTGATTTGTTACAGACACTAGCTGCACTACCTCCAGAGTATACAGTAAGTATAAAATTAACCAGAACAGACTATAATTTGCACCAATTTTCTTATTATATGAATTAAACTAATGATCTTCTCATAAAGATATTTTTTCCAAAGCAATGAAACTGTCTGGCTGGTTCCTACATATTTGTTAAACAAATTTTAAATTGTATATTTGTATTCGCACTATTTGCTGAATGCTTTATGTATATTGATGCCGCACTGCATGCACGTTAATATATTGTTCACTACAATTAGTAGTTGTATTCATACAAAATTGCCTTCGAATTCGATTTACTGATATATAATTCCCTTCATTTATATGTTGCCAATATAAAGGAAAGGGTAGGGAAATGGTCGTTTATAAAAGCTCTATAATGAAACTATTTTTATTCGCCAAATTTAAATTCTCGAGGTAAAGAAATACATATATTTCAAATTCTCGGCAGTCGAGTTTTGTCGATAATTAGATATGGAATGATCAGTCATACTGCATCAGTTGACACCCTGTTGGTATGCAACATTGCATTGGTTTAGCGTATTGCTATTATGGCAATATCAATATAATTAAGTTGAAAAAATCAAGTAAATTCGTCAGTAAAAAAATGTAATGTAATTTTACACGAGGATGACACGTACAGTTTATTGTTAATCGGACACTCGTAGTTTATTTCTATATTTTTCTTAAAATCTTATACATTATCCTACATTTAGTGTTAGTATTGTGTTAGTATAAAAGCTTAGTATTAACTAAGTTTAACAGGCCTATTCTGTAACTTGTCGTAAAGCCATAACGACATGTTATGACAACGATAGTCGGTATTATTACGACTTTTCAATTTTTCGTATTCTGTAACTCAAAATGTCGTAATCCATAACGACATGTTGACAAAATGTCGTTATATTTGGTAGTTAAACAACGATAGTCAATTAGCTGTCGTTGAACTCATAATTTGAATATATAAATTAATTTAAACTGTTTTTAATAACATTATGAGGAAATAATTCTTTTCTACGACTCAAAGGGTCTCTGAAGTTGTGCTGTAAAATATAAATTCTTTGTAAAATATATTCCTGCAGTCACCACACGATCTTCATATACACATGCATATCAAAACTGCAAATTTCAATTGACACATCACATATGACATTTCTAATATTTTGTTTTACAACCTTGATGAAATTTTTTAATTCATTCCATGAACATACAAATATGGAATAAAAATATATACAATTTTATTATTTATGCCTAGTACTTCTATTGAGAAATATCGTCATAATTCTTTATTTTTCATTTTTGAAAGAAATGGATAATTTTGATTTATATGTTTATTCATAGTGGAAAAAAAGAAGTAAAAACGTATTTGCTTTACATCAGCACTACAATTTTTCATATTACCCATATTTACTTACACAATGTATGAGTCAATAATAATAAAATACGTATATAAGCTAAATTTGACATTTGCTTCAATAGGTATGAAATTCTGTTAGGTCGTACTATTTAACTCAAAAACATTGGTCTCGTCGTTACGATGAAAATTAAACGTCAAACACAACGACCTGAGATACAGAATACACAATCGCACTATAGTCGTTGTAAATGTCGTTATGAAAAATTCATAACTACCGTAGTTACGTAACGACATGTTATGAATTTATTTTACAGAATAGGCCTGTTAGTACGGTTGGCGACACCCGGTGAAGTCATTCATGGTGTTACCCCCCTTGTTGCTCCCCTAGTGACGCCAATAACTATATTTCCCAGTTATTGTTATTAACTTATCTAGATATATAATGGTTAATGTAAAGTGCGTGACTATTGTTTATTTTTTGATATAACTTATTAATATCAGAAAATGTCTGTTAAAAAACCTACTTTGAATAATTAGCCTAAAAGTATCAATTCAGTCGGTGCATTCAATTAGTAGTAAGTCTACACATTGCTGGTAGGCTAAATTTTTGAAAGGTAGGGTAAAATAGAATGGTGAAGGGGTTGTATTGTAAAGGTAGTAAATATATACATTTATTAGTAAGTGTTTATACTACGCCTTAAGCTTTTATTGTAATAGATTTATTGCCTTAAATATAATTTGTAACGGTTGTGTACATTGTACAATAATTGGAAATCCAAGCACGTGGTCAGGTATTGGGTGGGAGAAGTGGGAGGTATTGGTGTCTGTGCATTGTGATGAGTGTGTAGATGTTGTGCATATATTTGTGTGTGAATACAATGAATTCGATTTTTATTGGTTGATGGATATTTTCAGAAGGAATTTGCTGCTTCTGCAAATTTCTACTTCTGCATAGAACGAATGGACATAAGCAATCGTATCGGTAACGTAGAGGGCTGTTTTGATTTTGGAGAATTCTGGGATGTCATTAATAAACCGCACAAATAGATATGTTCCAGATACTACGTAGTTTATTTTTTCGGTTTTACAGACTACCCATATACCCCTGCGACCACACAGCCATTATCATATTCAAACGATATGAGCCGATAGTAGTGTGATATGAATTAACTACTAAATAACCTATAAACATTATACATATGTCATAATATTCTCCGCTACGACAGTAACTAGGAATTAATTTAAAAACGACCGCTACTCTACCTGACCTATTTTATTACATTTGTACAGTCACATGCACTTTTGCTAAATTAATCAGAAACAAGTAAATTTGAGATGATTCGATTTATATCTGTAACATAATTAGGAATTTTGTAATTTAAATTTGTAATATGCTTTTCTCACTATTTAATTCCTGTCTAGGTCCGCATTGTAATGGATCAAAGTACGACCCTAGCAGATCTACTGGAGTTAAACTTGCATGAATGCGAAGAAGAGGTGAAAAATATTGTGGATAAAGCTGTCAAAGAAATGTCAATGGAGAAGATTTTACGTGAATTACATAGCACGTGGTCAACTATGGAATTTGAACAAGAAATTCACCAAAGAACGGGATGTACATTGTTAAAAGCAAGTGAAGAACTAATTGAAACTTTAGAAGATAATCAGGTACTTATCTCTAATTTAGTGCATTGTAAAATTTAATAATGGATATTGTATGAACTTAATTTTTAGGTGCAACTTCAAAATCTAATTACATCCAAATTTATTGCGCATTTCTTAGAAGAAGTATCAAGTTGGCAAAAAAAATTGAGTATTGCGGATCAAGTAATAACGGTATGGTTTGAAGTGCAACGGACTTGGCTGCATTTAGAATCCATTTTTATGAGTTCTGAAGATATAAGACGACAACTTCCCGATGATTCAAATAGATTTGATAACATAGACACAGATTTCAAGGTAAATAAAAATTTATTTAAAAATCTATTATATTATGATGACAAATGTGGAGGTCTTGATGCAAATAATATTTTTATTGTCTACATACATAATATAATTTGTAAAGTATCAAATTATTTTTTACAATATTTATAGTTAATACTAGTTTCTTCTACATTGTAACATGCTAGTAGTGTGAAATTATTAAATATTGTGGCCAAGAGCAACGTAATTTGATATTGTTACGCACGAGCTGTTATGCGTTCACACGAATGAATACATCAACAAGAGTTTCAAAAATAATCGCTTTTATTCGTATACAGTATTGACAGCAACCCCTCTATTTCTTAAAAACAACTATACTTTTTCAACAACTGTTACCAGGGCAACACTACATTTTTCCCTGGTCGTCCTAAGCACCGTAACACTATCCCCCTCTTAGTTCTGCTCGTCACGAGCAAGGTTTTCCTCCGATAACTTCCATCTGGGAGTATTGTTACCCCGATATTTTTTCAGGCGGTATACATGGATGACCCTCATTCTAAGTCTTCATATCGGTTCGGCACCTCTGGTATAAGTGACCGTGGTAGAACCAACTGCAGTTGAGCGCGTCTACCATTCGAGGCCTCCCAGCGTCGATGAAGAACTCCATCTGCAAGTGGTAGAGAATTCCGCAAGGCCCGCTTTCATTGTCGCGCGATGCGATAATACGGCCTGCCAGTTCGGTCGAACTCCCTGCTCTTACCATGAGAAGAAGAACTGGAGATTCGGATCTTCTTATGCTCGCTTGATTTTATCTGCTTGCCACGGATTGGAACCATCCTCCTCTTTAACTTCCACAGTGGTTCGCTGCACTTCGATTACGGCATGTTCTGTAGTGTCAAGTCGATCGAAGTGTTTACACCCGACGAGAGCATATGGTCTTCTGGACAAGCCGTCAGCATTCCCGTGCGCTTTTATCCCAAATGAATGATTCGTACGATGTTGGATACGCTGGAATCGGTGCAACTGTCAGCATTCCCCTTAGTTCCTCAAAGACAGACAGCCAATTTTCTGACCATATACCTAGCGTATCATCTATACGGGTTAAGGGTACGATTCCTTCTTCGTCACTGCGATCACTCGACTATAATATACACAAAACAAGTGCCAAAGCGCAGCAGATTGTTCACTGGGTCGTTCACACAATCATATTTCCGCAAGAAGTCGATTCCCTAGATAACATCGTCCTCTATTTCAGCAACTTGGACTGTATGCACCACGAGTTTGTTACCCACCCGTAGATTGATTTCCCGGTGCTCTATTATTGGCGCTCTTTCCCCAGTGACGGTCTTCAGCTCCAAGCTTTTGACCGATGTGCCGGTGGATGTATAAATGTTGCGTTTGCACCAGTGTCGATTACCATTCGACGCATCGGCTGCCCCGTCAGCAAGCTGGCTCCTGTCGTATCCATGCAATGCACGTACATAGGGATGGGAATTATTCGACTTTTTTTATTATCCGGTTATCGAATAGTAAATGTCCAAAATAACCGGTTAACCGACAGGAAAGAAATTAAAACACAAAAATGCTTGTAATTCACAAATAATTTATTTAATTTGCTGGTCAACTTTAAAGATAAAACTATATTTTATTTTTGTTCTCTTTCAAGAAAAAATATTTTAAGAAAATCAAGGCATTTAGTGATTTCGAACTTAATTTAGCGTATCTTCGTTACAAAATTAGATGCGACTGAGAACACTCGCTCATTTGCTGTTGATGTTGGTCTGATAGTCATCAATCCTTGGTATAAGTTTTCCAATAAATCTCCCCGTTTTCTGCTTAAATCAAATGATTTGAATTCATTTATTACATTGCTTATAGGACAATTCTCTGAGCGAGTGGGAATATTTCCAATTGAACTAATTGCTCTGGGTAATTCCTGATTTAGACGATCTTGATGTATGCTGGGATTTACATTTATGTTGAAATCGTTGTCCGAATCAGATGAATTAGAATTTTCGTTGTCATCAATACTATCCACTCTTTCACTACTGTTGGAAAACATTCGATTAATTAACTTATTAGCATATGCAATTGTTGCGGTTTTGTTCGAATATTCGAAATATTGACTTGTTTTAGGGATACTTCCAGTGTGCAGGTAAATGATAAGTGTCATTAAGGTTTTATTCCTGCGTTGTATCATTCTTTCCTTTAAGTTTTCAAATAATAAATAGAAATGTGCGCAATAAAGTATTCGACTATTCGAGTTGATAATCCGGTTATTCGAATAGTAAAAATTAGCCAAAATTATCCGGTTAACCGAAAACCGGTTTCCCATCCCTACACGTACATCGATAAATTCGAGGCCTACTTTTTCATTATTCGGACCATGCCTCATTTGGCCGATTAGATGTCGTTTCCCGACGTCGACAAATCGCTACAGTCTTTCTTTTCTTTGCACTGAGCTCAGCGTAGCTGATTATCAGCACGGCCGGACCAAGTATGTTTTGCTGCTGTATTGTTCTTTAGTAATACTCCCAGTGCTTCTAGTCGTGACATGATTTGTGACGTTTCCACTGTCGCACTACATACCCTGTTCGGTGTTCGCAGACTGTCTCGGATAGCTTCCAGTTCGAGCGCCTTAACAACTGCTTCTTTCACTATCCTAGATTGTGCGAGTAAGACGTTTTCCTTCATATCCAAGTCGGCAACTGCGTGCATAAATTGTTCACAAGCAAGTTTATCTTGTAGTTCCCGTTGACATTCTTGAACGGTGTGACTGAGTGATCTACGTAAATACTCAAAGTCAGATCTTTTATTCTCTTGTAGACCTGTCAGCACAGTTATGACTTGACCTCTGAGCATCTCGTATAAAATCCAACTTTTTTACAGGCCCCCATCCATTTGTCTTTCCTACGATTTTGAATTAAGTGTTGTATTCTTTCTATGCTATTTGGCCGTCATACGGGTTAGGTGTTATAACAGACCTGGCTACTGTTGAGGATATATCCGGTTTGAAATTTCTAGTCTCTCAATTCGCTCCGTTAGCGATACAACGTGTTCACCAACATTACCTGCTAATGTAGTTATGCGATTATCAACTTGACTAATCTGTCACTTCGTGTCTTCTCTGACAGTCTGAACGCTTGCTAGAAGGCTTACATGCTCGACTTGTAGTCTACTGTTTTCTACTGTCTTCATGATCGCTTCTAACGTAACCGTATCTTTCCCAGCATGTTGTTGCGTGAATCTCACTTCTGACACCAAATGATACGCACGGGCGGTTATTCGTTCTCACGAATAAATACACCAACAAGTTTCAAAAATAATCGGTTTTATTCGCACACAGTATTGACAAAAATCTATCTATTTTTCCAAAAACAACTACACGTTTTCAACAACCCCTCAGTTACCAGGGCAACATTGCCTTTTTCTCCTGGCCGTCGTAACCATCGTAACAATATTTCATTTATTTACTATGGATTATGACAAAGTAAGCAAATAAACGATTATACGATTATATTTTCTAAAATAATATTTTTCACTACAAAATATTCTCATGTACTTTTATATTAGTAACCTTAAATATTGTCTTCAGAATATTATATTTTAATCCAAATCTCCTACCTGCACAAAGAAGTCATAAATTGCAATGCACCAAAGCTTCGGTTTCCTCGAAAGCGGTGCCGTCATCTTACGGCCGTAATAATACGGTGGGGGACGTCACGAAAATCGGTGTCCTGTATAATAAGCGATGTGGTTTCCTAAAGAGCGATGTGCGCACCGAACGTAATAGAGCGGTGCCGTCTCATTTGAAGCGGTGAGCCAGTACGGTACGAAACAGTTCAGCAACGTTTTTTGACGGTGGAGTTCTGTAAAGCGGTGAACATAGTACAACGCTCCTTCGTATGTTAAGTAAATAATAGTTTTTTATTAAGCACACTATGTGCTCAAAGCAATATATTGCTACGTGGTCATCTAAACAAGATGAAATACTTATTGACTTTGTCAGGATACATGAAAGAGTATATAATATCCAGTTGAAGGAGTATCGAAATAGCCAACCAAAGCCGGAGTCAGGCGAAAATACTCTCTAAACTTGGTTTCATTATGAAATAGATGACGACACACTAAAATCTTATATACACCGTGTTCTCTACGTTTTTTGAATAGTTCAGATTCAGGTTCTCTTTTAGTCTCTCTTCTTCCTCTAAGAAAATTACAAGTCCGACGACTAAATAGTCCATTGTGACACTCCGACATCAGATTTTTACTACTCTCTACCACTATGACGGTCGTACCTCTCTTTCCGTTTCTCTGACGTCACTGACGGCACCGCTTTGGAGGAAACCGAAGCTTTAAATATTCAACACACTTGACAATAGTTTTGTAACAGAACGGAAATAATTCTGTTTTCAATAAAATTATCAAAATTGTAGACGCCAGGATTTTTAAATATAACCACTAAATTAAAGCAATTTATTTTATATGTCCTTTAATTCTAAATCTTAAACATACTTACCTGTTACTTAACTTAAATACAATATTACTTAAATACTTACGGAAGGGTTAAGTTACGTAAAACTGAAGAAAAATATTTACAAAAACTTAATACCATTGCATCTCGTAATATAAAATAGCAGTGGACTATAATCAGAAAGTAGCGCTAGCTTTTACGACGTCATATTATGACTTAGTTAAAGCGAATTTTTTAAACATTACGAATTTGGCAGCGCTCCAGAAATTCATTATTTTTGCGTGTGGTTAACGTTATTTGGTTTGTAATCTGCTTCTTTATCGTTTTCGAATTTATGATGTACACGAAGTTTGTACAGAAAATCTCAATACTCAAAAAAAATTCTCGCTCTTCAATCTTCACTTGGAACTTCAGTAATGTTGATTTATTGCAGTGTTTGTACCTTAAGGAATTATATGATTATTATACAGTGGATTTCTTATTTCTTAGTACTTATATCCAAATAGTCTTTCTTCATTCGACTGAGTCCTCATGATATCTTACACATTCTGTCGTTCCTTATACCATTTTTTTACATCTACTATGTTATCCTTTTGCTATTTATATATTTTCGTGATATGTTTTATTTTGCTCTTATTATTATGTGTAATAATTTAGAGCACATCACTTACATGTTTTCGTGTGTTTGTTTTTAATACTAACATTTGTTTGGTTACAAGTTACATGTTATGTGTTTATTCTGTAATCTTGTGGTTCATATCCTGTTTACATGCGCCATATTAACGTTCGTTACACTTTTTATTCACTTTACACTTTCCTTTACTTTCCAGCGCCCCGATTTCTTTACACTAGCCTGGGTGTTGGTATTTCCTTCGACTGTGTATCTCTTTTGCCTACTCTGCTGATGACGACCGTGTGGGTTGGTAAACGTCCCCTAGATTGTTGTTGCATATGCCTTTGGTCACTCTTGTCAGTCCTCTCCAGGTCCATGCTGGCCCTTTTAATTCTCCGCCGTTCTTCCCACTGTATAGCAACATTGCTGTCGTTTTCAAAGTTCTCCGGGTTGTATTCGCTGCTACCGTCCGTTGACAGCCTCAGAACTTTTGCCGTGAATAGGGCCAACGCTGACCACCATACTTTCTTGGTTGACAGCCGTCGCACCTTCAGCCAATTTTTCCAGGGATTTTGAAATGTACATATGATAAAAAGATAAAATTAACGTATCATATATGGTAAATACGTTGTTAATAAGAGTAAAATCGTAATATTTTCCCGGCGATCAAGATAAATATTCGAGAAAAACACAATTTAAATAGATAATTTCTTATATACCATCTTCCATTTACCTCCTACCCTTGCCAAAGGAGGTTATATTAAGTATTTGTTAGTAATATTTAGTTCTAATTTTTCAAAACAGTAACAAATAAAAAGATTTTCCTGAACTTTTTATCTTGTTTCAATTAATCTGATCGATATTGTATGTATTCAAGGGCTATTAGAATAGCTCTGAATTTCCCTTGCAGGGGCTGTGCACTCGGGTCCCCTCCATTCCTTCTTTTCTTCTCTTTGTTAGTTCTGCTGGATTGTGCCCTCGTATGGGCTTTTGCCTTCTCACTTTATGTGAGCTTTCCCGAACAGTTTTTCGTCTATTACAACCCCCAGGTATGCCTCAGATCTTCACTCCCCTCATAATGAATGCTGTTCTGGCATGACCTGTTTTCATCCAAAATTATAATGCTTTCAATTTAGTTGGATTGATGGTTAGACGGTGTATGCACAAAACGTTTTTTGCAATACCATTTTTTAGCCGCAGTGGCCAATTATCCGCCATATAGTTGGGTGCACCCACAGAGTGCGAATGAGCAGGTTGTGGGAATTTATGAATCATATTTGCAGTTCATAATTAGTATGGCAGTAATGAAGTATGTAGAGAAAGTTGCAATCTGCACTTTAATTATGCGGACATATGCTGTAATAGTCATTTCGTGATTCAGGGAGTCTGTCCTAGATGTTACAAAAATCTTAAAGAGCACACAGGTCGTCGAGATATTTTAACAAACAAGACGTGATTACCAAAAGTAGAATTTTCAGTACATGTCGATGATTTAAAATATATTTTTAAATTTTGCCACGTAATAAAAATTCAATTTTATAAGACATTGATCCAAAATAACCTAATGAATAAAATTTAGAATGAGTTTTATAGGTTGAATTTGGATAAATGATATTATTAATTCTCTCTTCCTTACAATTTAATAAGTCATTAGTAATATTAATAAATATTAATAAATTATATATGTTTTAATTACATGGTTTTATTTCACAATATTTATTAATAGCAGAGCTACATGTTTCGTCATCATTGTGACATTTTCAAGCAACATACAAATAACAAAAGACTAGCATATTAATAAACACGAACATCTGAACAATAATTTACTAAACCTACTATAAGAAAAATAAATTAAAAACAATATTTAATTAAATTAATGTTATATTTAAACAATTTTTATAATTTAATAAAGTCAAATTAAATCAATTAAACAATAAAATGGGTAAAAATAATAATATTTTATATTAAACCATTAAGTACATATATACATACATACATAACATCACGCCTTTCCCATTACTGGAGTAGTAGGCCATTGTATTGTCACGGTTTTTTTTTTCTATATTTACCGCCATATATTGTAAAACAAGACTGGAAGTAGATAGCGCCATGTATCGATGT
Organism: Carabus problematicus; assembly: GCA_963422195.1. NCBI lineage: Eukaryota > Metazoa > Arthropoda > Insecta > Coleoptera > Carabidae > Carabus > Carabus problematicus. Next base: position 12,885,647 of record OY728581.1, on the reverse strand, counting down.
ATAACGACAGGTAGGCGGGTGTGTAATTAAGTTTAGCAGAATAATTATGACCAAGTTGTGCACGAACAAGAACAACGAGAGTCGTTTGGAGATCGTCAATCTGACTTGACGTGGTGCAGTTATTTAGTTATCAGACGAGTGAGTGTTAGTGTTGTGAGAGAGGAAAAGTGTACTGTGGTAACTCAGAGGGTTACTCTCAATTTATCGTCGTGTTTAGTATCGGACGAGTAATCTCTGTGTACTCCGAGTCGGAGGATTTCCGTGAGCCACCTACCCACACATCGCCATACCGTGTTTCGTTTGGGAACTAACCCGCTGGAAGCTGGAGGACTACCGCCAGGCGAAATACCCGCTCCCGCCGTGGAGGATTTGGTGAACCACACCCTAACAACCAGCTCACCACCTGCAGCTAGGTAACTTTTCTTTGTTCTCGACCACGTTACGTGCTAACTAGTGACAACCTGCGTGTCTTGTCGACTCGTTCCATCTCGCCCTTCCGGGCGTGGTCCGCTCAGAAGACGATCGAGTCATTTCGACCATCTTCGACTACTCACCGATTACGACACCCCCCTCCCCCTTTTCTTAACGTGTCTACTTCAATTAGTGCCGTTAGTGTACCGACAACCATCATGCTGTGATGACCGCTCATACTCAACTGTGACACTTAAATTGTATTTCGAACATTGCCCTTGTAGTTCTACTAACGCTTGTTTTTTTTTTGTCAATTTATAAATTTAACTTAATTTCTTTAATTACTATCAATTTAACTGTTTTGACATTATTGTTAATATCACCTCCCTCTGTCGAGTGTACCACCGCGCAGTGTTATCGTGGATGTGTCAAGTCACTTAACTCACCCGAAGACAGGACCGGGTTAGCCCACCTGCACCTTTCTATATTTTTCGGTACTGACACACGCCAGGCTACCACTGACTGTGGCCCACACCCTATTACTAGTTTATAAGATTAATTTAAGTATTGTTGCTCATTTCTTGTTATATTATTACTTATTTGCATACTGTTCTGGTGTACCCTTGGCACGGACAGTTTAGGAACGCTACGTAATTATTTCATTACGCGCCGACAGTACCGGGTTAGCCCGCCTGCATCAGACTAAGTTTTCATTCACGAACCTTTCCCGGACTGTGCTTGTCAACGGCCCACCCCCATTTAATTTGTTATTATCTTGTGTCAGATCTACGAGATCTACGTATATGTTTTATCCAGTCTTGTGGCACAATATATGCTCCGGCAAATTTAACTCCAATACGCTTTTGATTAATTTATGAACGTTCGAGTGACGATTTACATCCCTAACATTTATATATCCCGTGAAGATACTTTCCGATACTTTTACGCCGTCCAAACTATCGTGGCGCCCACCACGAGCTCCCGTTACCTGACCCACGCCGTACGCCAGTTCGTACCCTCGCCGACACCGACTAGCCGGCCACCGTTTACCACCCCAACTCCCCGGAGAAAGGTGGGTGATAGTGTATATATATATATATATATATATATATATATATATATATATATATATATATATATATTGTGACGCTTCCTGGTAGTGCGGGTGTCGGGTTGCTCGGGCGCCAATCGGATTCGTTCCAGGATAGTTTAAGGGAGATTAGGGTCACAGAAATAACTTAGCTTGCACAGAAAGTTTGGTGTTTTATTAAACGTTGTGCTGTTGTACTGTAGCACAAACTGTAAAATACACTAGCTTGTGGCAGGCGACGTGATTCGCTAATCACTCAGATGAACAAAACACGTTATTCCATAAATCATAGCCATACATAGAAATGCACAATGGTCGTTAAAACGAGATACTTTAGTAGCGGGACGGAGACTGATCTTGGCAACAGGTCGGGTCGCAATGCCAAGTAACAGTGGAGGACAGCCGCCCAGGTCGGGTCGCAGTGCGGCTGATACGGGGTAGGAACTGAAATCTTGACAACTGATCGGGTCACAGTGTCAAGCAACAGTGTAGGACAGCCGCCCAGGTCGGGTCGCAGTGCGGCTGATACGGAACAGAAACTGATGACTTGAAAACAGGTCGGGTCGCAGTGTCAAGCAACAGTTGGAAGATACAAGTCAAAAAATGCGGCTACTTCTGCAACAGTGCAGAGCAACACTCAACAATACAAAGAATATACACTGCCGCACAAGACGGTACAATAAATCAGAATACGGAAACTTTCTTACGGTTCGGTTGTAGCTGGAGTCACCTCGGAGAGCGGAACACTAACTGACAATCAAGAATTTCGGTAGGCTATTTATACCCCCGAGATACACACATGTTTCAACCCCGAATTAAACCAGTCAGTTCAACGAATAGTGTTTCAATCCGTCCAGAGCTCGAGCGCAGACCGCGTTAATTGGTTCGCTAACGATCATTGTTCTGTGCCCAAGTAAACACAAAAAAATACACTTTGTCACAATATATTATATATAATATCTTTTAATTTGGATGTTGATTTAAAATATATCTTTTTTAAAAGCATCGGCTACATCACAACAATTTAATCATAAAGGCATATTGAAATTTTATATAAATCTGGAGTGTATTTATCAACCTGTAATTGGAACAGCATTGATATTGGACAAATTGGACAAACGAAGAAAAATTTTAAAATAAGATTAATTGAACATTTTGTAGAAGTAATTGAAATGACTCAATGAAATGAAATATGTAATATTTATTTCAATTAAAGTGGTAGAACGTAGTATTAATTTTGTCTTAATTTAAATATAAACTACTATCAAGTTAATGAAAAGACTATTTTATATTACACTAGTTTCGTATGGATTTGCTGGAAAATTAAATTTAAATATTTCTAAGACATGTCTGAGTGTATATAATATAACAAATGTTTTTACAGGAACTTATGATGGAAATGTCAAAAGTATTGAATGTTGTCGTTTCAACTAACAAAGACGGGCTAATAGAACGACTTGAAGATTTACAAGAAAAACTTACTCTTTGCGAAAAAGCTCTCGCTGTTTATCTTGAAACAAAACGTTTAGCTTTCCCTAGATTTTATTTCGTATCATCCGCAGATTTACTTGATATATTATCAAGTGGAAATCAACCTGAATTAATATGTAAACATCTTACGAAACTGTTCGATTCTATAGCTAAATTGAAGTTTGAAACAGATAGTGAAGGAAATTTGACAAAACGAGTGAAAGGAATGACTGCAAAAGATGGGGAATATGTAGACTTTGATGCATATTGCGATTGTTGTGGTCCTGTAATCATCTATACAATCGAAATAAGCACATATGTTAATTTTAATTTATTGTAGGTTGAAATCTGGCTTAATAAATTACAAGAATCAATGCGTACGACAATCAAGCACTCTCTAGGTGAGGCTATCATTGCATATGAAGAAAAACCTAGAGACCAATGGTTGTTCGATTATCCAGCTCAGGTATCATTGTGCGGTACACAAATTTGGTGGTCGACAGAAGTATGCTGTTTTATAGAACCAAATCTAAATGTTAAATATTAAACAAATTATTTGAATTTAAGGTAAATATAGCCTTCTCTCGACTTGAAGAAGGCTATGACAATGCTATACGTGATTATTATAAAAAGCAAGTCTCTCAATTAAGTACCTTAATTTCTCTTCTACTTGGTGATTTAAATAAACAAGACAGACAAAAAGTTATGACAATCTGTACAATAGACGTACATTCCCGAGATGTAGTCAGTAAACTGATTCAAATGAAAGTTGAGAACGCAACAACCTTTCAATGGGTATCACAATTGCGCCACCGCTGGGACGATATCGAGAAGGACTGTTTCGCCAATATATGTGACGCCCAATTTCGCTATAGTCATGAATATCTGGGTAATACGCCTAGATTAGTCATTACACCGTTAACAGATAGGTGTTATATTACTTTAACACAGGTTAGATATTTAATGATATCATAATTTTTTTCGTTAACCCTTCCATTTTAAATTATGTAGTCCTTGCATCTGGTTATGGGTGGTGCACCGGCTGGACCCGCAGGCACTGGAAAAATCAATTTTTTCATAGCACATCTCCCCTCCCACTTAGAAACCAAATGAATTTTAACATGTTTTCGAACATTCTCCATTGTTTTACCAAACACTGAATTAATATTCATTAATTTATATAAATTTTTTTCAAACTCATTTTTTGCCTTTTTCCTTAGTTCAGTATTTAAATCAATGTATGCTTTTAGCCACGGAGATTGTTTAAAAGATAATACTCGATGAATTTTATTTAAAATTAAGCCTTGAGCTAAGCATTGTTTCAAATTTCTATAATGCATAATGTAATGATTTTTATTTTCTAACGTGGTTAATAATTTTTCAGTTTTTGAACCAGGTGCAGGTGAAACTTTTCGCTCAGGGCACATTGGAAAATCTTTATGTTTATCATGTAAAGGATTAGGATAAATAATATCTACTTCTAATACATAGCCCATAGCGGAATTGTCTTGAATATTTTCTATATTTAAATTTTCAATTTCAATTTCTGACAGCCACCTAAAATTACCTTGTGGTAGATATTGAGACATAGCCCAACCATATAAGTTATTGACATCAAAGTATTGTAAATATATGGAAGGTTGTTCAGAATTATATGAATCAGCCATATATTTATTATTTGCTTTTGCATATCTGTTAGAGCACTGACTTATACCACCACGAATACCTCTTTCTATAAACAATAGCATATCTATGTCCGTTAGTAATTCTAGTTCTACTTTAGTAAACTTCAACATCGCATCCCAAGTTAAACCCGGTGTTGTCACATAATGTAGAGGATCTAAATCGTATGCAATTTTGCATTTTTTTCTAAAACTCTCAAATATATCAGCTAGAAGCAATACATCAATTTTTAGGTAGAGATTAGAATATTCCCCCAAATTTTTGCATTTAAATTGATTCCAGACGTTTTTTGCATGTTCGTAATCAATTTCAGATATATCAGCATCATTCAACTGATTATGAAAATGATCTTTTGTAGGCAATTCAGTTTCATCCAATTTATTAACATTATCTAAATAATCGTAAGGAAATACTCCTTTCCTGGAAATTAAATTTAAATTTGATTCAGATATGTGAGGAAATTCGGACTGTAATAGTATCTTATCATCGTTTTCCAGATTTGCAGATAACTTATTCAAACTAGTATTCAAGAAACGAAATGAATCTATAAATTTAAATGAAATATAACTGTTTGCTATACATTTTGTAAATGATATATATATATATATCTTTCTTTATTAATCGGTAAAAGATTTATTTTACCATCAATAATGTTTGCTAATTCCTTTATGAAGAAATGTGCATCATATCCTGATAGATTATGAAAAATTACTGGAATGTATCCAGGGATTCTATATAGTAAATTGCATAACTGATGAGCGGGGCCCCTATATTTCCCTGTTAAATGGCAATGATCTCTAACACGAGTATCATCGGGTACAACAAATTCCTTTTCACATATATGGCAGATGCTTGAGTTATCGAAGTCTAATTGTTCCTGATATGTTAAACTATTCATTGGTACAGTTACCCAAAATATAGGTTCAACATCTTCAAAAATTTGCTGCAATTCATGTATAAACCAAGTTTGACAATCAGATCCAGTGTACGACTTGTAATATGATAAAGAACTATCATATAAACAATTGAAATAATAACCAATGCTGAATGGTATATGTTCTTGATATATCTGAGTTTTTGAACATTTTTCTGGATTAGTTATCTTCTTAAGAATAGCTTCAAAATCAGCATAAATACAAAACGGCACCATTTCCTTATTATCGAAATTTTTGAAGCGTAAAATATTTTCACCCGGTTTTGGTAACTGAATTTTGCAATTATTCATCTTACTACAAACCAGTTCATGTTCCTGTAATGCATATCGTGAATAAAAATAATTCAAACATCTGTCACAAATATGTATTTTCCTGGTATGTTTCACAATGTTTGTGTGCACTAAACGAGCTAAATCTTTTATCCAACAATAATGAAATTGTCTATCACTTAATTCACTGTTTATATTTTCATCTTCATCATCACTACATTCTTCTTCTCCCCCATTTTCACAATAGAATTTTTCTTCCACAATTAATAAGTTCACGTGATTTAGTTTCTTCTCACTCGTTAAATATACAGGTACAGTATCAAAATATTCCTGCTTGGATTTCTTAGATTTATATTTTTTCAATATGAAAACATTCGTTGATATACCTTTATTTTGTTTCTCAAATTTCGGAATTTGATCTAATGTTACAGGAAAGTTAATATTTTCTAAATTTATAAGATTCTCATAATGAGGATATGATGATATTCTATCTCCATGTTTATTCGCAGGATGTAGGGCGGATATTATAGCCCAGGCAAAACATTGATTATCATTATTTTTCACATTAACAATAGCATGCTTATTTTTTATTTCTATTGGTAAGTCAATGTAAGATGAAGCACATAATGTAGCATACTTATTTATGTTTACAGCTAAGTTTATAATTTTATTTAGTGCCAAACCGCTATCTCTCTCTTGAAACTCTTCCATTTTCTTCAGAAGCACTTGTCTCACATTCATCTCAAACCACTCCTTTAAATTTGTAGATTGCATAATAAGTGCATTTTTTGTGTTGAAGGATTTATCTTCTATTATATCTTTAGTCACATATTCTGCACATAATGTTACGTTCACTTTTAATGATTGATGTTTTTTAATAGCATTTTTTATTCGTGATTTAAATAAATAGAATCCATCATCTAGGAACTTATTAATATCTTTATGGGTAATATTAATTATTACTCCTGTTCTTATGCGACTGGAGAATGCTGAATCTACATCTTCCCACGACACACGTGCATGTCTATTCTCATTACGCTGCGTGAGTGATCCTCCGTATATTGAACTTTTTTTCTTACACATAAGAGTTTTAATTCCTTTAATTCGATAGATATTATTTTCCAAATGCTTTTTCATCCCAACAGTTAAATGTGTTTTATTTAGAGCATTTCCAATTAGTTGTATGTTTTTATTGGAATGGTTAATCCACGCACGAAGTTCATCAGATTGATTTGTAAGATGTGTGAATGCATGCTTTAAATTGTTTACAAACGAAGAACTAGTTTCACATATTTTCTTATCCATTATGTAAGTGCTTGCTTTAAATTAGTTTTTCTCAATAGAGATATTACTGAATATAATATTCACTGAATATAGTATAACATTCACTGAATATAGTATAACATTCACTGAACGCAGCAAAATATTTGCTGAATGCCTATCAGTGTTCGAATGCAATTTATACTAATTTATGGAGAGGTGTTAAGCGACACGTTCATACAAGTTCGTATGACGTCACAGTCATCAAGTAATATATACCGTGATAGAATTACATACATACATTATTGATCATGTTTTGAACAGACTTCTTTCTACGCAGTACATTATGCTGAATTGACAACACACATACACATACACACACCGGGATAGAATTACAATACCTAGAAAAATTATAAACACGCGCGTGTTCAAAAACATGATTCAGAAATGTAATGTAATTCTACCCCAGTGTTTTGTTCAAAACATGATTTCAACATGTATTTCACTAATGTATTTTCCCCATAGAGTGGAGTGGAGTGCCTATTTTTCGAGATAAAATATTACCGTGATACACAGTGTGTCCCAGCGACTACCATACATAGTAAAATTACCATTGGGAAATTATGTATGGATCAAGTATTGCTGTGTCTGTTAGTTACAGACACATCATGACAAGTGTCTAGTCGTCAGACCAATTTATATTTCCGAATTCGCACGAACAAGTAGGTCCGAAATGTGCGTAATCAGGAAGTCGTGAAACCACATTAATTAATATTACATTTGGAGTTGGGTAGGGTAGGGTAGGTTAGCCGGCGGGTAGGATAGGAGTGTATTATTAAGTAGGGTAGGGTAAAATAGCCGGCTAATGTGTAGAAGTTGGCCGCAATGGACGTATAATGCCAATTGTTTGGCCGAATTTTTTGGAAATACATTAAATAGCGATAGAACAAGCAAATTTCATAGCGTACAATGTTGGGTGGGTAGGATAGGGTAGGGTAGGGTAGGGTATTGTATTGTATTCCTGTATTATATGGCCTGGTGTTATACGTTTGGGAATTGTACGTATTGGGAATTGTACGCTTTAGGAATTATAAGTCTTGGGAATTCAGATCCTTGTACAGAAAATCCCATGTCGACGCCTTTGCGGCCGGCTTCTACACATTAACCAAATAGCCAAATCTATAAATTGCACTAACAGCAAATGTATTGCACACAACTTTAGCACAGCGTTACGAACTAAGAACAGGCATGCTCGTATCACGTCGTATTATTTCATAAACAGACATCGTGTATCTTCGAAAATGAATTGGTCTGATGACTAGACTCTTGTCACAACATGTGATTGTCACAAATTAAACAGTAGGTAGTTGAATTAATCAAATTTAAAACTGTCAGATTGCTGTTATTTTTCAAATTTGCTGAGACAATACAACTATTACCATCGAATTATCAATATTCTTGCAAATAAATAATTTTTAGGGGTACGTAATGTGGTTATCTATTATATAAAAGTCAATTTCTGTCTGTCTGTCTGTCTGTCTGTTCCTTATACAATTCTACACCCGTCGACCGATCGGGTTAAAAATTTGCAGAGATACCCACTAGGACCATGCGGGTGTCATAGGAAACATGGGAACGCCGATATCTATTTCGAAATGTAGAAAAAAGGAAATAAAATTAAATATGACGTATGTTCATAATTAACTGTCATCCGTACAATATTATTCTTTTGTTGGCATATGCAATGCCGACTAATACCACTCACATAGTATATTGTAAGTCTTTTGTTCATATTTATTTCCATGACAATGGTACCGTTATTTTATTGTTGCTGGTTGACAAGACGATTCAATCTGAATTTAATAAATGTACGTAATACTAATAATGTTACGTAGTAATTTAACATGTAAATAATTGTAATATTTCAGTGCAAAATTAATAAATTGTGCGCCAAAAAAGTTATTCATATTTGCACCGGATGGACAAACACAAAACATTGTTTATCAAATAGCTTTAGAATAACAACTATTGAAAGAACCCTGAGCGACGCCGGGTATTTTTAGCTAGTATCTATATATACTAAAGTCTATTTCTGTCTGTCTGTCTGTCTGTCTGTTCCTTATACAATTCTACACCCGTAGACCGAGCGGGTTAAAAATTTGCAGAGATACCCTCTAGGACCATGCGGCTGTCATAGGGTACATGGGAACGTCGATATCTACTGCAAAATGTAGAAAAAAGGACATCAAATTAAATTTGACGTATGTACATAATTAACTGTCATCAGTAAAATATTATTCTTTTGTTGACATATGCAAAGCCGACTATATCACTCACATAGGAGGCGAGACAGTCATGTATGTACAGGAGTATTTGGCGAGCAATTGTTAGAAAATAAGGGAATAAAGGGCCTGTTACCCCAGAAATGGGAAAGGCGTGATGTTATGTATTTATGTATAGTATATTGTAAGTCTTTTGTTCAAATATATTTACATAATTAACTGTCATCCTTACAATATTATTCTTTTGTTGGCATATGCAAAGCCGACTAATACCACTCACATAGTATATTGTAAGTCTTTTGTTCAGATATATTTACTTCCATGGCAACCGTATTGTTATTGCATTGTTGATGGTTGACAAGGCGATTCAATCTGAATTTAATAAATGTTCGTGATACTAATAATGTTACGTAATAATTTAACATTTATTATGTAAGTAATTATAAATGTAAATAATTGTAATATTTCAATGAAAAACTAATGGACTGTACGCCAAGAAATTTATTCATATTAGCACCTGATGAAAAAACACAAAATATTGTTTATCAAAAAGCTTTAGAATAACAGCTATTGGAAGAACCCCGAACGACCCCGGGTTCTTTTAGCTAGTATTCATTATTTTATAAGAAAGTTTGTCTAGAAACAAATTTTGATGATTTTCAGTAATACATACCAACAATAGAAAACTTAAGAAATTGCATTTTGTAATGGAAAAACGAAGAAAAACACAACAGGTAAGTACTAAATTCAATATCACTAGCAGGTACTAATCAATGAAATGTTTAAACCACGACCTGCTCGATTTATACCGGCCTGCTAGCTGAACGATATAACAATAGATTTTTTGTGCTGACAGCTCGGCCAAATGTTGAAGTATAGGCGCTAGTAACAGTAGCTACTTGTCACTGTCAAAAAATGGCAATTAATATTGTAAAAGGTTGTTGCGTAAAAATTATTAATTATAAATACAAAATAAATAGTGAAATATGTAGACATATTAATATTATCATGAATTTAAAAGAAATTTGATTTTATTGGAACAAAAACTGTAACATAGCTATACATTTAATGCAAAGGATATACCTTACTCCTATCTTTTATTATCTAATCCGCGTTTTAACATTGTCGAAAAACTAACGTTTAATAATTTACCAGTACCAATGTGTAACTCCATACTCTTAAGCCATTTATGTGTCACATTCATGCTCGACGGGATTTCATGAAATAAATTTGTTTCTTATCGACTGGAGTTCGGTAACACCTCTTATAATGAACCATAATTACAGTAATTCGTTATTAATATAACACCAAACTACACTGCAGCTGAAAATGTTGCTGTAAAAACATCTAATAATAATTTTAGTAACATGAATAATAATACCTGTGAATAATACCAACGCAAATATTTAACACATTATTAATATGTAATTGCACTAAATGCACAGTTTATATATCAATTTTACATAAAAGATTAGTGTATTAAACTGAATCAGAACTGTATTCCGTAGTTTGTTGATTAACAACTGTCAAAATCTTATTTTGTTCAAATGTTTTCCTACGGTTATTAGCGACAGCGGCAGCAAGCTGAAACTGGGCCTGTTAGCGGGCCGGAATAGTACACTTTTAATCGAGAAGGTCGTGGTTTAAACGTATTCCCACTGACCCGCAGACAGTGGCTTAATCTGTCATAAAATTCTGTTTCCCATTTAATGTGAAAGTGTACTCGTCAGTGAAACAAATATTTTCTAAAGCATGACATTTATTAAACATTAATTCACAAAAAGTGATTAGTTTTTCACTATCTGCTGCTAATAGGAGCGTGTAATATTTTTAAGCAAAATATTTGTATTTTTTATGAGTCACCGCATTCACCGAGATTATATGTAATTTCCCTCACACTTCGACAGCTGCCAAAATATCTACTTCGTTAACATTCTGGGTTCCGTTTTTATTACTTTTGCGAAGGCAATTGACGCACCCAATTTCCTATTTTAAATAAAATTCCTTTAAATAATTATGTAATGTAAAATTATTTGACAGAAGTAAATTTCTTTGTTTTAAATATTTTGTTTTTGTCACTCAGAAAGAATATGCATATAGCTCAAGGCAATAGTTGATCTTTATATAATTTCCCAATGTTAATTTCCCTATGTATGGTAGTCGCTGGGACACACTGTATAGAAATTTCAGTGTGATATATAAAAATGTTACCGTGATATATAGAAATTTCAGTGTAATATATAAAATTTTTATCCTGATTTATAAAACCACTGTTTGGTATTAAATGCATTATCGGCGAATGTTGAAAATGAAATAAAAGACAAACTAAATAATATATACACTATGGTATGGAGTTTGCATTCAAAATTAGAAACACTGCTTGCAGGTCAGTGGCGTTCCGTACTAAATATTATGAAAAAATCCTAGACAAAAGTTTACATTTACACAGCATGTGCAACATTGGTTGTTCTAAATTTTACTTAATATTGCAGACAGACCTAATAATACTTCTCAATACGTAAGTTACATACCAACACGTGTAAGAAACGGTCACGTTGGCAGACCAAAAGTCGGCGTAACTGCTGAACAAATTTTTCTTTTGCAAACTGGGGGCTGTACATGGGCAGATATGAGTCATATATTAGAAATATTCAAAAGATCTCTATTCAGATATAGAGAAATGTTCAATTTAAAAAAAACAATTCATAAATGATGAGGAGCTAAAGGATACCATTCAAGATGTTTTAAGACTAACTCTTAGTGCCGGTGAAGTGTATGATTTAGGAGCTCTAAGAGCAAAAAATTGCAATGTACCAAGATGGAGAGTTCGCGAAAACTTAAACATATTAGATGCAGCAGGAAGGTCGATGAGGAAAAGGAAAACCATTGTTAGAAGGATTTATCGCGTAAAAGGGTCAAATTATTTATGGTAAGTAACTCCGAAAAGGGCACGGTGATTAATGGATTATCAGTGCTTTTCAACAATTGGTCGCAATATTGTTTATTTTATAGGCATATGGATTCCAATCATAAATTAGTCAGTTTTCGCTTCGTGTTCCACGGATGTATCGATGGATACAGCCGTTTAATTATTTATTTGGAGTGCAAAGATAATAATTAAGCTAATACAGTTTTATCAATGTTTGAAAATGGGATTGCAAAATATGGAATTCCTAGTAGAGTACGTGCAGACCGGGGGACAGAACATGTAGAAGTGGCTAATTTCATGATTACCAGAAGAGGGCTCAATAGAGGCAGTTTTATTACTGGAAGGAGTGTTCATAATCAAAGAATCGAGAGATTGTGGTCAGAAGTTAACAGAGTTGTTACAAAACAATTTAAACAATTATTTTGGTTTATGGAGGAAGGAAATATGCTGGATGAGCAAAGCGAAACTGATCTATTTTGTTTACATTATGTCGACTTGCCGCGAATAGAATGTTCATTAAAAGAATCAGTGAAATTTTCATAAGTTGAGCACCATGGGGTCACAAAGTCCCATGCATTTGTGGAATGTGAGTTATATAGAGGGTTCTAATTATTTACTTAATGAAGATACAAGTTACCTAGAAAGTGAAGAGTTATATGGTCTAGATGAAAATGGGCCACTTCCCACCCTGGAAACTGAAAAAAATGTGGTAGTCCCAGCATCTTATATAATTCTGACACCCCAACAATTAACTGCAAAAATGCAGTGCCTGATCCTCTGTTAGAAGACAACAATTACGGAATAACACATTACTTAACTGTTAAAAATATTATTGAAAACATATTGTAACATCATTTTTTTTCTATAATAATTGATTGGGTTCACCGAACGCACAATTAACGGTTCGAAACTTGCAAAATTGGCAGTTTAAGTAAAAATGACTTAACACGCGACCTTGGACTGTGTAGAATGATCGGTTTTGTAAAAACGCTGGATAAATGATAGAGAGAATAGGCAGAGACTCGTGAGTGGGTGTGAAGTAACGATCAGCGTGTGGAGTTCGTAGTTTTTGAGAGACCGTGATAAGTTTTCCGGGCTATTAAGAGTTTTTTTTATCGTTAGTCCACGGGACTAAAACTATCTCTGGTAGCCGGATACCACCCGTACTAGGGGAGTAAATACGCGGTCAAAGGTAGACGAGTGTGTGCGTCAGCGAGATTATCGGCGGTCGAGTTAGCGATCCGTGTTCCGCGACGTATTTACACCCGAGAGTGGAGTTCCCTCGTCCAGCTGCGCTCCACCAGGCCCTACCAGACGAGTCCAAGAACGCGTAGTCCGAGACCAGACGAACGAAGCCGTGTCCGGGGGGATTCGAGACGTTAGATCGGGTGCAGTAATGGATCCGAGACAACGTGGGCCGCACAGATGAGTACAATCCGATTTCGCCCTCAAATCTTGCGCCCCCATTGCCCCCGTAGAGACGATAAGTCTGGTTCTGTGTTGATTCCGTTTTGCGATTCTCTTTTGTATTGATAGATAAGTTTAAGTTTGCATTCATAATATTTGTGTTTATTTGGTTTATTTACAACTGTACTTAGTTTATAATTAGTTAAGAATCATCATCGCCCTCATCTCACTCATTCTCATGTAGTCATAAGAATACTTTGTCGCTTTTCTCTTCTTGTAATAAGTTAGTTTAGATATTAAAGATTCAGCGTTAATTTGTTTGATAGTGCACACGGTATGTTCTTTGTTCAAACGTATTCTGTCGAACACACCCGAATCCCCCTTCCAACTCTCGTACTCGTGTTTGGAAATTACTAGGTGGGGATTCCGAAATTCGAGTCCGTGGCGCCCCCTCTCTCTTATTGTAACTATCTGATCATAGATGACAGGTCGAACGGCTCCCCTCTCCACTGTAGCTACCGGCAAACATCGGGCGAACGTGTGCCCGTACGGCTCACTAAATATCATTTTGCGAGCAAAGTAATACGCGGGTTACAAATTTGACGCCCTGAACGTGGGGCCTGTTCATTTCTACTTGTGTATATTTTTGTATATATTTCGGAATATTGTTTTTTCTATGTAAAGACGTTTGAACAAAGAAACACGTCACATACATTGTTTAGTTAAGTTTAGTTCCTTAGGTCGTAGTTAAGTCCCTTTCTTATACATTTATATATCTCGTTTTATGGTAAAGTTGGATCGTACTCATTTGTGTTCACACGTTGGCAATCATGGATCCATTTCGGTTAGTACGAGATGAACTCGAATATGAACTGTCGGTGCGAGGTTACACTAATCTGGAGATGGTTACTGCGCTCGAAATGAAGAGAACGCTCGCGAAAACCCTTAAATCTGAAAAGTTCGGTACGATTGTAAATAATCCTACAGAGGAAATAGACTGCCCGGCGGAGTTAAACATTTGTACACGTAAAGTAGTAGAGATACAGTCTATGTCGGAATCAGTAGATTCACTCGAGTCAACTGATGGCAGAAGATTTTTCGCGAAATTGAGCCATGTTCTCGGGAGATTGGCCCGAATAACAACGGAAACGGAGGATATCAACGCCTCAATACACAGACTGCGGGTTGAATTAATGAATTTGGAGGAAACAGTAAGTAATAAAATCGATACGGAACAAAACGCTTCCTCGGAGGTCGCTGGTACTTCATCTACCCTTACTAATCTGCCGATTGCTATTAACGCGGTTCAACCTAGAAAGCTTATACCGGTACATAAGTGGGATATCTCATTCTCGGGAGACGGAACGGGACTCAGCGTTAACGGTTTCCTTGAAAGAGTAAACGAATACCGGATTTCGCGAAATGTTACCTCTACTGAGCTATTTAATTCGATCGTGGAATTATTAAAAGGGAGTGCGTTGATTTGGTATCGGTCAGTACGGTCTCGAATGCTCAACTGGGAGGACTTTGTAAAACTGTTACGTGCAGAGTTTGAGCCCTACGGGTATGAGACTGAACTGTGGGCGGAAATTAGGGCGCGTTTGCAAGGTCCGAATGAACGCGTAGGCAACTATTTTGCTTGTATGTTGAATTTATTCGCGAGACTACCAAACCCACCAAGGGAAGGAGAGAAACTAGCCGTATTAAGACGAAATATAGCCCCGTATTTCATACACCACTCCGGACTTACGGAAATACGAACAGTCGACGAACTCCTAGCAATGTGCAAGCGATTAGAACAGAATCAATATATGGCCACGAATTCTCAACCTCCGACGCCTGTACGGAAAAATCTTCTTGAACCAGATCTCGCGTACCCCATAAAACCGGCGTCTCGGACATGTACTATAGCCGCGGGAGCTTCTAAACGAAAGGTATCGCTCAATTGTTGGAACTGTAGACAGGCGGGCCACATATACAAATATTGTCAGGCGCCTAAGACATTGTTCTGTTATTCCTGCGGAACTCCCGACTGTACAAAAGCAACGTGTTCTAAATGTGGGAAACGTTGGGCAAAAAACGATTAGAGTTCGGGAATACCAGGAACCGGATGTTCCCGAAGTCGCCAAAAACGGTTCACGGTTCAGAGTTCCAAGATTGGTTAGAAACTATCAAGAAATTTTACTTGAAAACTAAAATAGATTTCCTGTTAACCTCCTGTCTGGGAGACACGCGCCCCTATCTCGATGTTGATATATTCGGAACAAACTATCGCGGATTATTGGATTCGGGAGCCACGCGGACAATACTAGGTCAAGCGGGTTGGCACAAATTAAAGAGACATAACCTATTTTTAGATACAGAGAACGTGGTTCGTTGTACGGTTGCGAATGGCTCAAGTTGTGAGGCGATCGGGACGGTAGAGGTACTGCTCTCTTTAGAAAATGAGTCATGTTTGCTAAAAGTTCTCGTTGTACCCTCTATCCCTTATGAACTAATCCTCGGAATTGACTTCTGGTCGAAAATGAACGTCATGCCGAATATTAAGAATGGAACCTGGTCATTCACGAACGCCGTCGCCACGGAGTTGACTAGCCCTAACCTACCGATCAATGATCAGCAGAAGACCGCCCTGAAATCCTTATTAGATAAATATCATAACATAAACAACCCTAAACTAGGCTGTACCACCCTGGTTGAACACCGCGTTGTTACGAACGCAGATCCGATTAAACAAAGGTATTACCCTGTCAACCCCGTAATGCAATCACACTTAGATCGGGAATTGAATAAAATGTTAAAAGACGGAATTGTATCACCATCCAACAGTCCTTGGTCTAGTCCCGTACTGTTGGTTAGAAAAGCGGACAACACGTACCGTTTCGTCGTTGACTACCGTAAATTGAACGCAGTCACGCGAAAAGACGCTTACCCCTTACCTTACGTCAATTCAATTTTAGATAAATTGCGGAACGCAAAATTTTTGAGTTCTTTGGACCTTAAATCAGCCTACTGGCAAATCCCAGTCGCGAAAGAGAGCAAAGAGAAGACAGCTTTCACTGTTCCCGGCCGCGGTTTATACCATTTTAACCGGATGCCATTCGGGCTACACAACTCTCCCGCCACCTGGCAACGCTTGATGGATCGATTATTTGACCCCAGCTTCGAACCTTTCGTATTTGTATACTTGGACGACATCATCGTGATAACCCCTACGTTTGAGAACCATCTAACCGTGTTAGAGAAAATCTTCATTAAGTTGAATGAAGCCGGTCTTACTCTTAACAGGGAAAAATGCCAATTTTGTCGTCCAGAATTGCGGTATCTCGGTTATGTTGTAGATAATCAAGGCCTTCACGTAGACCCTGAGAAAGTACGTGCTATTCTGGACATTCCCACCCCGAAAAACGTACCCGACATTCGTCGATTCATAGGTGTGGCCTCGTGGTACCGACGTTTCATACCCTCATTTTCGACAACTATCGCGCCACTTACCGCACTACTGAAGAAAAATAAGACGTGGACGTGGACCGACGACTGCGAAAGCGCATTTAGTTTGATCAAAGAAAAACTCGTCAGTGCGCCCATTTTAGATTGTCCCAACTACGAACTACCGTTCTTCGTACAAACAGACGCATCAGCTTACGGGTTAGGAGCGGTTCTGACACAAAAATCTGGAGAAAAGGAGCATGTTATAAGCTATGCTAGTAGGACATTAACTAGAGCGGAACGTAACTGGACAGTCACAGAGCGAGAATGTTTAGGTGTCATTTTCGGTATCGAGAAATTTCGCCCTTACTTAGAGGGGATAAAGTTTACTGTTGTCACTGACCATTATTCGCTGCTGTGGCTGAATAACTTGAAGGATCCCGTAGGTCGCCTAGCACGGTGGGCTGTCCGGTGGGCCATTTGTCCATCAACCCTGGCAGCTGATTAGCACGGATTTTATGGAATTTCCCAAGTCATCCCGAGACCTCGAATATTTACTTGTAGTAACAGATTATTTCTCAAAATTCGTGATTTTGCACCCCGTCCGTACCGCTACCGCCTCTAAATTGTGTGAGTTTATAGAAAATCAAGTTTTCTTAAAATACGGGGTACCCCAATACCTTATATGCGACAATGGTCGCCAATTCATTAGTAAAGATTTTAAAAATTTAATGTCAACGTATAGTGTCAATATAATATATAATGCTCTTTACCACCCCCAGAACAACCCTACGGAACGGACGAACCGAATCATTAAGACCATGATACGATCCTATCTGGGTGATAACCACCGGATGTGGGATGAAAATTTGCAAAAAATTGCTTGTGCTATAAATACCGGCCGACACGAGGTGACTAAACGTACTCCGTACTCCATAAACTACGGCAGAGAGCAGGTACTAAACGGCAAATACTTTAGTACGAATCACCCGGACATTCCACCTGATGAACTTCCTATAAACCGAGACAACCTAGATCAAGTAGAGACTCAACTCAAAACGATCCTGGTCGATGTGCGAAAGGAACTGTCTCTTGCATACGCTAAGAATTGTCGCGTTTACAATCTACGTCGCCGAATTGATAATTCAATGTTGGTGACATGGTTTGGCGGAAAAATTATGTACTATCCGACGGGACTAAGTTTTTCTCGTCCAAACTAGCCCCTAAATTTATCGGCCCCTTCGGCATCAAATCAAAACCATCTAAATTAACATATGAACTAGTTGACCAAGATGGAGTCGCGAAAGGAATATGGCACATACAAGATCTGAAACGTTTCGTGAATTAAAAGCCTTTTCTAGTAAGGGAAGGGTTTGTAACATCATTTTTTTTCTATAATAATTGATTGGGTTCACCGAACGCACAATTAACGGTTCGAAACTTGCAAAATTGGCAGTTTAAGTAAAAATGACTTAACACGCGACCTTGGACTGTGTAGAATGATCGGTTTTGTAAAAACGCTGGATAAATGATAGAGAGAATAGGCAGAGACTCGTGAGTGGGTGTGAAGTAACGATCAGCGTGTGGAGTTCGTAGTTTTTGAGAGACCGTGATAAGTTTTCCGGGCTATTAAGAGTTTTTTTTATCGTTAGTCCACGGGACTAAAACTATCTCTGGTAGCCGGATACCACCCGTACTAGGGGAGTAAATACGCGGTCAAAGGTAGACGAGTGTGTGCGTCAGCGAGATTATCGGCGGTCGAGTTAGCGATCCGTGTTCCGCGACGTATTTACACCCGAGAGTGGAGTTCCCTCGTCCAGCTGCGCTCCACCAGGCCCTACCAGACGAGTCCAAGAACGCGTAGTCCGAGACCAGACGAACGAAGCCGTGTCCGGGGGGATTCGAGACGTTAGATCGGGTGCAGTAATGGATCCGAGACAACGTGGGCCGCACAGATGAGTACAATCCGATTTCGCCCTCAAATCTTGCGCCCCCATTGCCCCCGTAGAGACGATAAGTCTGGTTCTGTGTTGATTCCGTTTTGCGATTCTCTTTTGTATTGATAGATAAGTTTAAGTTTGCATTCATAATATTTGTGTTTATTTGGTTTATTTACAACTGTACTTAGTTTATAATTAGTTAAGAATCATCATCGCCCTCATCTCACTCATTCTCATGTAGTCATAAGAATACTTTGTCGCTTTTCTCTTCTTGTAATAAGTTAGTTTAGATATTAAAGATTCAGCGTTAATTTGTTTGATAGTGCACACGGTATGTTCTTTGTTCAAACGTATTCTGTCGAACACACCCGAATCCCCCTTCCAACTCTCGTACTCGTGTTTGGAAATTACTAGGTGGGGATTCCGAAATTCGAGTCCGTGGCGCCCCCTCTCTCTTATTGTAACTATCTGATCATAGATGACAGGTCGAACGGCTCCCCTCTCCACTGTAGCTACCGGCAAACATCGGGCGAACGTGTGCCCGTACGGCTCACTAAATATCATTTTGCGAGCAAAGTAATACGCGGGTTACAATATGATAGATGAATTTCCATTAAAATGATATAATGTAATTGCCTTTTTTATTTTCAATTAATACCTTCAAATAACGTACTGCTTGCTAGATACTTCAGAAGTAACCTGAATATTTCTTTGGTTGGTCCGCTCATGTCAATAGCGCCTTCTAAAATATTGTCAATGTCTGTGAACAGTCCGGAAATTTTGTTAAGAGGGGAAAAATTCTCCTCGTTGATTTTATTTTCAGAGATATTTTCAAATAGCTCGTTTGAATTATCATCAATTTCATTTGGTTCAGTATCACGGACAATGTCAGAAAAAGGTCTAATGTAAACAGTTTTTTGAGAAGATAAACGACACATAATTGTTCCATCCAAAATAGTACCTTCCGGTATATTTGGTCTAACCAAAGTTCCAGCAATTGGAATCAAAATTTCGAATTTTATGCCATGTAGCCTCTCAAGGAATAAACTTTCAATGTATTGAAATATTTCTCTTTCCGTCCATGTTCTTTGGAACGTTGCTGCAGATACAGCATAACCTAAAATAGTGAGATATATATATATATATATATATATATATATATATATATATATATATATATATATATATATATATATATATATATATATAGCGCGTCGTTTGGGGTCTCGATAATTCATGCATCGTGCACTTTGGGGTCGAAATGGGTACTTTGGGGTCCGACCCCAAACGGTGTTTTTATGTAATGTGCACATTGAGATCTACTCTTTTAACGCCACTGTAGTGGAAATAGGTATTAAAGAAAGATGGTTTGTGTCCAGGATAAAGTTCTTTTCAATACAGGCTACTAGTTCACCGTGCACGTTGCATATCTTCTACTAGGTGTAACGTTTATATAGTTCATAGGTACATTCAATGATTAATTAAGACAGGGACGGTGTAACGTTTTACGTAACCGAACGAACTCTACACCACTGTGCTGTGCAATTCTGAACGCTCCCGGCGACAGGTGACCTTAGGTCAGACAAGGTTAACGACGAATTGAGAGATTCGAGTAGGGCGATTGGTCACGAGCAGACGTGTGTGTTTCCTTTGTTTCGGCGTTTGGCGATTTATCACATAGTTTTGTGTAGTTTCTGAGTTCTTGGTGAAGTTGTTTCTTTGTTTACTCATGGTGGAAAGCTTAAGTAGTGATTAGATATTTGTTTTGTAGTAGTAGCGGGAAAATTCAGTTAAGTTTTGCGGTCTTTGTGCGGCACGTGCTCGATGTGCACGGGCGCCATTTTGTATTTGGATCTGAATTTTCCGCAGCACGTCGAATCACTGCTGGTGTTGGGCTGTGAGATATACCTTTACCATGGATTCACTTTTGTTTATTTTGCTGCATACGCTGGGCTCGCGACCAGTGGTCAGACGGAATCTCGTTGTTTGCTTTGCGTTTGAGATTGTAGGGTTCCAGGCCCGTAACGTTCTTTTTTTTGTTATTAAATTAAAGTAAAGTGAAGTAGAGTCATAAATTTAAGTATCTGTTGTGCCGTAAACGGTCATAGAGGCCCATAGTGCCTAAAAGGCCGTTTGTTTTCTCCGTTTTCACTTTTCTTTGTTCAATCGTCCATTTTAATGACCTTGATCGCCCATGTGCGCTGCTGACGCCGTGTGCTCGATTGGTCACAACCCTGACTGATTGCGTTTGTCCCGCGCCTGCGCGCGTCTGTTTCCTGTTAAAGAACTGAGGAAGAGATCTCTCAGTTGGTGCGTCAGAGAGTCATTATTGTGGAATACTCTGTAAGTTAGTTTTAAGCAAAGTTATAAATATGTACAGTGATGCCTCGCTTAACGTACTTAATTCGTTCCAGCAGCAAGTTCGTTATGCGAAAAGTTCGTTATGTGAAACGCGTTTTCCCATAACAATACATGTTAAAATTTTTAATTCGTTCTGCAGCATAAAATATGGTACTGTAACATAAAAAAGATAAAAAAGGTGCTCATGTTTTTTATTTTTTAGCCAGCCTCAGATTTAGGAGAGTCTACCGAGGCAGGGTCAAATCTTCTTGTTCTATCCTTTGCTTCTTGGCTGCTGGCTTGTTGAAAAACCTTTCCAATGTTGTCTGTTTCTCCCACTTCTTCAACACCTGCCGGAAATAACGGGCAAGGGTGCCATTGTAGAGATCGTTGATCCTGTTTGCCTCAGTTGAGTTTGCATAGTGAGTGTTAGTAAACTCCTGAACCTCTCCCCAGGATGACCAGGATGTCCTTGATGGCAGCAGTTGAGATTGGTTGATTAGATTGCTCTTCCTTGTTGTCAGATGAAACTTCCCTTTGAGCTTCATCATGTTGCTGGACCAGAAGTGCTTGGAGCTCTTCAGTTGTCTGCTCTTCTTGGTGTTCTTCATTAAGCTCTTCCACATCCTCCTCCTCCTCCTCTACATCCAATTCCAACTTTCGAGTCACCGTGATGATGTTCTTCACCACTCCTATGCCATCAACTGCTTCTTTTTGGGTCCAAGAAGGAACAAGTTTTAGTATCAGCTGTTGTGGAGAACGCAACAATAAATATATTTTTTTTGGGTGTTTAAATTAAAAATGCAACAGTACGATTGGTAATACGGATTTATTACGAGAGTTGGTTATTGTTGAAATATACGTGTGTTGAGTGCTGAGACCAGGATGCTTCTGACTACAGGTTGGCATTATTCTCTTAAGATTAACAATTGTGGTGTCAGCATCTCTGGAGATGAACGGATGTCACATAGACATAGTATCAGCACTTTTCGTGGGAATGGTGAACGACTTAAGACTACATAAAAAGTGTGAGAAGTGACTACAAAGCAAAATATTGTCCTTAAGATAAAATACAATGTAACATAATGTTAAAACTCATAGTATATAAAACTAAACATTATCGATATACAATGTTACTATGTCCTTAAACTAATACAAAACATTACTAAATATGATTAATATATATATATATATATATATATATATATATATATATATATATATATATATATATATATAATCTTTTTGAATCTCATTGTACCCTTTCGGGTGTCGAGATTAGTCTCTATCTTTTATGTAGTTTTATTTATTATTTCTTTCCACTCTTTCCTATTCTTCGCTGTTTTCCTTGCTTCTTGAACGTTAATGTTATTCCTGTTTAGGGTATCTTCTATGTTGTCCTCCCATGTCTTTTGTGGTCTTCCTCTTTTTTTCTTTTTTGTTGCCCTAGCGTTCCATATTATTTTTGTTTGTCTGTCTTCGGGCATTCTTATTAAATGTCCGTACCATGCTAATTGCTTCCTTTCTACGCTATTTTGTACACTTTCTATTTCCAGTCTGGTTCTTATTTCTTCGTTTCTTAATCTGTCTATTCTGGAGACTCCTTCGACTTTTCTTAAGTATCTCATCTCCGCTGCTTGTATTTTACTTTTTATCCTTTGATTCGTCACCCATGTTTCACTTCCATATATCAGAATTGGTCTGTAAATTGTTTTGAATAGTGTCATTTTCGTTTTCTTAGTTATTTTTTTGTTGCTCAGTATTGTTTTGTTCATTGCATGGTAGCTTTTGTTTGCTGCTTGTATTCTGCTGTTTATTTCGTTTTCTAGGCTTCCTCTGTTATTTAATGTTGTTCCTAGGTATTTGAATGTTTCTACTTGTTCTATTTCTCTTCCATTCAGTGTTACCTCTGTTTCTATATCCTCTCTTGATATAACCATGATTTTTGTTTTTTCCGCATTTACTGTCATATTGTGTCTGTTTAACTCCTCATTCCATACATTTAAGTTATGTTGTAGGTCTTCTTCGTTCTTTGCTATTATTGCCAAGTCGTCAGCTATTGTAATTCTCTTTAGTTTGTGATATCCTATTTCCATCTTCCTTGTTTTATCCTTTGTCCTCTTTATGATGTCATCTAGAAATATTATAAATAATAGCGGGCTTAACGCCCCCCCTTGTCTTAATCCTTGTGTAGTTGTAAATTCTTCGGATATTCCGTTTGATGTTCTTATGTAGTTAGATGTTTTCCTGTATACGTTCTTGATTGCTCTTAATAGCTTCTTATTTATTTTTCTTTTGTCCAATATTTCCCACATCTTTTGCCGTGGTACTCTGTCGAAAGCCTTTTCTAGATCTATAAATGCTATATAGAGTTTGCTGTTCTGCCCCAAGGTTTTTTCTATTAGTTTCCTTATTATAAATATATTGTCCTGTGTTGAATGCCCTTTTCTAAACCCGCTTTGGGTTTTCTCCAATGTTGTTTCTACTGCCTCTCTCAGTTTGTTCTCTAATATTGATTCATAAACCTTAGCCGTTGTACATAGTAATGATATTCCTCTGTAGTTCTTGCAATTTCTGTTGTCTCCTTTTTTATGTATGGGGAATATCACTGCTCTTTCCCAGTCTTCCGGTATATGTCCTTGTTCCCATATTATATTCAACATCTCTAATAACATTTCTTCCCCTTCTTCGCCCATATATTTAAGTTGTTCTGATCTTATGTTGTCATGTCCTGGTGCTTTACCTCTTCTTAGTTTTTTGAGTGCCGATTTCATTTCGTCTCTTGAGATATTCTCTCCTTCTAAATTTGTCATGATTCCGAAGTCCACGTTTCCACTTTCCTCGTCTTGGTTTCTGTTTCGGCCTCCTTCAAGCAGTTCGTCAAAATGTTCCTTCCATCTTTCCATGATTGCGCTGTCTTCTTTTATTAGTCCTCCCCTTTTATCTTTTAGCTGGTTCAAAGTTGTTTGTTTTTCTTTTTTGCAGTTTTTGAGCGTTCTATAAAACAATTTTTGATTCTCCTTGAAATTTTCCTCCATTGTTTTCCCAAATTCTTCCCATGACTTCTCCTTACATTGCTTTATCTTTCCCTTTGTAGTTTTCCTTTGTTTTTTGTATTGTTCGTAGTCTTCTATCTTCTTTGTATGTAAATACTTCTTCCATTTTTGTTTCTTCCTTCTTACTTCTTCCTTGACTTCTTCATTCCACCAGTGGGTTTGTTTTCTATTGTTTGTGTTCCTGGTTGTTCCACATGCGTATTTTGTTGCCTCCGCAAGTACTAGTTTGAAGTTAATCCACATTTTTTCTATATTGTTACCATTAGGTGTTGGTGCGTGTCTTATTAATTCTTTTATCTTGTTTTGATATTTCTCCCTTATTTGTTCGTCTTTAAGTTTGTCTACTCTGAGTTTTTCTGTCTTTGGTTCTTTCTTGGTTACTTTCTGATTGTTTCTTTCTTCTGTTTCCTTTGCTTTTATCTTTGCCACCACTAAGTAATGATCACTGCCAATTTCGCTGCCTCTTTTAACTCTTACATCTGTTACTTCCTTTCTTTGTGACTTGTTGGTTAAAAAATAATCTATTATTGACTTTTCATTTCTGCTCCTTTCTTCTCTTGTGTACTTGTGTATATCTTTATGGTCAAAAAGGGTGTTCAATATTTTTAAATCGTTTATGATGCAGAAGTCTATGAGTCTGTTTCCGTTGTTGTTTTTAGCGGGTTCTCCATACGTTCCCATTATATCCTCCAGTCCCTTATTTTTGTTCCCCACTCTTGCGTTGAAATCCCCCATTATGTATATTGGTTCTTCTAGTTTCTCGTATTCTAACTGCACGTTACTCCAGAATTCGTCTTTGTCTGTTTTGCTTTCATCCTCATTTGGCCCATATATTATTACTATGTTTGTGGATATATTTTTGGTGTCTAATTTGATTGTCAGTAACCTTTCGTTAATGCACTTCCATTCTGTAATTGCTTGTTCCATTTCTTTGTTTATTATGCAAGCTATCCCTGCTTTTGCTCGCTCTTCATAGTCGACTCCACTGTGTATCATTATATGGTTATTCTTTGTCTTTATTATTCCTTTTCCTTTCTTTTTTGTTTCTGTTAGGGCTAGTACATCTAACCTTGCTTTTTCGAATTCTTCTATTAATTCTATTTCCTTTCCATTTATACTTCTTATGTTCCAAGTTCCTATTCGTATTATCCTTTTCGATTGCTTATTGTTCGTCGTTTGAGGTGTCTCCGTTCTCTTAATTTTTAATCGTTTTTTGATCCTGTTTTAGTCTCTTTCTCATCGTTTAAGGTTAGTCCGTTTTCTTGCTTGTCCCATTTGTAGACTTCTCCATTTATTATTAGTTTCAGATATCCTATTTTGGCCCTGTTCCCTTTTGCCTTCTCCTCTCTTGCAATACTCCTTATCTCTCTCTGAATTTTTCTCTCCTCCCACGTTAGGTCGTTGTCAATGTATATTTTTGTATTCTTTAATTTATTTTTCGCTGTCATGATTTCTTGCTTTTGTTCCCAGTTTTCCAGCTCTGCAATTAACAATTCATTCCTTTTGCCTCTATTTAGCATTATTATTTTATTTGCGGTCGCCTTAACCTGGAGTTGTTCCTCAAATAATTTTTTAACTTCCTCTTCTGGGTTCTGTTTATGTGGGAGTCCTTTGATTACAATATTGTTCCTTTTCTTAGATTTTTCCTCCATGTCTGCCTTTTTCTCGAGTTTCTCTATTCTATCTATTAGAGCTTTTCGTTCCCTTCCCCATGCTTCTTCTTTCTTCTCAAGATCTAGTTTAATCTCTCTTATTTCCTGTTTTATTTCTTTCGTGTTTTCTGCCATTTTGTCTAATATGGATTGCATCATCTTTCTTACTTCCTCCATATTTGAACTGGTTCTACTATCCTCTTCCGCGCTCTCTCTGCTTCCTTGCGTATTTTCTGCTTCTTTTTTCTTTTGCTCAGGTGACCGTAATACCCTCTTGCTTGTCTTAAATATACTGTAACAGTTTTGGTCTTCTTTTCCTCGCTGTCTCTTGCTCATTCCTTCTATCGCTTCACACTATGTCTGTTTTGCTACGCCACTGGGGTTTCGCGGCACTGACTTGACGCACAGCGCTTGCGCCGCACTTGTCTCTGTCGCTCTGGCGCACTCGCTGCCTATGTTCGCACGACCTTCAACAATGTCTCGCCAACTGACAGTTCTACAATCTAACCTCCGTATTGTAACTACACTCCGTTTTCTTTATAAATTTTTAAAACTGGCTCTGAACCTATTGTTTTTAACTTTTCTGCACTCTACACACTGAGTTTACACTCCCACGAAAGTTTTATTTGTATTCCACGTGATAATTCTCGACTTAGCGAGTTTATTATCGCCGCTCACTCTCAAATATGATTAATACAATTCTAATATGGGCGATTTTACTACACCTCCCCACTAAGATTGAAAGTTGTAGCGAGGATTGCTGCGACTTTCATTTCTGACAACTCTATCAGTTTGTGCTTCTTCACAGTCAGTTGCAGTTTGACTTGAAATCTCAGTCATTTCAATTGTGGGACTGGGATTTGTAACTAATCTTGCATTGATTACTTAAATTTTATATATAAACAAATAGACAAAATCAAGAAAATCAATAACAAGGTGGAAAACATGGAAGTAGAATAAATCCAATTATTAGTATGTCTTTCCGTGTTATTTAACTCAATGTTTTCTTTATGCTTTAAATCCTTTAAATCATGACTAATCTGATCGAAAACACGATTATCGTTTACATTGACAATTTGGGTTTCATTAGGTAATGATTTTGAATGAGGAATATTTTTAAATGAAGTTAAGTTAATATTCAACTTTAAAGGGACTTGTGGAGTAAAGTCTAAATTAATATTACTAACATTAATTCTATTTGAGTACAATATTACATTATCCGTATAACGGCACAACCGCTTGCTAAAACTAATTTTCCGGTTCCAGTTAAAGTCAATATAGTTCTAATGTTATTTTTACAAACAACTTGAATGACTTCTTTAGTCGGTAGCGTGTATAACCAGGAATTTGGTGTAATCAATTGTATCCACATGCTGTGGTGCAATGTGATTATTCTTTTATCACATGCATCAGGGATAGTTATATGTTCCTTTAATAATTTTGCCTCACAAGCACCTTCGTCATGTATTAAAAGTAAAGGTTGCGTTTGTTTACAAATATAATATTCTACTGAAATTAATTGGCAATAATTTGGAACATAATTTTCATTAACCAAGAAATAGTGTTCACGAACTCGGTCTATAATTAAATAAGGATAATTAACGTGAATAAAAGCATAAGTATTATTTTCAATAAAAGTTGGGAAGCTACTAAGTTTGATTAAATCATATGTTAAATGTGACACTAAAGGTATATATAAAATAAAATTCAATTTATTGTTATACACGTACGTTGTTGGTTTAATAATTTTATAATACAAGTGAATATTTTGTTTAGTTACTGGAACAGGAAAGTTTGTTGCTTCTGGCAGATGACTTTGTACATTAAGTAATTCGTTGAACAATTGCATTGGGTCTAGCATGTTAATATGCAGATTTCCTTGTTGAGCGTTAAAAATTATTTCTGTTAACTTTAATAGTGAAATGGTGAATTGCTCGATGTTGAACATAATGAAACTAATTAATTCATAATGCAATAGTATTAGCAAAATGATAAAATCATTTTCCTGAAATGATATAAAATAATTAATTAAAATTATATATTGTTTCTTAAAACTACTGAAAATGAGGTATATTTGCCTCAAGGTTAACGATTTCTTATCGTAAAACGGGAACTCTGCCCAAGTCTCCTCAAGGTTAGGGAGGATGCGTAATTTTGAAAATTGCCGAAATTAGGTTAGACGCAGTCCTACCTTCCAAATTAAATTAAAATAAGAGGAGACCGTACCTTTAAAATCCATTTCATTATTTGTTTAATTAATAGTTTTAACTATTAATATTATTATTTATTTATTACGTCCATATCTAGGACCAAAACAAAACTAAAACCTACTCATACTGAGAGCGAAGACATTTAAAGATAAGAGGTGACAATGAACTCTTCATGATAATACAATTAACATAAAGTCACGTCTTAAACAGTGACGTACTCAACATTTATTTCTGGATCAAACATAATTTTGTCTAATTTATATATATTTTCTGATTCGCTTTAAATAGTGTCGCAGTTTGCAACAGTGCTTAGCAATAGTTATCGATGAATTTAAATTTTAATAAAAATTTATTCCTTATATTTTTGTCTTTATATTCGCATAGCTCAGAGGTAATATAAATAATAAAAATTGTCTCTATGACATAAAACTATACATACCATTATGTATTTCAAACGATTACATGGCTATACGATACATTAATATGCCGTATGACACGACACATCCAAAAATTGGGTCACCGCCCTTTATCAAAAGAAAAAGAAAGACAAAAATAAAAGAAAGAACTACCTGAAATACTGAGTAATTGAAATAAGAACCCAGTGTAAAGAGTTTAATTTCGGGGTGTCACTTCCCCGCCCATTAGTCGCCTCTTACGACAAACAGAGGTGTTGCAGGAATATTCTTGCGCTCCCCTCCCTGCAGGGGGCTTTCCGAAACGTAATTTAGTCATCATTAAACAATTTTAAACGATTATTATGAACTTTCAATCTTTTATTTTTTATTAAAATTACTGAATTTACTGTTTCCACTTCGAAAACGTCATAAGGACCTGGCCAAAGTGGCATTAACTTTTTAGATATATTTTTATAAGGTTTTTCATCCCTTAAGAGAACTTTGTCACCAACATTAAATATTTTAAAATTTGAATTCTTATCATAGTGTAGCTTAGATTTTTCTTTATTTCTCACTAATTGCTCTCGAACTAGTTTATGTGTATGTTGTAATCTTGATTTCAATTACCGACTATAATCATCATAATTATAATTGATTTCGGGTTCCTTTGTTAATGAACTTGGTAATTCGACCTTATGTCCATAAAGTAACTCGAAAGGAGTATAATTAGTTGAAGTATGAGGCGTTGTATTATAACAAAACATTGCATAGGGTAACCATGTGTCCCAATCAGTTTGATCTTTATTAATGAAAGCTCGCAAATATTCAACTAATGTTTTATGACTTCTTTCCAAGGCTCCATTTGTTTGCGGGTGATAAGCAGTAGTTTGTAATTTAGTAATTTTAAGCAATTTACAAACATCTTTAAATATTTGACTTAAAAAATTAGTACCTTGGTCAGTGAGAACAGCATCGGGCGTTCCATGTTGGAAAATTATTTTAGTTACAAAATTCTGAGCAATAGTGATAGATTCTTGATTCGAAATGGGAACAGCATGTGAGAACTTCGTAAGATCATCTTGAAATGTGAGAATGTGTTTATTACCTTCAAGTGTTACTGGCCTAGGACCAACAATATCTAAATAAACTTTTTCAAAAGGTTTTCGTGACGTGGTAGTAATGACCATAGGCAATTTAGTTTTCTTACTTGATTTATTCTTTTGACAATCTGAACACGATTTAACAAAATTTTTAATATCGGAATGCATGCCTGGCCAAATATAATCCTTTTTGATACGTTTATACGTTCTATTAACACCTTGATGACCTCCAATTGGTGTAATATGATATTCATACAAAATCTTAAAAATGTCTTCTTCAGACAATGTTTTCTTACTTTCATTTAGATAAATTGTAACATTGATATCTGAGCCTTTAAATATGTTATTAAAAACAAGTAATATGTCCGTATTATGAACTCGTCAATTTTAGTTAAGATCACGACGCGTTTCGAAGTCTCGTTCATCATCACTTCATAATGAACGAGAGTTCGAAACGCGTCGTGATCTTAACTAAAATTGACGAGTTCATAATACGGACATATTACTTGTTTTTAATAATATTGACGATGAACTTCGGAACTGAAAATATAACTTTAAATATGTATCAGATCATGGGTAGTACTTTTACCCATTCTAATCTATCTAATCCACATGCTAATTTAGGGATTGCAAGATTTGAGATGTTATTTTTAACACAAAATAATTTTAATTTTACCATGGTAATAAACAAATCCTTATACGATGGTTTATCTAGATAAATTTCTTTTGTCACCATATATATAATAAACCTATCATTGTCTTTTAAATATACTATATTATGAACTTGAGGTTTTTGACCTCTTAGTTCTTCAACACGATTAAATTTCTCTTTGAATTCTTTTGCTATTCCTGCGCTCATGACTAAATCTTTACTGACACAATGCGCTACACTAGCATCCGATGGTGCGCTAAATAGATCATCATCTACTTCTTTGACTTTAGAATTAAATACTAACTTTGTTTCTAACTCGTTCAAATAAATTTCGTATAACTCTTTAGGATTCTCATGTTCATTTGTAACATGATATATTCTACTTAATGCATCTGCATTTACATTATATTTACCCGATTTATGAATTATTTTATACTCATATTCTTCTAATTTCAAACGCCATCTCATAAGACGTGATCCTGCATCCTGAACGCTAAATAACTATATTAAAGGTTTATGATCAGTAACAATAGTGAACTTCTTTCCATATAAATAAGGTCTAAAATGTTTTACACTCCAAACAATAGCTAACAACTCTTTTTCTATAGTAGAGTAATTAATTTCAGCCTTTTTAAATGTTTTACTTGCATACGCGATTGGTAAATCTTTTCCTATCTCTCCTTGAGATAAAACGGCTCCCATGGCATACTGACTTGCATCAGTAGTTAATACGAATTCGCGACTAAAATCTGGATATTGTAATATAGGTGGACTTATAATTTTTTCTTTCAAGGAAACAAAAGCGGCATCACAATTGGGTGTCCAATTAAATTCTATACCCTTTTTTAACAATTTAGTTAAAGGTATTGATAACTTAGAAAAATTCGGAATAAATTTTCTATAATAACCTACTAATCCCAAAAATTATTTAATATCTTTACAAGATTTTGGAGTTTTAAACTTTTTAACTGCGCTAATTTTATTTGGATCTGGTTTAATTCCATCTTCCGTTATAATATGACCTAAATAAGCAATTTCTTTACGTAAAAATTCACATTTATCTGGTTGTAATTTTAAATTATGTTCTCTGAGTCTGTTAAAAACATCAATTAATTTATCATTATGATCCTTTAAATCTTTACCATATATTACAATGTCATATAAATAAACCAAACACTTTATTCCTTGTAATCCAGTTAAAACATGATTCATTAACATTTGAAAGGTTGCCGGAGCACCTTTTAAACCGAAAGGCATTCTGTTGTATTGATAATGACCAGTGGAAGTACTAAACGCGGTTTTCTCTGCGTCTGAAGGATCCATTAAAATTTGATGAAATCCACTAGCTAGATCTAAAGTTGTAAAATATTTTGATCGACCCAATTGATCCAATATATCGGTTATATTAGGCAATGGGAAGGCATCACCGACTGTGACGTCATTTAATTTACGATAATCTACAACAACACGCCATTTTTTTATTCCACTTGCATCCGTCTTTTTAGGTACAACTAAAAGCGGAGCATTCCAAGGACTTTTACTATGCTGAATTACTTCATTTGATAATAACTCATCTATTTCGCCTTTTGAAGTTCAGGTAATCTGTATGGTTTTATATGTATCGGTGCAGTATCCGGGATCACTGGTATCTTATGAGTAATACTATCCGTATACGTTAATTTATCAAAAGGCGCTAAATGGAATATATCATTATATTCTATACAAATTTCCTGAATAGAACTATTTTCTTCACTATTCAAATGCGCTAGTCTTAATTCAGACTTTAAATATTTTAATCTTTCAAAATTATTGGAATGATGAAAAGTCAAGATGTGATGGTTATTAAGGTCATCAAAACTTACTTCCTTAGGATTCAACTCTACAAAATTTTCATTTCTATTAATTACCTTTATCACACAAGAACCATTTTCTGGTTTAACTATCGAATTACTTATTATCAATCCATTATCTAACTCTTTAGATAAACAAATACTATCACATTTTATATTTGTTTTAATCCTTATTATATTTTCACTTCGAGGTGCTAATTTAATAATCTCTGTGCTAGAAATTAATTCAATTATTACGAGATTATTATCAAGATTAAATGATAAACTTTTATTCTCAAAATTGATACTTGCTTTATATTTTAAGAGAAAATCTCTACCTAATACACCATCATTACCTATTGGGAAATCATCACGCACGATATGGAATGGATGAGTTACAAGAATATTTCCCAATTCCATTTTAATAAGACATACTCCTAAAGTTGGGACGCTACCCACAATAATTCCCGTGAGGTGTAATTTATTATTAGTATTTACGATTTCTTCACCTTTTGACATACTAAATTTCAAAATACTTATATCAGCACCTGTATCCATTAATAAATTTATTTTTTCCTTCTTACACGAGGACATTTTTATCAACACACAATCTGAACTAGCATATTCAGATATATTCATTTCATAAACTTTTAAACAATTATTTTCCGAGTTTTTAAAACACTTTAATTCTTTCTTCGACGATTTATTACCAACGATATTACTTGTAACAGACTGATCCTCATCAGTTGTCACAACTTTATTCACAAAAGACTGATTTCTATCAGTATTACATCTCACAAAAGACTGATCCTTATCAGTATTACGATTAACAAAAGACTGATTCTCATCAGTATTAAAAACTTTACTTTTATACTTTTTACTCGGACATACAAAATTTTCTTGAGATTGAGCTTCATGGAAGTCAATTGAATAGTTGCGGCTTACATTTCGTTTGCCTGCACGCAGCCGCGGCTCGCTACAGGACTGGACTCGTTTCCCGAATCTATAATATTTACTTGTCTCGTATTTTGTTTGCTTGTACTGGGACCATTACGAACATTTGAATTATTAGGATTTTGTTGCCAAAATTTATTTTTATTACCCTGATTGGGTTTTCTATAACAACTTGAAATATGACGACCTGGCTTTTTACAACAAGCACAAATAATATTAATTTTATTAGGCATTTCTTGTTTAACTTCATATCTACGGGGATATGATGGTAATATATTAGTGCCATTACTTCTACAATTCTCAGCAATATGACCTAATTTTTTACATTTAAAACATTTTATAACTTTTTGTGTATTTACTTGAGATTTAGAAAATAATTTATTTTGATTTATTATTCGTTCTTCTTCAACTGCACTTTCAACCGCTTCGTTGAAGGTGGTGAATCTACTTGCTTTGATAATAATTTTAACAGGTTCTAGCAAACCTTCCTGAAAAGCCTTTAAACAAGATTTATTATTTAAATTTTGAATCACCTGACTCGCGTCTACTCCTTCGCTTGCAATACAAGCGTCATTTAAATCAGCTGTTAATCTTTCTAAACGATTAGCAAATGTTCTAATAGTTTCATTTGTTTGTTGTCGATTACCTAATAATTCACGTTGGATTTGAGCAATTGTTCGTTTTTCTAAATATTGTTTTTGCAATTCTACTTTTAACGTCTCCCATTCAAGGAAATCTCTATATTTGATTACATTATATGCAGTACCCGTTAACTTACATTTAATAACATTTAAAAATTGTACTGTTTGTACATTACTTGACACAGATGCACCGACTATATCACAACAAGTTATGAATCGATGTAATTTATACAAGAGTCTAGCCATCAGACCGTTTCATTTTCGAAGATACACGATGTGTGTTTACGAAATAATACGACGTGATACGAACATGCCTGTTCTTAGTTCGTAACGTTGTGCTAAAGTTGTGTGCAATACATTTGCTGTTAGTGCAATTTATAGATTTGGCTATTTTACCCTACCCTACTTAATAATACACGCCTATCCTACCCGTCGGCTAACCTACCCTACCCTACCCAACTCCAAATGTAATATTAATTAATGTGGTTCCACGACTTCCCGATTACGCACATTTCGGACCTACTTGTTCGTGGGAGGTCGGAAATATAAATTGGTCTGACGACTAGACACTTGTGTAATTTATCTCGATCCCCATTGAATTCTGGGATCATTTTAAGAGCAATTTCTACTGAAAACGGCATGTCTTCGTTTTCTGTCTTAAT
The DNA here is from genome assembly GCA_963422195.1 of Carabus problematicus. Classification (NCBI taxonomy): domain Eukaryota; kingdom Metazoa; phylum Arthropoda; class Insecta; order Coleoptera; family Carabidae; genus Carabus; species Carabus problematicus. The sequence goes on along the minus strand of OY728581.1, from coordinate 12,851,051 downwards.
AAATTCAATTAAATCAGCGAAATCTGTGCCAAAACTATCTAAAATTCCTGACATATAATTTCTTTCTTTTATGAACTCACTTGCACATTACACTTTTTCTCTGGTGTGATGAAGAGATGATGGTTGTGAGTTGTTACTGAGACGATGGAAACGGTTGGCTGGTTGTATTGTCCACTATATAACCCTTACGATGATGACGAGGGGAGAAGTATCTGCTGGTGAACGCTGGGATGGAAGATCTCTCGTTCCTGACCCGGTGTGATGATGAATATGCACTCACAACACAACACTTTCACACGAAGAATTTTTCTCAACCGAACACGCACTAATTACACGGCGCACGGAGGTACGAAACTTTCCGCCAAAAACGCACTAATTTAAACAAAACCCCACACCTGACACCAAAATTTATGTTGTGGAGAACGCAAGAATAAATATATTTTTTTTGGGTGTTTAAATTAAAAATGCAACACTACGATTGGTAATACGGATTTATTACGAGAGTTGGTTATTGTTGAAATATACGTGTGTTGAGTGCTGAGACCAGGATGCTTCTGACTACAGGTTGGCATTATTCTCTTAAGATTAACATTTGTGGTGTCAGCATCTCTCGAGATGAACGGATGTCACATAGACATAGTATCAGCACTTTTCGTAAGAATGGTCCACGACTTAAGGCTACATAAAAAGTGTGAGAAGTGACTACAAAGCAAAATATTGTCCTTAAGATAAAATACAATGTAACATAATGTTAAAACTCATAGTATATAAAACTAAACATTATCGATATACAATGTTACTATGTCCTTAAACTAATACAAAACATTACTAAATATGATTAATACAATTCTAATATGGGCGACTTTACTACACAGCTATGTACGACTTTCGAAGCTCGGGCGACTTCGTGATACGCAGTGCGTTCGAGCGGCAAGATGAATTCGATGCAGTTCGTTGTGTGAAGCGAGGTTCGTTGTGTGAGTGGCGTAATGGACGAACAGAAAGTTCGTTGTGCGCAGCGTTCGTTATGTGAGGCGTTCGTTATGCGAGGCATCACTGTATATATTTGAGTTGGTTAGATTGCCATGCCCTGAGCGTGTACTTTGTTAAGTTGTTTCTCTTTGTCTTAGCTTAATAAGAAGGCTGTTAATATCTCTAGAACTAATATTTTGTGTATTATCTTTTTCTTATTTTTGTGCGGCACGAGTCGTCTCGGGCAGCGGCAGGATCGAATTCTATGTAACAGGCTTGCCTGATTAGGGACATAGGCACTGACAGGCCACTCCGGCTGCAGCCGGCAGGATACGCTGTCTACATTATCTGGAGCGTGAGAAGGAGTTGGAAAAGGAAGGACCTAACCCTGGGGGCGCTAGGGCGCTGTAAATCCTGGTCACTGATCTCCCAGCGGGAGGCGCTTGCATTCTCCTACCAGTCGCCCACATCGTCGAGCCCCGCAGAGGACTGTAGTCGTGAGTGGACCTGTCGGTGAATAAGACGTCTAGCTAACCTCCCTCCTGTTGTTGTCCCGGACGGGCGTGAGAATCCGATAAGTAGATAAGCCTACGGTGGAGGCCCTGCCACTCCACTTAAGCACCTGTGGCCTTAAGACAGGTGGCGCCCAAAATATTTGTTGGGAATTAAAGCTAAGTACAAGTTTATGTTTTCTTTTCTTTTGTACAAGTTGTTTGTATTAACCATATTGGTTGTTGTTTATTTAAAAGGGGATCAAATTACATTATTAAAATCCAACAGCTGCTCTGATTTATTTTGTTTGCGAATCCATGACTGCTCTATCCCCTACCGCTTACTGAGCCAGCTAGGCGTGTGTAAAAGTATTTCATGGACTGGTAAAATTCAAACGGGTCGGGCAAATTTATAATTAATTCGTTTCATTCAAAAATAGGATACTATTTCACTTGCTTTGTTATAGTTCATTATTATAATGATAAATAAAATAATATGGGAGTAATATTTACTTTGTTTTTTAATCACAATATTTACTAAATATAAATGGTTTCGTACACACATTGTGACATCGTCAGGCTAACAAAAAACCTATAAACAAGTAAAGCCACATTTGAACAAATATTTACCAAACCTTCTATAACAATAAATATTTAAAATATCTAAATAATATTACGTTCAAAATAAATCATTTAATATATTACTATTTCATTTTAAATTGTTACATGAAATTTTATGTCTATTTGTTTATTTAATAGTGTAAATTTCTTATTTAAATGTTTAAACATTTCAATTGCTTTTCAAATGTTGATCAATTCCTTCGTTTCACGTATCCGGATAACATAACTTCAAGAGGTCTAACCTGTAACTGCTACAAAGCTGATCTAAGTACGCTCACACGGGAGAACCTCGTGCTTGACAATATTCATGCTCAAGGAGGAATAGACGTCAGTACGGGGCAGGGGAAAAATCTGTCATGGCTGATCATAGAGGTATAACTATCTCCATGCCGCTAGTTGGCTGTGGTGCTACTTTCTACAGTTTTCAATAAAATTTCGAAATTCAAAATACTATTTAAAAAAAAAATACATAAAATTCGATAAAAGTGTTTATTTTCACACATATTTGGTACAATATGTATATACATGACAGAATTAATTTGTTATAATCCGACATTGCACCATATTGGCAGATAACGTAAATATAATGTAACACAATGTAATACATAGATATTAATATAGATGTTAAGAAGTAACACATAGTTTAACGTTGTGTGACACCACAATAAATACTCTTACACATATTTACGAATTGTTTTAAAAACTAAAACTTTTTCAAAATATTCAAATTTCAAATAACAGTTGTCGAAAACAATATGCCAAAGAAAAAATGTATCGCAGAGCAAATTACTAAAATCGCATCTGCATTATAACATTAATATTAACGCAGGGGAGGATCCTTAAAGATTTTGCGAATGATTATAACAATTCTTACGACATGCAGAAAATGTTCTTGGAAATGCCGCATCTGGTTTCAATTTCTCTGTGTATCTCGTCGGGCAGTCGCCTGCGGGGGAAGGAATGTAAACTACCCTTGGCGACCTACGTATGGTTAATTTTAAAACCCGGTCAGAAACAATAAAAAAAGGTTTGTTACAAAAATAGACGTATGCAAAATAAACATTTAATGTGTTCTGTATGGGGCGGGCGATTGTTACATTTTGGTGATTTCATTACATTAACCTATTACATGTTATCTAATGATTTAGTAATATTAAAAGTATTTTTTTAATATATATATTTATGTATTACACTACGTGCGTACGTACCTTTCGTTTTTCACAAATACAGATTTAGAGTATCTCTTAACGAAGCGTCTAGTGCTACGTTTTCGATTAAATGTTCTGTGGAAGGACCATGGACCATCTAACCAAAGATTCAACTAACATAAACAATTTGAAATTTTGTTTGAAACTAGGTCATTAAACACGTACAACCTTGACCGCCGGTGTATATACATACACTCGGTCACAAAGTTGAAACTTGTTCGGTCTCGTCTTTCTGTTAAATGTCTTGTGTATGCGGTCAGTATTTCGGTCTAGGCGTTCTCTAGCTAATTTATGCGCGATATGCATCCGCTGCATAAATTCGGCTACGTAATTTGTATCGGTATTATATCGCGTTCTCATAGGTCGAAGTATTTCGTCAAATGGTAACTCAATGTCTCGTCCATACAATCAGAAAAACGGACTATCACCTACTGTAGAGTGTAACGTACAATATGCAGACACAGCAAAAGGGAGCCATTCGTCCCAGTCACGGTGTTTCGTGTTTATGTAATGTGATAGCATATCTTTCAAAGTGCGATGTGAGCGTTCTAAGTGTCCGTTGGTCTGTGGTCTGGAGGCCGTTGTGTGTAGGCGATTTATTTTTAAACTAGAACCTACTTGTTTCATTAACCTTGACACGAAATTTGTTCCTAAGTCAGTTAGTAATTGTCGGGGTGTACCGTGTCTGAGGATTATACCTTTTGTAAAGTGTTTCGCCATTGTTTCTGTGGTCTGATCTCTCATGGGAAACGCTTCTAAATAACGAGTGGTGGCGTCTTGTACCGTCAGTATATACTTGTGTCCCGAGTCTGTCGTAACAAGAGTATCTACTACGTCCATCGCTATCCGTTCAAAAGGGCGGTTTGCGGGTTGAAATTTCTTAAGCGGGGCAGGTCGCAAATGCGGGGATGTTTTTCGTTGCGCGCATGATATGCATTTACTTACATAAGTACATACGTCCGCGCGCAAACCCGGTCAGAAAAATCTAGAGTTGACTTTCTCGAAAGTCTTTTCCATCCCTCCATCACCAGATAGGAGTGAATCGTGACAAGCTTGCATAATGCTAGTTCGGATGTTCTTTGGTATAACTAGTCGGTCCTGATACCGCTCGTCTTCGGTTTTCCGATATAATAATCCGTCATCATCTAAGTAAAAGACGGATGGACCGTCCGACTGTACTGAACCTATGAATTTTTGAATTACTGGATCTTCGCGCTGGGATTGTTTTATACGATAGCGATCCCAGATCATGGGTTCGTAGCTCGACTGAGTTAGCATCCGTATAGGCTTGATCCGAGATAGGGTATCCGCGTTCGTATGTTTTTCCCGGTCGGTATTAGATTTTTATGTCGTATTCTGCGAGTAATAGGGACCATCGCATCAGCCGATTATTCGGTTCGGTCGTGTTCATAAGCCATTTTAAGGGCTAATGATCAACGATCGCCGTAAACGATCGACCGTACAGGTAACACCGGAAATGCTTGATACCCCATACTAAGGCCAGGCATTCCCGTTCCGTTGTGCTATAATTCTGTTCAGCTTTGCTAAGTTGACGGCTAGCATAAGCGACAGGCATTTCATGTTTATCGTGAATCTGACATAATATAGTGCTGATAGCAAAACCGGAAGCATCCGTGCACAAAATAAAAGGTTTTTCGAAATCGGGGTATTTTAAAATCGGTTCATCGGTTAATACATCGCGAAGACGGGTAAAAGCACTTTCTGCTTTTTCCGACCACGTGAATCTTGCGTTCTTTTTAGTTATTGAGGTTAACGGCAATGCTACGGACGCCAAGTCTTTAATGAAACGTCGATAAAATCCTACTAAACCTATGAAACTGCGAATTTCTGTAACGCTAGTTGGAACTGGATAATCCTTGATGACGCGAATCTTTTCGGGATCAGGTGTCACTCCATTACTACTAACTATATGACCTAGATATGCGGTCTCTGTTTTCATGAATTTGCATTTTCTCGGATTCAATGTTAAGTTTGCAGCGCGTAAACGATCGAAAATTAATTTTAATTTACCAGTGTGTTCTTCAAGATTATCCGCGCTGAAACAGATTATATCGTCCAAGTACACAAAACAATGAGTGACAGTTAATCCTGATGTATCATGTACTAGGGCTGTTCGCGAGTCCGAAAGGAATTCGTTTCCATTCGTAATGACCCCAAGGCACAGAGAAAGCGGTTTTCTCCTGGTCCTGCGGGTCGACCTCTACTTGCCAGTAGCCTTTCGTCAGATCTAAGGTAGTAAATCGCGTCGCTTTTCCCAACTGATCAATGGTATCCTGCAGATTTGGGATCGGGAACAAGTCGCGTTTTGTCACTTTATTTAAGGCTCTGTAGTCAATACAGAATCTGAAGGAATTCTTCCCGGAGGCCGATTTCTTCTCGACTAGCACGACGGGTGCTGAGTATGGACTTGTGGAGGGAGTGATTATATCTTCGCCAAGCATATCGTCAATCAGTTCTTTCATAATTTGTCGTCGGCTAAACGGCACTCGGTTGGGCGCTTTTGCTACTGGGGATGAGTCACCAGTCGGGATGGTGTGCTTAACCGACGAAGCTTTTCCTAACGGCTTATCTTTAGAGTTGAATATATCACTATATTCCACTAAAAACTCCGTTAATTTTTCGCGATCTTTAGCGGGTAAATGATCGAGTTCAAATTGATTTACCACGTCCGATTTCTTGACTACCCTTACCGAAGAGACGTCCGTTGGTTGTTCGCAGATCGAGTCGGCTTCCGCGGCTATCGCTATGGCCACAGGAGTTTTCGTATCCACGCCCACGCTCTCTGGGTTAACGTTTAACAAGTTAAAGGTTACCAGTTTTTCTTTCGTTTTGTTGTACGTTGTTAGTGTACGAGCAACTAGGACACCCGGTACATTTAAATCTGTGGGTTCTAGTACGTAATTTTCATCCGGCGCGCGACAATCTAACCGCGCAGAACAAATCACGGTATGACGCGCGGGGATTTCTAACTCCTCTAACAGGCGTACAACGAAGCTACTCTTAAGGTTGCGTTTCGGGGTTGGCTGTTGTTCCGAATGGGAACCGTTGCCATCGTGCTTTATTTTATCGTGCAAAGTAACACGTTCGATCAAAGGGTTAATCAGCGTAACGTTATCGGCATCGTTGCTCCACTTGCCCGTAGACATAGATAAGACCATATTATTCAAAACGCACTCGTTAGTTTTGAAATTTAGCACTATGTGGTGAGTTTCCAAAAACTCGCCTCCGATTAGTCCATCAGACGTGAAACATAAGTCATCTGGACAAACGATAAAATGATGAGATAGTTTCTGTAATCCGTATCCTAGACTGACTTCTACCAGTCCAGCGTTATTTAAGTAATCACTTAAACGTCAACAATTACATCGTCCGTGTGTGTAATCGATAAGTTATGCTTGTCGACAACACCTTGTGTAATTAATGACACGGCAGCTCCAGAATCTATTGAGAAACTGTGCTCCGCTTCATTAATGCTAAAAATGATCTGTCGGTTCTTATCTTTGCCTACGTCAGCGGCCCTGGGAACTACACCGACCGTTGAACGCTCTAGACTGCCTGGCGTTTAGTCTCCGCCGAGACAGCGCTCGAGATTAAAGGACACTCGTTAGTGTTCACCTTGTGTCCTAGGGTGACGCACGCGTAGCAGAAGACTTGTTTTTGTTTATTGCAAGCCCTAAAGCTATGTCCGGTTTCACCGCAATTGAAACAACGATCCTTCATCTGCGGAGATTTTTGATCAGTTTGCAGTGATGACGTTTTCGCTATCGGCTCGCGCTTGGGTTTTGCTGCGCTCGCGACATTTTTCCGCGGTTCTTGAACTGTTTTGTCGGCCAACACCCGGACGCTCGATTTATGCGCGTCACCTTTCGTTTCTTTATATAACCGCGCCAACACGTCTTCGCAATGTTCAGCATAAGGCAACGCTTCTTCGATTGTTTCAAATTTTCTAATTCTACAGATTTCGTTACCTAGGCGTGTGTCTAACCCGTCGAAAAATTGCTTTATGAGAACCGTTTCTCGTTTGATCCGATTGCGAAGTGACATCATCTCATTGAACTCTACAGCGGGGAACATTATTGCTGCCGCGATTTCTAATCTTAACGCGAATTTCCGTATTGACTCGTCTTTACGTCGGTATATTTTATAAAACTCGCGTTCTGCTGTTGTTTCGTTTATCTTACGTCCAAATACTGACATTAACCAATCCCGTATCCCGATCACTGTCATTGGGCGTCTATCCGCAGGCAAAGCATAAAAGCACGTCTGAGCTTCCCCTCTTAAGTTTAACTTTATTGCGCTCACGATCTGGATGTCCGTCCATCGGTAACATTCCGCTACCGCGGCTACGTTGTCTAAAATGGCTTTAATTGAAGGCCACCGGAGTATGTCTCGATTGTTTTTAGGGCGGACATGGAGCTTGGATCGGTGAAAACGATGTGGGATGGCGGTGTGTGTGGACGGGTTGATTCATGGTCCATATTTGACGTCGTGGGCATCTTGGTTGGGTCGTGATAAGGAGGTAAATGGTACGAAAACGGAAGATTCGGTAGCTGTGGAACGGATAACGGGTATGGGAAACCTCTCAGGCCAGATGGGCCTGGTGGACTGTACAGATGCGGGTAGATGTTACCCGGTACTGTTTGCGTGTAACGAAGCGCGTTCGGATTCCCGTATTCGGTCGTTGTGGCTACAACCCCTTGACTTATGGAAGTTGTAGTCGTGGTCGTTAGTCGTGCAGGTGTGCAAGTCGTAGCTGTAGTGGTAGTCGTTTCCTTTGGCATCGTGGACGTTCTTTGTGCAGACTGAAAATTTTCGATTTCAATTACTGATCCTACCGGCTGCGCCAATGTAACAGATAGCGTGGCAACGAACACGGCTATTGTGCGTGCTGTACCCTGCGTGCTGTACCCTGTCCAGACTGCGAAGATGGGATTTGATAGCGTTCAGGTGACACTTGCTAGTAACAAGACCGTGTATATGATTTAATCTAGATACTTTATTTACTACTTATCGTTTAAAATCACACCTCGTCGCGACCGCGCACTATTCGGAAATCTCCCCTTCGCGCTTTAGTCGTCGTCTTATAGCTGGTTCAATCTACTGACGATGGCAAAACGAACAGCCATTGCCCGTTGGACTAGATTTAGGGTGTTGCTTCACTCGGTTAGTGGCCCGGCGGAGTCAGCATGTTGCTGCAACCGCCTGCGTTAGCGTACATATGTGTAATCCGTGTACGTGACTGTTACAATATATTACCCACACCGGATTTAAATAAACACCTGCACTGTTGCACGATCCCACACCTGCAATCTGGCGCCTATATATATATATATATATATATATATATATATATATATATATATATATATATATATATATATATATATATATATATATATATACAGTGAACTTCGCTTATAACGAACCTCAAGGGATCGACGAAAAAAGTTGGCTATAAGCGAAGTTCGTAATAAACGATAAACATCAGACATTCATTACTTTTATTAATGCATAGATACATGTTTCAAGTAGGAATATAATATGAAGAACTATTTTGAAAAACTAGACAAATCCAGATTTGTTCAAAATTGTGTTAGATATTGTTTTGTAATACATATAAATTTGTACACTATCAATAGTTTTTATTAATCTTATTTGAAAAAAATCTATTATTTTACTTTTGTTTATATTTATTATTGTTTTATTTATTTACAGCAAGAGCTTTACGTGTTTTCTTCGATATTACATAATTCATAATTGTACTTCTTTAACATATTGAATACAGTGAATAACTGACAGGTGACAGCATTCAGTAGACTTGATGTTGCGGCGACCCTACATGTGCGGAATTGAAAGATTTTCCCCTGATTATTTGGTAAAATGTCGTTATATGTTCGTTATAACCGAAAACTTGTGCGATTATAACAAAAATTTAGGTTCGTTATACCCGAAAGTTCGTTATAAACGGGTTCGTTATATGCGAAAAAAATAACACACATTATACATTTTAGAGCTCTGAAATTTGGTACAGGTGTAGGGATAGGTTTTTAGCATTCATTGGTATTAATTAAATTGATATTAATGCCCACATTTCTGATAAAAATGCTTTTAAGAAGTAATAATTAATAGATGTAGCTTAATACCATTTTTTGCAAAAAATTGTTTATGGCGTTGCTAGCACAACGGTAAGATGCTTATTTGGTAATTTAAATAATTTATAAATGGTATGGTTCGAAACGCCAATATACTTTAGAGTTATTTTTTAAATTCTAAAATAAATTACATACAATTTCATGTTGTATTAATATTAGTTAAAACCTACATTGAGTCTAGTGCAGTTCATTCGGCTGTAAATCTAATTGTAATTGTTGATAAAGTATTTGAATGTGCAGCAATAAAATATAAGTAGAACTCTCAACACTTCTATGTAATATGTATATATAGAGTACCAAACAGTGATTTGAATATATTTTTCAAGAAATTAGAAGAGTGTTTGAACACAATCTGCAAGACAATAAGAGATGCATCAATCATTGTGTGCGGGGATTTTAATATTAACTTTACAGAAGATTCAAGGGATTTACGGATCCTTTTAGAACTCTTGAACAGTTTTGGTATTAGTCCTACCATAGACAAGCCTACACGTATAACACCAACTAGTCAAAAATGTATAGATAACATCTGTACAAATTTAAAATGTAGTGATTTTCAATCTGAGATTGTAACGAATGCTCTATCAGATCATTTGGGACGAGTATCATATATAAAAAACACTGTTACTAGTAATGATTATAGTACCTTAGTCTATAGGGATTTCAATGAAATTAATGTAAATTACTTTAAATATTTTGCTATAAAAGGAAAACTGGCAAAACTGGAAAACTTGGTCTAGGGGTATGATTCTCGCTTAGGGTGCCTGTCACGCGGGAGACCGGGGTTCGATTCCCCGTCGGGGAGAATAATTTTGGTGGCGTAGATGATAAAAAGACTAACTTGTTTTAGACCAAATATGGAATTAATAAATTGCATTAAACTTTGATTAACTGAATTGTTCAAACTCTTCTATGCACAAGTAAATTAATCGATCCTGCCAGGATTCGAACCTGGAATCTTCTGATCCGTAGTCAGACGCGTTATCCGTTGCGCCACAGGACCCCATTTTCCAAGCTTAAACTATCAATAAAATTGCAACGGTATCATGTTAAATAAAGTGCATTCAATTAATCATACAATATTAAATTTTACTGTAACTTTGATCGCTGGGTTCCCAACGAATGATATTAATATGGCTAGGGTATCATTCATTTTCAGAATATTTTCGGAATATTTTCAAAAAACATACAGAAAATGTTACAACATATAAAATCAATTCCGATACAGGGAATCGAACCCGAGCCTCCTGGGTGAAAGCCAGGTATCCTAGCCACTAGACCATACCGGATATATACTTTCTTACAAAATTAAGACTAACTATGTATCTGTTCTACTGTCGTCTAGACATACTTTATACCTTAAGTTGGGAGTCAATGATCTACTAATCTTCGTTATAATACGTTGTATTTCCGGTATGGTCTAGTGCAGGGGTGTCCAAACTTTTTGTGCAAAGGGCCAGATTAGGATTTAAATCAATTTGCAGCGGGCCACGTGCATATGTGAATAAAAAAATTTACCTTTTACCGTTAATTACAGATACACCAATACTAAACAACATGGCTGAATTATACATAATTAGAAAATTATGTCATACAACTTTTAATGGATATAATGAAACTGTGTTTTTGCTAAAGAATTTCTTTAAAGTAAGGATCTGAGCACTAATTATGAGCAATGATTGCAAATGATCATCCGATAAATTTGCTCTGTATTTTGATTTCAGATACTTCATCCTAGAAAATCTTTGTTTGCACATATAGGTAGCCCCAAACATAGAAATAAATTTATAAGCAAATTGCTCAAATTTGGAAATTCTTTTGCATCCAAAAATTTGTCGCGCCAAGAAATCAATATTTTTTCCGAAATCTTCGCGGGTCGCTGAAAATCACCTGTCGGGCTGTAGTTTGGACACCCCTGGTCTAGTGGCTAGGATACCTGGCTCTCACCCAGGAGGCTCGGGTTCAATTTCCGGTACCGGAATTATTTTCATTTGATAGACAAACGAATGTATTGTAAATAACTAAAAAAAGTGGAACATCAGTGAGTCGTAAGACGAACTAATTAAAATTTAATTGTACGTAAATGGTCTAGATCAAATATGATTCGGGTCCTTGCAATTTGGTGTTGCAGTAACAAAGTTACCCCGTATGGTTCGTATATATTATTATTTGTTCTATAAAATCACATGCGCCCAACGTGGGGCTCAAACCCACCACTCTGAGATTAAGAGTCTCATGCTCTACCGACTGAGCTAGCCGGGCTATAGAAGTACCTAACTATAACATTTCCTCCTATTACACCTTGATGACAGAATTGAAATTCATAATTTGTAATGTGGGAAAGAGATCATGTCCAACCCAAAACAAAGTAACAAAAATTTTCTACTATTTTCTATCCGATTCCAAAATTTCCTACAACTACTTCCAAAGTGATTACTTTCTCGGATAATACTAATTGCCCGGGTAGCTCAGTCGGTAGAGAACACTGGAACAATCACATACGAAACAGAAACGGAAACACGCTACACAACATCATGCTTAACACAAACACTATGATACAATTCCCAGACACACCAACACACTATCCACCAAACAATACCACGCCAACAACACTAGACATAATCATCAACAAAAACACGCCACACGTATCACAACCCATATCGCACACAGACTTAAACTCAGACCACAATCCAGTCACATTCACACTGAACACACCAAAGCCACCGGAACACTACAGACTAATCAACGACTACACAAACACAAACTGGAAACACTTCAGACGCACACTTGACGAACACATAACAATAAACAATCACATAACATCAATCGACGAACTAGAGGACGAAGTTACAAAACTGACACACGCAATCACACACGCCAAACGCAAACATTCACACACAAAAAAGATAAACGCCGCACGACACCCACTCCCACAGCACATACATGACCTAATCAAACAGAGAAACCACTTAAGAACACAATGGCAGCGGAACCGCGACACAGTAACACGGACACAGATGACACACATGAGCAGACAAATAAACACAGAAATCAGCACACACCTCAACACAACATGGCAACACAAACTAGAAACACTACACCCACAAGATAACACGCTATGGAAACTGGCAAAATCACTTAAGAAAACACACAAACCTATACCTACACTTGAACACAGAAACACACATGCAGACACAGACCAGGCAAAGGCCAACGCACTCGCGGACACCTTCGAACAAATACACAACAATGACACACCCGACACGGAAGAGCAGAGACACATAAACGAAACAGTACACACATACTTAAACACACAACACCCAGACGAAACACAACAACAACTTAAAAAACTACAGACAACACCCCGCGAACTTGCACAGATAGCCAAAAACTTACCTAATAACAAAGCACCAGGACACGACAACATAGATAACAAAATAATCAAAAACCTCTCAAAAAAAAGCATTCACACAACTTACATACATAATAAACGCAATTTACACACTGAAACACTTCCCTACACAATGGAAACTCGCACACATTATACCTATACACAAACCAAAGAAAAACACGAAGAAACCAGACAGTTACAGACCAATCAGCTTACTACCAACACTTGCCAAACTCACAGAAAAAACAATACACAGCAGACTCACCAAACTTGACAAAAAACTCAAAATCACACCAGACATACAATTCGGCTTCCGAGCCAAACACAACACGACACAACAACTAGTGCGAATTACCAGCGACATTATACACAACTTCAACAAAAGAAAAACTACAGCAATGCTATTGCTAGACATACAAAAAGCATTTGACAGAGTCTGGACAAACGGACTAATACACAAACTCATCACACGCAAACTCCCATCAACACTTATCAAACTAATACACTCATACCTCACACACAGACAATTCAAAGTAAAAGTTAACACAACACTCTCACACACAAAAACAGTACATGCCGGAGTTCCGCAAGGATCCGTGCTAGGCCCCACAATATTCAACATCTTCACACATGACATACCACAATTTCTACACACAAACACAGCACTATACGCAGACGACACAGCCATATACTCACACTCATTCGCAGCAACAGTAGCTAACAAACAATTACAAATACACGCACACATACTCGAACAATACTACAACAAATGGAAAATACAATTAAACGCCACAAAAACAGAGAACATAATAATTACACGTAAATTCGCACACATCAAAACATTCACCCCAAACAAAATCAATAACACGCCCACACACACAACCAACACCGTCTAAGTACACTTAGACAGCAGATTAAACTTCAAACAACACATCAAACAGACAATACGCAAAGCTTACGCAACCACAAAAACACTATACTCACTACTCGCAAAAAACCCAAAATCAACACAACACAACAAAAAACTAATATACACAACAATACTATGACCAATCCTCACATACGCCGCCCCCATATGGTGCCACACATCTAAACACAACATACAGACACTACAAAGATATCAAAACAAAATACTCAGATTAATAACAAACGCAGACAATTACACAAAAATCACAGTCCTACACGAATCCGCGAACATCGAATACATAGACACATACATCAATAAAATAGTGACAAAAATCTACAATACACAAACACAACACAATCCCCTAATAAAAACATACACAAAACACTAGACAACATCACATATAAACACAAAGCCCCATATACAGACCTGGATATAAGGTGACAAAAGTGAAAAACAGAAAACCCAAGTGATAAAATAAAACCATAAACAAAGTGCAATAATAACTAAAGGGACCCCCCAATAAAACGAACCTCTACAAAGGTAACCCCAATAAAACGTGTGCCGACGGAGAAACCCCGACAAAAGTGCCGTAACCCCCAGAATCCAATAGACGCTACCTGAGTGCCATAAAACACGAACATCGAAAGCCTTGTACATAGTCTGTAAATATGAATCTGTAAATATTGTAAATATTGTAAAAATAGTATAGTCTAGGATATAAGCTAGCATTTAAAATACACAATATCAAAAGTACACACATGCAAATAAAACAACAGACACAAATATCCTAAGCAGGTTTTTACACCTAAACTTTCCTGCCGAACACACTACACTAACACTGACACTCTACAAATACAAAACAAATGAAATACAAATTATCATAAACAAATGTAATCAAATAAATAAAAGTGATGTAAACATGTCTAACTATAGGAAATCACAATAATGTATCAAACACATGCTGTCAACTGACTGTATCATTAAAAGTAACAATAAAGAGATCTTGAAATTGAAAATTGAAATTGCATTGGACTTTTAATCCAAGGGTCCAGGGTTCAAGTCCCTGTTCGGGCAAAACGAATATTTAACAGGATCCTATGTGTTGATGAAGTTTGACTATATATTATATTGAGTAACCGCCTAGCGATAGTGTCGCCATTAGAACTCTGTTCGGGGGGGGGGGGGTTATATTTTTTCAACAATGATCTACTAATTTCGGTCGTCTCTTCAAGCAACCATATCGGAAACTCTCTTGTTTATTGCGCTGTTTGTTACCTCTTTCAAAACGCAACGATATTGCAGGACAACTCAATATTAGTTAATTAACTTACATGCCACATCAATGGCGTGGCGTCAAATGAGTGTCGTCCAACTTGTATACATTCGTTCCGTTTTCCTTTGTTTATTTATTTATTCATCTCGTTCATTTTCTGTCCTGCTGAAGACCGATTCCCTTTACCTGTACCAAAATAAACATCAAAATGTGTGGTTCCATAGTGTAGTGGTTATCACGTCTGCTTTACACGCAGAAGGTCTCCGGTTCGACCTCGGATGGAACCAAGCTGTCTCGTTTTGTTTGAAGAATGAAGAAGAAACAATAAAATAAAAATACCTAAGTGACTGTGTTACACCGGCTCGTTGGTCTAGGACAGGGTTTCCCAACCTTTTTCACCCATAGACCCATTCCAAGAAATTATTTTATTTCATCGACCCCCTTGGTAAATGTAGCAATTAATATTATATATATATATATATATATATATATATATATATATATATATATATATATATATATTATAAAAACGATTTGTTTAATAATTATATATGTATATGTATATATATATATATATATATATATATATATATATATATATATATATATATATATATATATACATAATTATTAAACAAATCGTTTTTAGAATAATAAGTTCGTTTGTTGAATTAGAACTGGAGGATTTTTGCAGCAACTCCTGTAAGAAAATTTTTGGATGCTCCCGTTACTTAAATAAACCATAGTTTGTTTATAAAAATATATTAGACGAAAGGAACAATTACAAATTATAAATAAAAAATCGCTACAATATATTATTACCTAATTTGTATTGTAATACAACAAATAGTACATTGAACACTGATTGTAAAATTGGTAATATGATGGTTGGGTCTGATGGGTTGCAGTAATATTTCTTATATTAAGTACAAAGTTTCTTACAGCGCACAGAACTCACCAACTATGTGAGGGGTGCGCAGTTGGCGAATTGGGCTAGTTAATATTAAATTTTATTTTACTTTATTGTACAACATCAAGCTGCTTCCCAGTTACACGGGGTGCCACAATTAAGCATTTATATACGTTCTTCAGCAGAATATTTACTTTATTAATATAATAATATGGAAAAAATATGTACCATATAATTTGTCCATCGACCCCTTAGAAACTTCTATCGACCCCTAGAAACTTTATAACAATTATTCGACCCCTTCCAAATGTCCATCGACCCCTAAGGGGTCTATACCGACCCCGTTGGGAACCCCTGGTCTAGGAGTATGATTCTCGCTTAGGGTGCGAGAGGTCCCGGGTTCAAATCCCGGACGAGCCCAGTATGGTCTTCCATTTTTATATGCAAAACTGTACTCTGGGACTATTCCGCATTGCGTTTAATTTGCAAGTGTTACAGTGTTTCAATCCAGTATGAAACTTGTTTTCTTCAATTTTTATCAAAACAATGCAGTATACCAGTAATGCCGTTGAAGAAGATGTGAAATGCAGAATATATTAAACCGTTAGTCTAGGGCTATGATTCTCGCCTACGGCGCGAGAGGTCCCCGGTTCTAATTCCGGATAAGCCCTGTTATTTTAATGATAATATTTCAATAACTTGTTCATTAATAATTTCAATTTCTGTAAATTAATATTAAAAACAGTGACAATAACTATAAAATAAATGAGTAAAACGCGATAATCGAGCATAACGCTCAGTGGCAAAGTGTTGTATGTGAAAGGAACCGGGTTCGATCCCCGGCATTTCCATATTATAATCCAATTACTTAATTAACAAAAGTGAAAAATATGTCAATATGAACAAAACATATATACAGAACTTGAGTATTACACGTATATAGGCGCCGTGGCTTAGTTGGTTAAAGCGCTTGTCTAGTAAACAGGAGATCGGGAGTTCGAATCGAGGGGCTGGCCACTTACAAAAATTGTGTACACCGTAATTCTAATTCACAGGCAATTCAAGTAATTCACAAGTAATTCGTCGGTAATTCAAGTAATTCTCTAGTAATTCAAGTAATTCACAAGTAATTCGTCGGTAATTCAAGTAATTCATGAGTAATTCAAGTAATTCTTTAGTAATTCAAGTAATTCACAAGTAATTCTGTGATCACTTTATAAAGAAATCCTGATACGCTTGTCACAAATATACGAAAAAACTAAACTATTGCACTGAAACACAACATACAACTGTTGATTTGCAATGAACTTCTACAATTGATTTAGTTAGATGTTCTATTCTAAACATAGTAGGAAAAAAAAATATCATACAACTATAAATCAGTCACATTTTGTTTGCATAACAAACTCTTTTGGCAGACCCTTTTCAAGATCCTTTTTTTTCTTCGTTTTGTGTAGTTTTGAATTGCATTAAATGTTTAAATAAATCAGAACAGTAAAAATATAATTAATTTTCATTTTCTAATGTTTTTAATGAAAATAAGAATAAATAATTTTGAAAATATAAATAACATAGGTACTTATATTTTTTTTAAATGTGCATGAGACATATTGTCATTGCGATTATTCTAAAGGTAAAGTAAAATGTATTTAGTCAAAAAATGTATTTAGTAAAAAAAAGAAATGCATCGCGCGGGAATCGAACCCGAGCCGCCGAGAATTATTACAACAGTTTTAAACGTGTCAGTACTCGTATAAATTTTCGCACTTTTCGTGTTACAACGCACTCAGGTGCAACTGGGTATTAATATCTTGCTAAGTAATGGATTTCTTTGTACTCCGTTCTGTATATTTGTGTTATTCTTATAAATTTTAAACGCATTTCACAAGTAATTCAAGTAATTCTTAGGTAATTCAAGTAATTCATAGGTAATTCACAAGTAATTCAAGTAATTCACGGGTAATTCACGGGTAATTCATAGGTAATTCAAGTAATTCCAGACATTTTGTACACCGTAATTCAAGAGTGGCCAGCCCCTCGGTTCGAATCCCCCCGGGGCCTTACAGGACTGAACTTTTAATCAATAATTTCATCTTTCAAATCTTGTCACGATTATTTTGCCACTGTTTTGTTTTGCATTCTTTTGACGTCTTGTGTCCTTGTTATTGTTCGTATGTGTCATTTTCGCCTTGTCTATTTTCGTTACCTGTTATTTTCGTTTCTGTTAGTTTAATCTGAAATATATGTTTGTTGTTAGTTACTCCTTCAGAGTCCTATTATAGTTTAAATAGTAGATATAAATAGATTTAAAATAGTTTACTTACTAGATTCAACTTTTACTTGCCTCAATAACCCACGTGCTAGATTTCAATAAGATAATTTAGGTTATAATTAGTTACAATAACAAGTTTGACGTTTGCCGATAATAAAGCTATTGTTTCACTTACTATCTAAGACTCGTTCACACCTACCCATTGGCGTAGCGTATGTAAAATTTCGTTCATATTCAATTTTAGCTGTTTTTAATTATATTCATAAATTCATGGGAGTTGGGTTTCATAAATAAATGCGTAACTAAATTCATAATAATAGTTTATCCACGTGTATTTCAGATTATTACCTTGTTGTCTTGTGTAAATGTTTCTTAATGTCGACCTTGACGTCACTTGTCTTCTTGGCGCAATCGTATGATCTACTTTCTTTGTTTTCCGACTTATCGGAAGTTTTCCTTCTTTACTTAATTTAAGTAAGCAGAGTTTCGTTTTGACTGGGCACGCGTACGCATCTTGAAAGCCATCGTACAGTATTTTCTTTTGAATGTCACGTTTTGGTTCGTGCTAAGTGAATTTTTGGTCGTTGAAGACAAAAATCACCCCTATTGTAAGGGATTTTCGACCATCAAGTGATCGCTGTGGAGAGTTCGCGAAAGTTCGCGCTTCCATTGGTTACCTGCGTGCAGGGATTTATCGAAAGAAAAGACGACACGAGATATTTCCATTTTGTCCGTACAATTTTCTTCCAACTACCTGTTTTGCGTGGTCCATGTCCACGACCGGAATACTGGAGGAGACGTCGCGGCGAGACCCCGTGCATCGCTGTTGAGCCCGCATCCATTCTCGAGGCCATCCGACGCTAAGGACCCGCTTAGACCAGTTGGCACACCACGAAGATTTATATCTCACGAAACGGTGTTCAAAGAGGTTACGCTGGTCGCTGTTGGCGAAGTAATACTTGACCCAGAATATCACACAATGTTCAATAGCTTTTTACTAAAATTTACACATTAAATTGATTTTTTATAACCGATCCATCACCAGGACGGGACTGAGGCATTAAACTATCGACCGTTGTAGTAATCCAGGATGGCCCAATCAAGTACTGAGCATGAATATTGCATTAGTCAACTAGAATGTCCTCGCCTACTTTGACCAAAGTGTTCATTTGATAGTTATTTATATGGAACCAGCTTTAACCGTACAGTATTTAACTTATGAAATCGACAGTGACTATATTAAAGACAGTGTGGACAATGGTGGTGTCGATTTTGATTGGTCGGCGCCATTTTCAGGCCAATTAGTGCTTGTGTTTACATGTGGTTATGCTTGGTTTCGTTGTTTTCTTTGGTTTAATTTGTTATGTTCGTGTGTTAGTAGTAGTTTCTGTGTAATTTGTTATTTAACTTTGTATTTTTACAAACGTACAGAATTGCTTAGAAAATTTCTTCAGCGTTGTAAGATCAAAGGAAAGTACACCAACAGCAGTACAATTTAAAACTAATCTTCAATTAATTTCTGTTTCACAATATTTAAAAGATGTGTCAAAAGGAAGTTATAATAAAGACGATAGAGAATTTCTTCGAGACTTTTTAGAGAGTGTAAAAATAACGCAACCTGTTGAAGATAAAGTAGTAATACCTCAAGATATAGAGCTTGAAAAAATAAAGTTGAATCACAGCGAAGTAAATTAATTATATAATATAGCAGGATATATAATATCCAGAATTAATAAAAAGTGTAAAATATGTAATACTTGCTTAAGTTCAGTGGGATCTAAACAGAGAAATCTGCAAACCCGTAATTATTCAAAATTAACAACATTGAAATGTTTTAACAGTAATACTTTGTTTTTTTTGTAATGAAAATACCTTTTTATTTTTTTATGAAAATGGAAGAAATTTTTAGAAATTATTTTGAAATGATCCATTTGGAAAAAGGAAATTTAAAACTATTTTTTATAGAACAAATGAAAGAAATATCAGTCGACCACATTGCACCATGTCATAAGTTGAAGAATAAAATAATATCAATGTATATTACATTTAGACTCAAGATAGCTAGTAAGAAAAAAATAAATGTAGAAGTATACAGTAGCAAATCCATGGCTAAAAAATAATTATTATGTGTATTATTACGTTAAACCTATATATCCCATCCATTACAAAGTTCTAATCATATTTTCATTGCATTTCATGCATTTTTATTGTTAAAACAGTAATATTCTTGAAAAATTCTTCATATCCTCATATACGCGCCTAATCATATTGGCCTGGAAATGGCCGCCGCCAGTCTTTTGTCCACACTGACTTTAATACAGTCACTATAATGATATCATACATTTGCTGCCCTCTCGTGACATAAGTTGGAACATAACTTTACCGTGTGGTCGGCATGACAGGTAACTTGTACAGGTTCTCAGCACATCAGATGTGTTAGGCAGGTTGCCAGTAAACAAGGCGTACAAATTCTTCAAAACTATCCAACCCATTAATGTTTTAATTAATAACGAAAATATGGGAGCAGCTCATACGTCATCAAAGTCAGAATCACATGAGCGAATTTCAGGCAAAATTTGTATAGTTTTACCAAAAGTAAGAAGAATTGAAAATAAAACTACACCAAGAAATTAATTAATTAATGTGTCCCAGAGCATTTGTTAATAACAATAATTACGATAAAAATATCTATGTTTCAATATCTTGCAGTTTTGTTATTAAAATATTTTCAAAGTAAGCTATATTACAATTAGTAATTTGGCATACATACGACTAAATATAAGCGTTTATCATAGAAAAATTACTTCCGGGTTAATATTTGAAATGTTTTTGTTTTAGGTTGTAATAAATATGTTCTAGTTATAGTTAATTGTGTAACATTAATTACTTCATTGTTACAAGTAAAAAAAATTTTTCCTCATGGAGAATTCAAAATACACCATCTGTTAATTGTTTTCGGAATTGACGCGATGTCGGAATTATGGCCCACTTGTGATTTTTATATTATATGACAGAATTATTAATGTTTTGGCTTTATTTTGTAATAAATATGTTCTAGTGGATTGTATAACATCAATTTTTTGTCTCTTGCAAGTAAAATAAAAATTTTCGTCATGAGGAATTCAAAATGCGCCATCTGTTAATCATTTTCCCAATTGACGTGATGTCGGAATTATGACCCACTTGTGATTTTCATATTAAATGACAGAATTATTAGTGTTTTGGCTTTATTTTGTAGTAAACATGAATCAGTCTGCTTTCACACCCTTTACCAGGGGGTAGCCACGCTTATGGACGCGCCTGTGACCACGTTAGATACAGCATACTTTTCAGTACTGTAAAACTGTTTTGCCTAAATATCCTACTTAAGAAAGAAAAGGTTCGATGGCACTAACTGGTCACTAGCAAATAAGTTATTTAGGTCAGTCCTTTTGAAAAAATGTGATCATGTGGCTAGCAAATTTTGTCTGTTGACAGTTATTTGAATGTTTCGAGGTGGTTGGTAAACGATTCTTCGAAACTTGTGCTATTAAATCGGATTAAGTTTACTTTTAAAGAGATATGAGAATATATTTTCAGTTGTGTATCAGTCTCTAAACTATATACAGACATTACGAATACATTACGGTGCAGGGCAATTTGTGAAATTTGAAGTAAAGTGCTGTTTGTGAAATTTGAAAAGGTAAGCTTTTAAAAATGTATTTATTTTATATGAAACATGTGAATATGATGCTGATATTTTGCATGTAGTATTTGTTATACATATATGTATTATATGTATACATAAATAGCATGGCAACTGTTATGTTAATACTATTAATGTTACTTCAGCAAAATGGTACGTTCAGCATGTTGTGTTCCTGGCTGCTCCAATAATTCAACGGAGAATCCTGATTTGGACTATCACCATTTGCCATTGTCTGATGAACGTCGTACGAAATGGTTGGAAAACATGGGAAGATTAGACATGGCAGAGACCAGTACAGAAGCCCGTTGACCAAAAAGTTAAATATTGGAGCAATTCCAACTATTTTTGTGCATGGTACGTAAATGTATAGATATACATGCATCATACATACATTTATTCAATTGCTAGTTAAGTTTTGTTTGATTTTAGTATTACAATTATAAGCTATGGAATTTATATATATATATATATATATATATATATATATATATATATATATATATATATATATATATATATAGATATATACGCGCGCACGTGTGTGTGAGTGTGTGTGTGTGTGTGTGTGTGTGTGTGTGTGTGTGTGTGTGTGTGTGTGTGTGTGTGTGTATGTGTGTGTGTGTGTGTGTGTGTGTGTGTGTGTGTGTGTGTGTGTGTGTGTAATGAGATTTAAATAGACTTGATAAAACACCACTCATAAGAGGACCAAGAATTAGCGGTAGAAATGTACAGCCCTTCTGTACGAGAAGTTGTTTCCTTTTCTTCCACCCACCCCCGCTGCGACCGCCACTACCACGCTGTATTAGTTTCCGTAACACTTTTTTATGTCTGGTAAGCGCTGCCCGTTGTTTACCTGAGACGGTACAATCCCGTGCAGTGTGTTGTAGATGCACTCACAAATACACTGAACTGTTTTACAATCAGCCGCTTTTAATAACGCAAGACGCTGCATTGGTTTTAATTTGTGCAGAGCCCTTAAGTACTCTGCATTGTTCATTACTTCTCTGGACATTGTCACATAATAAACTCTGGCACTTTCGCGCTACAGTATTTATACTTTTTTTTCGGGATATACACACATGTGTCACCTTCGTTGGGGAAAATTTGAGTTCTGTAACGGTACCAGTCCTCCGTATTTTGCTTAAGATCGAATAGCATGTAAGCTATATAGTACACTAGTACACTATATAGTTACTATTTAATGATATGTCACGCGCCCCCTTTTTCTGGTGAAACAGTGTTACGATTATTTTGTCACTATTGTGTTTTGCATTCTTTCTGACGTCTTGTGTTCTTGTTATTGTTCGTATGTGCCATTTTCGCCTTGTCTATTTTCGTTACCTGTTGTTTTCGTTTCTGTTAGTTTAATCTGAAATATATGTTTGTTATTAGTTACTCCTTCAGAGTCATATTATAGTTTAAATAGTAGGTATAAATAGATTTAAAATAGTTTACTTACTAGATTCAACTTTTACTTGCCTCAATAACCCTCGTGCTAGATTTCAATAAGATAATTTAGGTTATAATTAGTTACAATAACAAGTTTGACGTTTGCCGATAATAAAGCTATTGTTTCACTTACTATATCAGACCCGTTCACACCTACCCATTGGCGTAGCGTATGTAAAATTTCGTTCATATTCAATTTTAACTGTTTTTAATTATATTCATAAATTCATGGGAGTTGGGTTTCATAAATAAATGCGTAACTAAATTCATAGTAATAGTTTATTCGCCTGTATTTCAGATTATTCCCTTGTTGTCTTGTGTAAATGTTTCTTAATGTCGACCTTGGCGTCACCTGTCTTCTTGGCGCAATCGTATGATCTACTTTCTTTGTTTTCCGACTTATCGGAAGTTTTCCTTCTTCGTTACTTAATTTAAGTAAAGAGAGTTTCGTTTTGACTGGGCACGAGTACGCATCTTGAAAGCCATCGTACAGTATTTTTCTTTTGAATGTCACGTTTTGGTTCGTGCTAAGTGAATTTTTGGTCATTGAAGACAAAAATCAGCCCTATTGTAAGGGATTTTCGACCATTGAGTGATCGCTGTGGAGAGTTCGCGAAAGTTCGCGCTTCCACGGTATACCTGCGTGCAGGGATTATCGAACGAAACGACGGTACGAGATTTCTATTTGTCCGTACAATTTTCGTTCCAACTGTATGTTCTGCGTGGTCCATGTGCACAACCGGAATACCGAAGGAGACGTCGCGGCGAGATCCCGTTCATAGCTGTTGAGCCCGCATCCATTCCCGAGGCCATCCGACGCTAAGGACCCGCTTAGACCAGTTTTCGGGAAACACGTGGTCACGCATATAAGTGCACCAGCACCCCTTTTGAGTTTTGTATCTTTTCTTCCCCTTCTTTGTTTTGCTTATTGTCGTCCACGTGAACGTGAGACCATTTTTGTATTAACTTTCTTTTCCCCCCTTCATATTTAATATACTTATGTATAGAATCTTTGTGTGCTGAAAAATTACTATTTTGTTAGCAACTAAGCGCCAAGCGCCAAGCGCACGTATATTGTAATCCTATATTTATCCGTATTTCGCGGACACGGGTGTATTCTTTTATTTTATTCTTTTTTTTTGTCGCGCATTGTGTTTTCGTGTTCTCCCGCTAGGCAACGTGTCTATTCCCACCTTTTGTGAGCCGAAGTTGATCAACCGAGGACCCCGTCCCCCCCTCACGTATTGTTCTACCTGTGCGGATTAGACACACGCGTAGTCGGGCGACCATACACTAGCGACGTCTATCTGGTCATTTTTTTTTTTATTTTATTTTTTTTTTTATTTATTGTGCTGACATATCTGATCAGCTGTGTTGTTTGTGTTTTTCTTTGAACACCCCGTATCCCCGTATTTTGTTTTTGTTATTTTGATAATCTTAATTTAATTTTGCTAATTCACATTTCATTATTTTGTTTTCTTACGTTATTACTAGTTTATTTTACTTTGTACTTATTTATTTTTTATTTTGCTTACATCAAATTAAATTCATTTAACTTCTACCTTTTTGTATTTTTGTATTTACCGCCCCTTTTTCTGTGTCGTGTTGCGTTTCGAACATTTTGTCCGCACCACCATCACAGTTTGGTGGGTGCAGGTGGGTGTTGAGACAAGGATTAGGAAAAGGAATTATTTTGTGTTGCTTTCAGAAAATTTTGTTCTCTTTTGTTTTGTTATACTTTCTTTTCGTGTATTCTTCTCATCGTTAGTTGTGAATCGTAACATGGCTTTAACAATGGATCCCAATAGGCTCCGTTCGGACGAACTCTCTTACGAACTGATGATTCGTGGAGTCATGACTACCGGCACCGTTGCGGAAAAACGAATTAAACTCCGTAACTACCTCCGAGACGAACAGGATGGACATTCACCATCGCCACCAAACTTCCCACCCCTTCCAGAAGCCGAACTAGACATCTGCGAAAAGAAATTAAGGGAACTGAAGTATATGATCCACCATTTCGACGTGGATAACTACCAGAACGAGTATGCACGTATAGGTAGTCGTCTGACTCATCTTCTTCAACGTTTGGGACGCATCACCGCAGAGTCAGTACACCAGACACGCGCGACCCTCATCCGAGACTGTGAACGCTATCTTCTTGACATCAGGATTCGATTCACAGCGGAAGCATCCGCCACCCTCTTGGCTGAACAAGAGAGTTCACGGACAGATGAAGTTCCAGAAGTGACAACACCCGTTGACGAGCCACCAACCCCGACCGCGACAGAACCGGCGGAAACTATTGAAGTACGCCTGGCCAGAGCACTAGAGCAGATCTCGTGTAACCTCTCTTGCGCATCTACGCGTACAGCACCCACTCGATCACACATGCCCATACACAAGTGGAATGTGACCTATGATGGCGGACCAGGACTTTCAAACTTCTTGGAACGCATCGATGAGTTGAGCTCTGGCCGAGGAGTGACGCGACCACAACTATTTGCATCAGCCGTGGAATTCTTTTCTGGTTTCGCATTAACCTGGTTCCGAGCAAACAAGGGAACCATGAATACTTGGGGAGACTTAACGACAGCACTGAAGGAGACATTCTTACCCTCAGATTATGACTTCAGCCGCTGGGACGAGATCCGTAATCGCACCCAGGGCACGGACGAGAAAGTTTCAATTTTTATCGCGAACATGGAAGGGCTGTTCAACAGGCTGAGTAACCGACCCAGTGAAATGGAACGGCTAACATACATACGCCGAAATCTCCAGCCATACCTGCAACAACGTCTAGGGTTGCAGACTGTTCACACCGTACCTGATTTAGACCGTACCTGTCGACAGCTGGAGGACATCCAACAGCGTACGCTACAATTTAAAGGACCACCGTCCGCGAGCCAAGCCATCGAGCCTGATTTAGCGTATTACCGCCCCCGCACGTCCACAAGGATCACCGCCATCGATTCCGAACCTGACCAAGTCGTAGCCGCCGAACAATCACCGCGCTCGCCCCTCCGATGCTGGAACTGTGACCAAACTGGCCACCGTTCAGCCACCTGCACGGCTGCCAAACGTCAGCATTGCTACAGATGTGGAAAGCCGAACGTAACGACGAGGACCTGCCCCAAATGTTCGGGAAACGGGCGGGCAGGACACTGAACGGTTGCTCCGTGCCTCTCATGCCAAACTCAGTAGCGACCAAACCGATTGACAACCACATGGCTGTCGTCAACTACATCCTGTCCCACCTGGAAGGTGACCAGCGACCATATTTAGAAGTATCCATCCTCGGCATAAAACTCTGTGGTTTGCTTGATTCAGGAGCTACACGCTCTATCCTGGGCAAAGAAGGATGGAATATGCTGAGAAGTCTGAATCTGCGCCTGGATGAAACCGACAACGCATCCTGCAAAGTAGCAGATGGGAAACGTTGTCGCAGTTTAGGATCAGTTACCGTACCCGTCCTGTTGTCGAACAAAATTAAATTTATCACCCTACTGGTAGTTCCAGACATCGAATGTACCCTCATACTTGGGATGGATTTCTGGCGAGTGATGGAAATTATTCCCGATCTCAATCGAGACGAATGGAAATTCTCTGCTGCCGCCCCTATAAATACGGAGTCTGGGGTAGTGCCGCAGTTGGACCTCACGTCAACACAACAAGAACATTTGAGAATATTCCTGGGCAACAATTTTAATCAACTGAATACCTCTTTAGGTTGCACCACCCTCGTAAAGCACGAAATCGCCACCGAATCGCCACCCATTAAGCAACGATATTACCCTGTATCGCCCGCCATGCAGAGACACATCAGTACGGAACTGGACTCCATGTTAGAAGATGGTATTATCGAACCATCCCACAGCCCATGGTCATCCCCTATCCTGATGGTTCCTAAAAAGGATGGCACTTTTCGCTTTTGCGTCGACTTCCGACGTTTAAACAAGGTTACGAAAAAGGACGAATATGACCGCGAAACTGTTGCTGAACGTAGAGTAGTAGGATTCACTCGTCTTTACAACGACGTTCGTCAGCGGTTGGATCAAGCCTATAAACAAAGTCGGACACTTTGCAAGTAAGCTCGCTCCTAAGTATGTTGGTCCTTTCGTTATACGGAAAAAGCTTTCGAGTACCACATATGAACTTGGCGACCACAACGGAAAAGAGCGAGGTATTTGGCACGTTAAAGATTTGAAGGCCGGTCCAGATGCACACGACGTTGATAATGACGATCTATAAAGATATGCAAATTAGTTTCTTCTTTTGTTTTCATTTTTTTTTGTTATTCATGATGAGGAAAAATTTAGGAATTTTCCCTCACGGAAGTAAGGGGGAAATGTTACGTTTTTTTCGCCACTATTGTGTTTTGCATTCTTTTGACGTCTTGTGTCCTTGTTATTGTTCGTATGTGTCATTTTCGCCTTGTCTATTTTCGTTACCTGTTATTTTCGTTTCTGTTAGTTTAATCTGAAATATATGTTTGTTGTTAGTTACTCCTTCAGAGTCCTATTATAGTTTAAATAGTAGATATAAATAGATTTAAAATAGTTTACTTACTAGATTCAACTTTTACTTGCCTCAATAACCCACGTGCTAGATTTCAAAAAGATAATTTAGGTTATAATTAGTTACAATAACAAGTTTGACGTTTGCCGATAATAAAGCTATTGTTTCACTTACTATCTAACAAGGAGACATTGTCACGACCGGAACACGGATTTGGCTGAAATTTTTTTTAGTAGTAGGTGGACACTAGTAGTGATTTGTGGTGAAGTAATAGCGCGCAACGTTTTGTCCTTTTCGAGAAAAAGGGCTTTAAAAATATAGCAGTGTTTATATAGCTGTTTAAAAGAGGCACTGACAGTTGGTGCAGCGTTGCCGAGTGGATAACGTCCTTATCTGCCACGCGATTGGTCTGAGTTCGATTCCCGCCTAAGTTGTTTTTATTTTTATTTTTTAATTATGAATAATCAATGAAAAACTACTTATAATAATAATAAATTTATTTTATTTTCATTGATCAGTCTCGTCGTTCTGTGGAGTTTTTTTAAGCAGAATCTCGTCTCATGCTCTACCGACTGAGCTAGCCGGGCTATAGAAGTACCTAACTATAACATTTCCTCCTATTACACCTTGATGACAGAATTGAAATTCATAATTTGTAATGTGGGAAAGAGATCATTTCCAACCCAAAACAAAGTAACAAAAATTTTCTACTATTTTCTATCCGATTCCAAAATTTCCTACGACTACTACCAAAGTGATTACTTTCTCGGATAATACTAATTGCCCGGGTAGCTCACTCGGTAGAGCATTGGACTTTTAATCCAAGGGTCCAGGGTTCAAGACCCTGTTCGGGCGAAACGAATATTTAACAGGATCCTATGTGTTGATGAAGTTAGACTATATATTATATTGAGTAACCGCCTAGCGATAGTGTCGCTATTAGAACTCTGGAAATTCAAGTTAGTTACGAAAGTTATCACATCTAAATATAAGTATATTTATGTTCTCTGAAGATCTGGCCAAAGCATTGAAAGCATGTTTGGAATAATCTATCAAACTTATCAGATCTAGTACCTTAAGATTACCATTTGTGCCGGAATCTTTCATTCTCCTAAACGGTGAAATCTTTGTTAATCAACAACACCGTTCAATATTAGCGTAGTCCTTAGAATCAGAATGATAGAGTTCGATGTAAATTAGTAATTTTTTTAATTACTAGATTTAGGAGGGGTTCGGGGGGGGGGGGGGGGGTTATAATTTTCCAACAATGATCTACTAATTTCGGTCGTCTCTTCAAGCAACCATATCGGAAACTCTCTTGTTTATTGCGCTGTTTGTTACCTCTTTCGAAACGCAACGATATTGCAGGACAGCTCAATATTAGTTAATTAACTTACATGCCACATCAATGGCGTGGCTTCAGATGAGTGTCGTCCAACTTGTATACATTCGTTCCGTTTTCCTTTGTTTATTTATTTATTCATCTCGTTCATTTTCTGTCCTGCTGAAGACCGATTCCCTTTACCTGTACCAAAATAAACATCAAAATGTGTGGTTCCATAGTGTAGTGGTTATCACGTCTGCTTTACACGCAGAAGGTCTCCGGTTCGACCCCAGATGGAACTAGGCTGTCTCGTTTTGCTTGAAGAATGAAGAAGAAACAATAAAATAAAAATACCTACCTGACTGTGTTACACCGGCTCGTTGGTCTAGGAGTATGATTCTCGCTTAGGGTGCGAGAGGTCCCGGGTTCAAATCCCGGACGAGCCCAGTATAGTCTTCGATTTTAATATGAAAACCTGTAATCTGGGAAGAGAACAGAAGAACAGAGTTTTCGTTGAGTTAAATCTAACACTTGCCTTTTTTAGCTTTTAGGTAGGGAATCCAAATATGACTTCGGAATTTTTCTATCACGTCAATTTTTTTGTGATACGGGCTGTCCTCCAAAAAACATAAAAATGGGTACACAATTATATACATAGTGAAAATAAAGAAATATAGTTACTTGAATGTACTTTATTCTTAACTATTTTGTTCGTACAAAGGATATATTGTACCTTTACTTCAAATCATGACCAAGACATTTCAATAAATTTACGCTTATAGGTTTTCCTGGAGTATGGAATTTGTGGACAATGCCGTCGAATGCTCCAGCAAAAATCTGCCAACATATGTTGATCCCATCTACCTTGATATCGTGTTTCCATAACCTTCAGATCTTGGTGGAATCGTTCACCTTGTACATTACTGGTAGCACCAAGATTTTCCGGGAACACATCTAGATAACTATGCAAGAAATGCACCTTGACATTCATGTTGCAACTAAGCATTTTGTATGCGTCTAAAAGTTTCTCGACTATATCGGTGTAGTTCTCTGCTCGTTTATTTCCAAGAAAATCTTTGACATTCGCTTTGAGTGATAACCAAGCATTATTTTCCAGTTCTGACATTGTTCCGATGAAACGATCATCTCTGATAAGTTTCCGAATCTGTGGACCATCTGAGTTGTTTATACACTTACGACGATTAACAGAAGATGCAGACTTGATCTGAAATATCTAAAACATGAGTTTCAACAAGAACTAGGACACTTAAACGCTCACAACGCTATTATTCGTGTAAATACCCGCATAATCAGTACTGGTGTGGTGCTATTGCTAGTCAGCTTTCGCAGCTCTACAAGGTCATCTCGCACCCCTACCGACTGATTATTATCAGTCAATAAACACTAATACTCTCCACCATCACAGATAAAGTAATCGTTTGGAGATATGCACAAGAGAAAATACTGAGACGATAGAATAAAACTAACGGCAGTCTCAAAATCCGTATAATTAATTACCATAAGATAAGCGATAGAAAATAAACCTAACGTGAAAGAAGAAAACCAAATGCAGTTTCGAACTCAGCATACCTATTTTATAATAGTTAGAATCAGCTTTAAAATCGAAGTCAACAAAAAATGTGTTCAAAATTGTTCCCCAGTGTTATTGGTGTCTTGAATTTGGTGGCAATAAAACTATAATTTGCCGAAACCCGGGATTGAACCGGGGACCTTTAGATCTTCAGTCTAACGCTCTCCCAACTGAGCTATTTCGGCACATATCTAGCAAGCTATTGCGTTGCATCCCACAGAATTACATGTGTTTCTCTTTTGAAATGAATATTTATTGTAATAAAACCTGTTTCCGCCCGGGATCGAACCGGGGACCTTGTGCGTGTGAAGCACACGTGATATCCACTACACTACAAAAACTGATGTATGTATGTATGTAAAAGTCAAACATACATAAAAAACCCGTGCAAGTACGGCATATAAAAAATGTTTCCGCCCGGGATCGAACCGGGGACCATCCGCGTGTTAGGCGGAAGTGATAACCACTACACCACGGAAACTTGTTATCTGTTAGAAATATGTAGTTTACTTTCACCGAAGAGTTTATAAATGCAACGTGACTATTTCAACTTTAACGAATAACCATATAGACTGTATAAAAATTATTCCGATACCGGGAATCGAACCTGAGCCTCCAGGTATCCTTAAACATACCGCATATTTGAGAATATTCTCACCAAAATATTTTTGCACGGATACCCAGTTCCACTATCATATTCCTTTTGTAATAAGACCCCAAACTAAACTGTAACCCTGTTCACTACTGAACTCGAGAAAGAATTCCAATAACAGTAACGAGCGTGCAGTAGTCCACTCTATTACTGTTCTCGGTTGGTATACTATGTCAGATGTGCATTAAGTGTATTTTAGTAACCGCTATTTATATATGTAAGTTAATATTGCATTTAATTCGGTGCTATTGAAAGCATGATTTGAACCGAGTACCTTTCGATCTTCAGTCTAACGCTTCCCAATTACGGATGATTCATTTTTATACATTATAGAATGTGAAAACAAAATTACTTAAGTGCATGTTTACATGAAAATATAAATAATTTACATATTTATGTATATCATCGTTAAGAAACATAAGCATTATTGAGCAAAAAAAAATAATCCTAAATTTCATTCAAGAAGCACATACGGTTTTAAATCTACGTTAATTTGATGAAAATTTAATACATAATTTCATACCCAAATATGTTGGTAGATTCTGTGACACTCATTCTAGCTTTGTTTGCCATATCATCCCTATATTAATTTCTTTAAATTTCACTACACACAGGATTAGCCCAATTAAAGGACAGGAACGATTACAAGGTTATATAAACAATAATTAAACAAAACCATGTCTAGCTATAGTAGAGCATAGTGCCTGGTTATATCGTATAAACAGAAATAAATAGAACATGTGAAATTACATAAAAAAAAACTTAATATATGATAATGGAACGATACAAATTATTATGTAATTATCCATAGTACATGTGCCTCCGTGGCGCAATTGGCTAGCGCGTTCGGCTGTTAACCGAAAGGTTGGTGGTTCAAGCCCAAGCGAACACCATTTTGAGTTCTACAGTAATTTAATCCAGAAGTTTCAACATAATACCTATTCAGAACAAGTGCATGAGCCTACGTGGAGCAATTGGATAGTTCGTACAGCTGTTTACCGGATGGTTGTTGGTTCGAGCCCACCCGGGGACGAACACAATTTTGAGTTCTGCAGTAAATTAAACCAGACATTAAAAAATCTTACATTGTCACACAAGTATATCAGTATGTCAGTACACAATTTTGAATTGACTCGGAGGGCCCCCGTCCAACGCTAGCTGTTTCCGCGTGTCGCATGCGCGTACTCTACTTAAAGAAAGCCCCACAGGTACGGCCTGCAGGTACATGACCTTGAAAGGAGACCCATTCTGCCTGAAGAAGACCTCGAAGTTTATGAAAGAAGAGGTTGATTCAGACCCCGTGACTCCCCCGTGTTCACCCCTGAAGACCTCTAGGTACATGACCTTGAAATAAAAGGTCGTACTACGGTACAGTCTGGCCGCGTGGACCACGTCATCCAGGTCACGTCTCCGATCACGTGACCCCGCGCCCCCTCCCTTACCCGCAGCGCCATACTACAGTACAGGCTCGAGGTAGGCAACACGTAATGCTGGTCCAGGATGTACATTACTATACTAACAGACGCGAGTGCTTATTCAATTGGAGCAGGACTGTCGAAAGGAAAAGTAGGTAGAGATCTCCCGATAGCTTACGCAAGTAGAACGTTGAATAAAGCAGAACAAAATTATAGTGTGACAGAAAAAGAATTATTGGCAATTTGCTGGACAACAAACAATTTCAGACCTTTTTTATACGATAGACAATTCACGATTGTAACCAATCATAGGCATAGGTTATTCAGTGTCAAAGATCCAGGTAGTCGATCAATGTGATTCGGGTTACAACTAGAAGAGTATGATTATCAAATAGTACCTAAAAGTGGAAAAAGAAATACAAATTCGGAGGCGTTAAGCAGAATAGGGAACTTTCATGAAATTTTTATTTATTTTCTTTTATAAAAATATAACCCTGAGTACAATTTAATTTATCGTGGTGCTCTGCTATAGGCTTGAGCCTTTTCAGAGTGTATGCGTCAGTGTAGTGTAGTGTACCTATCCTATGTGTTGTTTTGTGTCATTTGTATGCCTTTTGTGGCTGCCATTGGCCAATCTATCTACTTGTCACATGACGTACACCAGAGGTGACATTAGTTCGATTTAGGACCTAGCGTGTTTTAAGTACCAGTATAACTAGGCAGGGGAAACCGCAGTACCCGGAGAAAACTTGCCGTTTACTCAGCGTGAGCCAGGCGGGCGGTTCCGCTTGGACGGTCACCTGAGTACTTAAAATGTGATATAATGCAAAGAAACTATTTTTTGCTAAAAATAATAAATAATAAATAAATTCAAAGTCAAAATCAGAATCAATCAGAATATTGACGAAGTGCACTGTTTTTATGGTTATTTATGTTGTAACGTTCTTTTTATTTTTGGTGGTAAACTAAAATTGGCGAGTTGAGGCAGAAGTTCAGTCAGTATAACTTAATTAATGATTGCGACCTCGAACCGTGTCTTTTGTTTTTAAGTTTGGAAAAATTAGCGGGACACTCGGTGTCGAACAGTCTCGAGATTCAGACGACAGTTTTTTGTTTCACGTTTTCTTTTGTTCCGTGATCCACATGTTTTTATAGTTTTTCCCTTAAAGGGAGTAGTTTTGTGAGGATCCGGATTGCGCTCTGTTGAGGAAATAGTAGTGTAGTTGAGCCAGAAATCAAAGTGTGTTCGCGATCTGTCGAGCGTAATTGTTGCGTATTTCCGACTCTCGCGACACACGTGTCTTTGTGTGAGGAGCAACATCCCCTCGAATCCCGAGTACCTGTTTTCGAGCCGAAACCATCCAAGGAGGCGTGGAGGCGAGGCGGCTTTACTGGATACGTCCCCGCTGATCCGTTCGCGGTGTTCAATTGTCCCCTGGGCGACGTGGTCTCAGATGAGTACATTTCCGTTTAACTTATTCGTGACCTTGACAATATTGTAAAGACCGCCCCCCCCCACACCATCGCCAATCATAGGCACCACACCCGGCTTCACCATTCATAATTTTGTTATTTTTCATTATTACTATTATTATTATTATTATTGTTCTGTTTGTTATTTTACATCGATTATTCATATTTGGGCTATTTAGGTATAAGATCATTCACCGCCATATAGATTTAAGATTAGATAGTTGTTTTCATTTGTATATCTAACTTTTCATTTGTTAATATAAGTTTAAGCGTGTTTTGTTGAAACGACGCATCTTTATTTGTTCATACGATTCCATCCGAATATCCAAAATCCTCGCATTCGTACTCATGCGCAGGACACTGATTGGTGGGGGGATTTCAAATTAGAGTGCGTGGCGCCCTCCGTGACTATTGCAACATTTACCATCACGGGACTAGACGAACAACTCCCCTCACCACTATAGCTGTCGGCAACTATCGGGCTAACATCCGCCACTACTCGCCGCCGAGCGTAGTAAATTTGAAAATATTGCGTGGCAATTATTTCTAATTGCACTATTAAATATCATATCGTCATTTATTTCTTAGAATACCAGACTGCTAGATTATTTTTTTTTATGAAATGCAGTGCGCGGTCTCTTAGATTTTATTTTTTTTGTGTCTAAACCTTAACAGATATCAGTACAGATAACAAGAACAAAAAAATTACTATTGAATGTCTCTTTCTGAAACTATTTTTTTGAAAGTTATTGGCCTTAACATTAAAAAGTTTTTGACTGGTTTATGCCGGGTTACCCGTGTTTCGTACACTAATGGTCCACTAAAAATAACTAATATCACCCTAAAAGATGACCTACATCTGTAAGAAGTACGGTACCGAATAGTAGTTATGGATCAAATAACATTTTCTTGAAAGAACTTTGAAGCAGAATACTAGCTAAACGAAACGTAATTGCATATAGCTAAGTTTAGTTAAATCGTCTTATTTTCGAACCAGGAATCTGCGGTTAAGCGATGTCCACGCATTTTAGGGACACCCTGTATATATATATATATATATATATATATATATATATATATATATATATATATATATAAATATATATGTATATATATATATATATATATATATATATATATATATATATAAATATATGTATTGTGACGCTTCCTGGTAGTGCGGGTGTCGGGTTGCTCGGGCGCCAATCGGATTCGTGCCAGGATAGTTCAAGGGAGATCAGGGTAACAGAAATAACTTAGCTTGCACAGAAAGTTTGGTGTTTTATTGACGTCGTGCTGTTGTACTGTAGTACAAACTGTAAAATAAACTAACTTGCGCCACGCGACGTGGTGCAACAAAAATAACAACAGTGATTCACTAATCACTCAGATGAACAATACACGTTATTCCAATAGATATTCCATAAATCATGGCCATACACAGAACTGCACAATGGTCGTTATAACAGGATACTTTAGTAACGGGACGGAGACTGAACTTGGCAACAGGTCGGGTCGCAGTGCCAAGTAACAGGGGAGGACAGCCGCCCAGGTCGGGTCGCAGTGCGGCTGGTACGGGGGTAGGAACTGATATCTTGACAACAGGTCGGGTCGCAGTGTCAAGCAACAGTGTAGGACAGCCGCCCAGGTCGGGTCGCAGTGCGGCTGATACGGAACAGAAACTAATGACTTGACAACAGGTCGGGTCGCAGTGCCAAGTCACAGTTGGAAAGTACAAGTCAAAAATGCGGCTACTTCTGCAACAGTGCAGAGCAACACTCAACAATACAAAGAATATACACTGCCGCACAAGGCGGGACAATAAATCGGAATACGGAAACTTTCTTACGGTTCGGTTGTAGCTGGAGTCACCTCGGAGAGCGGAACACTAACTGACTATCATGAAATTTGCTGGGCTATTTATACCCCCGAGATACACACATGTTTGAACCCCGAATTAAACCAGTCAGTTCAACGAATACTGTTTCAATCCGTCCGGAGCTCAAGCGTAGACCGCGTTAATTGGTTCGCTAACGGTCAATGCTCTGTGCAAAAGTAATTTTTCACACAAAAAAAAAACCAGACTTAGAACTACAGAAATTAAGCAAACTTAGACCTACCAAAGTAAACAACGAAATTATAGTACAACCCTACTTAAAGCTACTTAACTAACCTAACCATTTAATCTTAACTTAACCTAACACGCACACGCACACACTTCACGGTTTTTGCACCAGGCTGGCTGGTACGAGTACTGTCCGCTGGGCTCGGCGGTCCTGGCCTGGGGGAATCGTTAACCACAGGGGCGGTTGTCCCTCCGCACCCGGGATACGGAGGCGAAACCTCTTCGAGGGGGGACACGTGGGGGGGCGTAGCGCCTCCAGGGGTACGCGCACAAGGAGGGCCGTGTGTTGTGTGTTCTTCGGGGCGGCGTGGAGTTGGTAATCGGTCCGCGGTTGTGGACTCGGTGGCGAGTCGGACCCGAACAGCTGCACCAGCTGTTCGGAGAGCGATTGCGGGTGAGTGGCCGGTCCTAGTGGGGGGGCGGGTGCCATCTCCCTCGTGAGCCGCGGTCCATGGAGGCGGCGGGTTGGGGACGGAGTGATGGCACGTTCGGGGGTCGTGGGGATTGGTGACGTGTCCAAGTCTAGCCAATCCGGGGGGTGTTGGTCACTGACGTTGGACACGGGTTCATCCTTCTTGTCCGGGGTTGTCGGCAGGGGGGACAGCAAGGTCGGCATTGAGCCCAGCTCGTGGGCGATCTGGGCCGCGTCCAGTCTTCGGGGTGGTGTTCTGGGAACCAGGAACTCCCTCACTGGCTCTGGGGCTGCTCGGTCCGCGGCGGGATGGTCCATGGCTGGTCGGCGGGTGGCCAGCAGACACGGGCTGACCGGTGCTATCCGTCGCCGGCGGCGTTGGACAGTGAGTCTGGCCTGTAGCGGGATGGTCGTCCGGTGTTGCCGTCTGACGGCTTCCATATCTAAAGGGAACACCTAATGGTTAATGCGCTGGTTTGAGATCCTTTACATGTATCCGATAAAGACGTCGGCCGCGCTCGTTCCTCAAGTCGTATACCAGTCGAGACACACGGTTCTCGACTGTCCACGGTCCTGAATACTTGGGAGCGAGTTTGGCCGCGTATCCCCTGACGGCTACGGATAGCGGATGCTCCCGTCTCATCACGAGGTCCCCCTCATGGCACTCCCAGTCGCGTCGGTGGCGATTAAAGTACTCGCTCTGGCGGGTGGCTGCGTGGCTGAGGTTGATCCGCGCGAGCTCTCGGGCCTCTTGCAGCTTCTGCAGGCGGTCCAGGTGATCCGGTGGCAAGACGTGGGGCTCGGGTTGCTCCTCGTCTTCTCCCTGCGTGGCTTGGTGGTACTCTCCCGGAAGCACGAGTTCATGTCCATAATTGAGATACGCCGGTGTGTACCCCGTCGACTCATGACGGCTGGTGTTGATGGCGGTCATCAACTCCGGCAGGTATCGGTCCCACGTTCGTTGATCCTCTTCGCAGTATTGTGCCAGCATGGGCTTCAGTACTTGGTTTACGCGTTCAACGAAGTTTGCCTGCGGCGTGTACGGTGGTATCAGTTGGTGACGGATTCCCAGCGACGTCAAGGTCTCCTTGAACACCTGGTTGTTGAATTCCGTGCCGTTGTCGGTGATAACCACCCGAGGGCATCCGTAACGGGCCACGATGAGTTCTCGGAACGCCGTCGTGATAGTTTGTCCAGTCGCCTTTTTTAACGGACGGCATTCAACCCACTTGGTTAAGCGGTCTTGGAAAGCGAGCAAATAAGCGTGTCCTTGGTGAGATCGCGGTAAGGGTCCTACTATGTCCGTGGCCACTGTGTCCCACGGACCGGCTATCGCTGGCGGTCGCATTAACCCCGGTGCTGCTTGTTGTGCTGGTTTGAATCGCTGACACAGCTGGCATTGGCGCACGTATTGGCTGATATCCTTGGCCATCCCCGGCCAGTGATATCGTAGTGCAATCCGGGATACTGTCTTAGCGATCCCCAGGTGCCCAGCATCCGGGCGATCATGGTTCTCCTGTAGAATCTGGCGGCGTTGTGGCAGTGGAACACAGAGCTTCCATTCGGTATCTTCAGCTGGTTCATTGAGGTCTGCGGGGTCCCAGAAGCGACGAAACAGGCGTCCATTGGTTATACGGTAGTCCGGATGATCCAGCGGTCGTTCCTGTACCTCGGTGAACTTACTTTCGTACCACGGGAGCGGATTTCCAGCCACGTTGAGTTCCGGACAGTCTGCCTCGGCTGTATACGGCAGTGGTTGTCGTGATAGCGCGTCCGCGACTTTGTTCAAGGATCCTTTCCGATACTGAATGGTACAGCTGAACTGCTGTAAGAACAGTGCCCAACGTGCTAATCGACCAGACGGGTTTTCGATAGAGTGTAGCCAGCGTAGTGCTTGATGATCGGTCACAATTGTGAAATGGTAACCCTCCAGGTACGGTCGCATCTTCTGCACAGCCCAGACGACGGCTAAACACTCTTTCTCGATAACGGAGTAGTTTCGTTCTGCATCCGAGAGTGCACGACTTGCATACGCTACTACACATTCCTTGGATTCGGTTCTCTGTACGAGGGCGGCTCCCAAGCCGTAGTTGGAAGCGTCGGTCTGTAGCTCAAAGGGTTGACTAAAATCCGGACAGGTGAGCACTGGTGCACTAGTTAGTGCCGCTTTCAACTGATTGAAGGCTTGTTGTTGAGCGTCCTCCCACTTCCACGGTTGTGCTTTTCTCAGCAGCTTAGTAAGCGGGGCCACAAGCTTAGCGAAGTCGGCCACGAAGCGTCGGTACCACGAAGCAGCTCCCAGAAACTGTCGTAGTTCACGTATCCTTTTCGGTGCCGGAATATCAACGATGGCTGCTACCTTTGCGGGGTCCGTTTTTATCCCTTCTGCGGTGATTACGTGTCCTAGATACTGAATGGAGCTCTGCGCGAACTGAGACTTCTCGGGATTGATTTGCAAGTTGGCCTGTCTCAATCGACGGAATACTTCCTTCAAGTGTTCCATGTGCTCGGAGAGGGTAGAACTCAGCACGACGATGTCATCCAAGTACGCAAATGCGTGTGGCTCCATCTCGGGTCCGATAACGGTGTCCAGTAACCGTTGGAAAGTGGCGGGGGCTGCGTGCAGTCCAAACGGCATAACTTTGAACTGGTACAGACCTCGGCCGGGTACGGTGAAGGCAGTTAGTGGACGACTCTCTGGTGTTAACGGTACCTGCCAGTATCCTTGTTTTAAGTCGATCGTGGAGAAGTATCGCGCTTGCCTCAGGCGGTCCAAGATGGCGGTTATGTACGGTAACGGGTACGCGTCTTTCTCGGTTACGGCGTTGAGTCGTCTAAAGTCCACACAGAATCGCGGCTTGCCATCTTTCTTACGAACGATAACCACAGGTGAGCTCCACGCACTGTGTGAGCGTTCAACGATGCCTTCCTTCAACATACGTTCGACTTCTTCGTCAATAACAGCTTGCATTTTCGGATTACGGGGCTGGTATCGTTGTTTGATGGGTGTCTGATCGCGTAGCCGGATGTGGTGGTTCACTAGCTGCGTGCCGCCTTTCATACTTTGAAACTTCGCGAGCTCACTAGCTAGGAAGTCTGTCAGTCGCGGTTCCTTGGTTACCGGTGCTGGTGGAGGCGGGAGTACACTGCAGGTGCTCGCGAGTATGGCAGTCGGATAGCAGGTGACTTGGTTATCTCTGGCGTTGATTACCATTCCATACGCCCGAATGGCGTCCATGCCTAGTAATACGCGGTTGTTGAGTGTAGGTAGGCACATGAAGGTCATCCTTCGCCAGATGTCTCCGATCCTACACCCCACCGTGCATTCTTCTTCAATGTCGGTGGTGACGCCGTTTGCCATTCTCGCCTGTGTGAAGCGGGCGGGTCGGTACTCAGCGCGATGGTGACGTAGTGCTGAAAACAGACTTTCATCTACGTACGAGCACATGGCACCGGTGTCGACGAGAGCAGGCCCAGTCCAGTCGCCAATGGTGGCATTCACGAATATCCGTCCGTCCGGGATCGGCTCTGCGTTCAGTGTGGAGATTGTGTTGCGGAGGGTCGGGGTGTTGCTGGTGCGGTTCGGCTGGCCCCCCTCCTTTACTGACCAGTCGTGCACGCGTTTCCCGACTTCGCAGCGCATGCGCAGTCCCGGGACATCACTCCATGAGTGCCACAACGCGAGCAGAACTTCCTCGGTGTCGCGGTACATTGGTTTCGCCAATGGCCCTCTTGTCCACACCGCCAGCATGTTCTCTTCGGATCATACCCTTGGCTTGATGATTTCTGCGGCTCCGGTATCACACTGGCTAGGCGGACTGGGCTCGGTTTAGCCATGTCTTTCTGCAATTGTTCGTACTCTGCCATTTCTTGGTTCAGTGTACGAATATCGGTGACATCCTTGCGTCGGATACGCTGTCGGTATTCCGGGAGCATGTTTGTGTACAATCTGAACAGAGCTTGTTCAGCGGACATACTGCCGTGTCTGCGGATTAACGTTTGCAGATCCACCAGGTAGTCGCGGCCTTTTTCTCCCGGTTTCTGTTTCCGACGGCTGATGTCTTCTTCCAAGCGTAGTTGGTAGTC
This sequence comes from Carabus problematicus, assembly GCA_963422195.1. Taxonomy (NCBI): domain Eukaryota; kingdom Metazoa; phylum Arthropoda; class Insecta; order Coleoptera; family Carabidae; genus Carabus; species Carabus problematicus. The sequence continues at coordinate 12,810,100 of OY728581.1, read as the reverse complement.
AGTTGGTAAGAAGAACAGACGGAAGTCTGTCACAAAATCTTCCCAGCTTTCCCAGAAGCTGCAGTTGTTGCGGTACCATAGCAGAGTGGTACCCCGTAGCAGCTCGGGCACGGCTAGCAGCAACTGCTCTCCAGTCAGTCGGTAACTCGTCTTCAATTCTTCAAGCCGTTCCAGGAAGGCGACCGGGTCGGACTTACCGTCAAAATGGACGTTCCACTTTCTTACTGTCTCGCAGACGTGTACCGGGGTGCGCAATGTCGGGGTCGCATAGTAATACGCGGCTGCTGGTGGGGCGAACGGTGTTTCTGGCTCAGCCTGTGAGCTGGCATCGAAGGTCTCGTTTACCGCGTGGTTCTCCATGACTTGTTGTGTCAATCCTACCAGTCGTCTGCGGAGTTCTTGCACGCCTCCTGTCGTGCTCAGCCCGAATCTACTGAGCTCTCTCTCTAGTGCCGGTCGCTGCAGTTCGTAAATCCAGCCGGTCTGAGCTGGTGTATGCGGAGTTCGGAAGGTTGCGGTCGGTGGGGTTGGTAACGGCGGTGGTGGCGGTGGTGTGCACGTGTTGTCAGGAAGACTTCCAGGCATGCTAATAGTTATTACGGTCCCTGCTCGGGCGCCAATTTGTGACGCTTCCTGGTAGTGCGGGTGTCGGGTTGCTCGGGCGCCAATCGGATTCGTGCCAGGATAGTTCAAGGGAGATCAGGGTAACAGAAATAACTTAGCTTGCACAGAAAGTTTGGTGTTTTATTGACGTCGTGCTGTTGTACTGTAGTACAAACTGTAAAATAAACTAACTTGCGCCACGCGACGTGGTGCAACAAAAATAACAACAGTGATTCACTAATCACTCAGATGAACAATACACGTTATTCCAATAGATATTCCATAAATCATGGCCATACACAGAACTGCACAATGGTCGTTATAACAGGATACTTTAGTAACGGGACGGAGACTGAACTTGGCAACAGGTCGGGTCGCAGTGCCAAGTAACAGGGGAGGACAGCCGCCCAGGTCGGGTCGCAGTGCGGCTGGTACGGGGGTAGGAACTGATATCTTGACAACAGGTCGGGTCGCAGTGTCAAGCAACAGTGTAGGACAGCCGCCCAGGTCGGGTCGCAGTGCGGCTGATACGGAACAGAAACTAATGACTTGACAACAGGTCGGGTCGCAGTGCCAAGTCACAGTTGGAAAGTACAAGTCAAAAATGCGGCTACTTCTGCAACAGTGCAGAGCAACACTCAACAATACAAAGAATATACACTGCCGCACAAGGCGGGACAATAAATCGGAATACGGAAACTTTCTTACGGTTCGGTTGTAGCTGGAGTCACCTCGGAGAGCGGAACACTAACTGACTATCATGAAATTTGCTGGGCTATTTATACCCCCGAGATACACACATGTTTGAACCCCGAATTAAACCAGTCAGTTCAACGAATACTGTTTCAATCCGTCCGGAGCTCGAGCGTAGACCGCGTTAATTGGTTCGCTAACGGTCAATGCTCTGTGCAAAAGTAATTTTTCACACAAAAAAATACACTTTTGTCACAGTATATATATATATATATATATATATATATATATATATATATATATATATATATATATATATATATATAAATATATGTATATATATATATATATATATATATATATATATATATATATATATATAGTAATCGAATCAGAAGTCAGAGTCATCCACACATTCGCTTGGAAACGAGTTTTTCTTTTTAATTATATTTATAAATGTACAGAAGTTTAAGGAGGCAATATCTGGTTTTAATTTATTATAAAATTTGATGCAATAAGAATAGGTATGTGCAGTTTGAGATAATTTTAACTTAATTATTTAATACAAAATTATTTTTGTTTCTTGTGTTGTGCTCATGAATATCTTGAAACGAAGTGAAATTTGATAAAAAAAAATTTACCTAAATTCGGGCTGTCGTTTACCTAAATAAAAATGCGTTACATTTTAAGAAATCCGTTGAAAATTATAGATCCCGTTTTGACCTTAATAATAGAACATTTTTGGTGCACGATATCCTAATGAATTGGTATTTCTATACACAATGGACAAGTCTTTTTATATATTATTTATAATTTCCAGAAAATTGTAGGTTTTCTCCAAAAAAAGAAAAGATTGTAACATGAAAACCGTAGCATATATTTAAAAATTAAAAAGACTTGTCCATAGCGTAGAACAAAACGAATTCATTGACATATTGACAGGAAAAACGGTCAGTTAGTATTTGTAATACGGAGCTAAAGCCATTTCGACATCAGGAGTTTTTAAATATATTTCTTCTATTTAAATTTTGTACGCCTTGTGAGATGCAACCAACATAACACCTTTCCACCTGTTTTCTACCAGGATTTACACTGTTTCATTCATGTAATTTTTAGTAAAACGAGATTCCTAATATCTCTTCTACCGCAATATTCTTCATTAGATTGTTTCAACAAATTTAATTTCAGGACGTAGTTCACGATTCTCTGGGAAACAACAGAAACCTGTACGACCGTCAATTAATCCAAAAAATGATGAAAAGCTTTCATGCCATTGGTGAATATGAAGTGCATGAAGTAAAATCTCTACATTTTCTATATTATAAACGGACCATTTGATTGATTCTTGGTGCGCACATGCCATTGAAAATGCAATTCCTCCACAGTCATTTAAACACTTTTCCTCCGAATTTGGGAACTGACAGCGATGAACAAGGCGAGAAAGGCTTTTGGTATGAAGGCGTGATAAGTGACTACTGCTGAATGCAACTTCGTGGCGATTCAATGCAACATAAACGAAGGAGCTTAAGTGAAAAAAATATATTTTCGACCAAAAGTATGAACATGTTCCTGAAAAACTAAAATTGTCTGACTTCACTTAATGTGTCATAACTTCTGTATTTTTCGTCCGATTTAAGCAAACTTAGGTTTCGTTTTTCGCTATAAAATTATCTTTCATATGCAATCTTAAAAGTAATTGAAATATTTTTTTTCTATCTCAATAGAACAACTGAAAGTGAGTGATTTTAAAAAATGTCGAAAAGTCCATTTTTTCAGACTTCAATCGCCTGTAACCCAAAGAATTTTAATCCGATTTACAAAAATAAGATACCGTCGGAAAGTGGAAGAACATACCTTTCGAACGATATACAGTTTATGTTAATTTGATCAACCGTTATCAAGATTTATGCCAGTATATGAAGAATGAGCAAAAAAACAGGTTTTTGCAAATACCTCGAAAACAATTCTTTGGAAAAAGAAATGACTGTTATTTTCGTTTTCCCTGACCCCAAGTTATTCTAAAAAAACACTTCTTCTTTTAGGTACACGCCATTAACCAAAAATTTGTAAACTGGTGTTATAGAACAACACCAAAAGTAATTCACAAACAGCACACTAGTTCACAAGGAACACAGTGTGTAACGGCCGGGACAGCCATAAAACAAAATATAGACCAATAATACAAGAAAGAATATGCGTTGAGTTACTCATCTGCCATAGATGCCAGTGGCGGGGGTCTCGCACGGACAGGCGTTGGGCGGTAGAGTTGGTGCGTGGAGCTCGTTCTCTGCTGGGTCTGGGCACAAAATATCCCCAGGTTGACGGGTGGCAGTTGACCACGTATACTTCGGTGTCTCTACAACGAAATTCAAATCAAAACAACGGACACGACTGATTACAGGGCGATAACGGGCAATCCCAGAAAGAGGCACGAGAATTACGACAGAGACTACTTCTCAAACGTCGAGTAGATATATTTATCGCGCACTGTAACTAGAACCAAACCCCAGCGAAACGAACGTTAAACCCTCAAATAAAGCGAAACATGAAAACGCAACTCCACCGCTATACCGGCCCGTGACTAGGCCCAGTTTCAGCGTGCCGCCGCTGACGCTAATAGCCGTAGGAAAACATTTGAACAAAATACGATTTTGGCAGTTGTTAATCAACAAAGTACAGAATTCAATTGTGATTCGGTTTAATACACGAATATTTTGTATAAAATTGATATATAAACTGTGCAATATATATATATATATATATATGTATATATATATAGTCTATTTAAATCTCTCTTTTACCCTTTCGGGTGTCGAGATTGCTTTATTTCCTTTTATTTAATTCCTTTTATCAGCTCTCTCCATTAGATCCGTATTATGGGGACAACTGTGAAAAACCATATATGAAGGAAGAAGATTGTAAGATGGCGTAGCAGATGAGAATACATTAAGTGAAATAAAATTCCCACTGTCAATGTACAACATCCCACCAGAAGAAGTGAAAATAAATTAAAAAAAAAAAACAATATGTTGCAATATAAGGACGACAAGTATGTTTTTAATAAAAACCATAATTGGTATTATCAAATACAGGGACAATTAGAAACAACCAATAAAAGTAGATGTATATTAGGCATTTGGCTGGGGGAAAATTATTATGATTGAATATATCATCAGAGACAAAAAGTTCTGGAAAGCCAATATGGAGGACATATTATTAAAATTTTATATTGATTGTCTTTTACCGGAAATTATCGATCCTAAAAAAAAACAAGGAATATGCCAATAAGAGACCCTAATTGGAAATTAGAAAAAAAGAAGTAGATTCAATATTAGGCATATAGTATTAATAAGATTATTTTATATTTTGCACATGCAAAATGTTAATTTGATAAACATATTAGTTTTTCTATAAAATTGTTATAATTGCTACCCTAGCATTGGAAAAGGCGTGCATTTATGTATGTTAATTAAATTAAAATTATATATGTCACATTATTTCTTGTTAAAATTTTTACCAAACACCCAGGATTCCAATATTTTAAATGCTTGTATTCTGCATTTCAGCAATACAATATTTACTTCGGTTACATAGCCACTCGAACAGCCATAAATTTATAGCAATAAAATATTTCATTCATCTTAGTACTTACAATTACTCATAGTAATTTTATTTAAGTCAAATATTACCAATGGTGTGTTCTATTACTCAAAACCGAACGTATATTTTGTTGTATCAGACGAAGAATTTTTCGTCGTTCTGAGGCTCTCGGAAAGTAATCACCTTAATTATTATTACATTTAGGGTAGGGTAGGGTAGAGGAGTGTATTATTAAGTAGGGTAGGGTAAAGTAGCCAAATCTATAAATTGCATTAACAGTCTGAGATTTGCGGAATTGGGAAATCGTGGAACTGCATTAATTATTATTACATTTAGGATAGGGTAGGGGAGGGGTGGGTAGGGTCGAGGAGTATATTATTAAGTAGGGTAGGGTAAAGTCGCCAAATCTATAAATTACACTAACAGTCTGAGATTTACGGAATCGGGAAATCGTGGAACTGCATTAATTATTATTACATTTAGGGTTGGATAGGGTAGGGTAGGGCAGGGTAGTATATTATTAAGTAGGATAGGGTAAAGTAGCCAAATCTGTATTGCACATAAGTTTAGCACAACGTTACGAACTAGAACAGGCATGCTCGTATCATGTCGTATTATTTCGGAAACAGACATCGTGTATCTTCGTACTGGCGGAAGTCTGGAAACTAGGCTCTTGTCATTAATTATTATTACGGGCAGGGTATGGTTGGTTAGGGGTGGGTTATGTAGAGTGGTGTAGTCTAGGATAGTACGAGGTTGGTTATTGGCGAGGTCTGGAAACTAGATTCTTGTAATAGTTGGAAATATGTTTTTATTCTTTCAGGATGCCCAGTCTTGCGACCAGGCACAATAAAAATTTGTTATACACTCATTTGAGTTGCTCCTCTCCACGGAAATCTTTAGTAAAAGGCGAAAGATTTACTCGCTCTAAAGAGAAGCCAGAGTAACAATTTACTTTCAATTCAGCTATCATATGATATTTGTATCGGTTAACGTACGCGAGTACCAGTCTATGAAGAGCACTGCCATCTATGGGACATGATTTGTACAATTTCTAAACTTGTCTTGCCATCTATGAGCAGCATTATAAAACTTTGAACACAGATATTCAAAAACACATATTATATAACATCACACTATTATATCTAGAACTAGCGATAACCGATAAACACATGTGCACAGTATGTAGCTTCTTCGAAAACTTATTTACGATAAATAATAACATAAATTGTTTCTGCATCAACACTCGTTTAATAAAATAATATGACTGAATTTTTGTTTATACAAATACTTTTGTTTAGGGTAAACTTATTCTACATATATTAAAATATATACTTGTCCGAGATTCAAGTTCTATGATAGACTAGGAATGGATGCAGACATCATGCCTGTAGCTCATCGACGTATGTCCAATTCTGAATTTATCACAAATTATTTACCTAAATACACATTAAAATCGTAAGTGCCAAGGTTGAAATAAAACAACAAATTTGAAACAAGTGTGAAAACATTTTCTTCTGTTAACAAAGACAAAGCAGACTAAGCCGACTATAAATGCATTAATTTTATTTTGTTCAATTTTTAATTAAAATATATTTTTTTCTGCAATGGTCTTACATAATTTTTCAAAATAAAAAAAAATGGAAAAATAATGTTTAATTTCCTGCATATGCAATAAAGGAGAAAAAAATAAAAACTCTATACATTTTGAAACATATTTTTTTTAAATTATTAAAGAAAATTTTGAAAAACAAAAAGTCAGACATCGCACCTAACACTATAGCTCTTCGGCAAGAGGTCGATGAGCTAAAACTCCACGAAATTGTTGTTCTATACTCAAATTTTCGCGGCAAATAGCTACCATAATTATTTAGAAATGTTCTATAATTAATTTTGAAAATTATGGAAACAATTATTAATTTCCATCCACGTCTACTAGTTTTCAGAAAACTAGTGCACATTCTTAAATTGTAACATTAGTTTAGCATTCATGTTGGAAAATGCGAATTTATTTTATTCTAGGATATTTATAATTAGTACATTTTTATTAAACATATAACTGTTAAGGCAGCGATAACAGTATAAATGTAAGGTGTATGTTTGTCATACATACGGTCATATGTTGTAGTAGTCGTTTCGTGATCCAAGGGGTGAACATAAAATTATAAGCAGAAATAATAGGAAAGCATGTACGAAAAGGTATGTGTGGAAATTAACGAGACGAGAGAGTTATGTAAAGACAGGAGTATGTGGCGAGCAATTGTAAGAAAATAAGAAATGAAAGGCAGACTTCTATGGACGGAGTGCGGAAAACTTAGTCCATCGCATAAACTGCGCAGTGTTTTGTTGAATATTTCAATGTATTTTGAAGTATGTGGCGAGTGATTGTAGGAAAATAATGGGTCTGCTACCCTAGGAATGGGAAAGGCGTGATGTTATGAATGTATGTATAACAATTTTGTACATTTTCATCTTTAAATTATTTAATTATTTTATAATATTCTTGCTTCTTATATCGTACTCGTGTACATTCTTATTTTGCCTAATTCTCTACTTTGGTAACCAATTATGTAGTATTTTATGTACAAATATCACTACTTTATATTCTAAATATTGCTTAATATCTAAGAATTTAAACATTGAACATGCTACAACTATTCCATACCTATTGCACTTAACGCTCGTAACGCTCTATTTCGTTATATTTGGAATTTTCTCATATCTGTTGCCCTTATCATATACATTATAATCGCACAATTATTAAAATATGGAAATATTGTGAAAATAGTTATTCTTGCGAATAAAGATTGATTGAATCTGTATGACACCCTACTCATAAATGCAATCTTTTTCGCAAATTTTTTCATAATATAATTTACATGCTTTTCAAATTAAGGTTTTTTGTCCAAAATTACCCCCAAATATTTGTAAGTTTCTACTAACTCTAAATTGCAATGTGTCTTTTTATATCTACTCTTTGGCTGTTCGTTTATATCGATCAATATTACAAAAAAGAATATATTGAATTTGGACTTATTTGCTTCAAAGAATTCAGATATCTTTTTTAAATCAATTTGGCACTTAGTTACACAGTTTGATGACATCTTGTTAAAACAATCTTTTCTCTGAATAGTATATTTAGTTACAATACAGTGTACACCAGTGGCGGCCGGTGACTTTTCAACTAGGGGATGCTGTCCAAAAAAAATTATAGTGCAATTAGATTTGGCAGTAAGTCCACCATCATCGTTTCTTTGGTTGGCCATAATAAATGATATTTTTAAACCGTATATAGTGATTGTGGTGAAACAATACAATAAAAATAGAGTTAAAATAGTTCATACACCTAATTCAAATAAAGTAAAAAATAAACACGTTACCATGGAAATGATTATATTCGTATAAAGCAATGAACCGGCCAGCACTTTATATATATATATATATATATATATATATATATATATATATATATCGATCGCTGGACGCAAGGTAATAGTAGTAAAGCAGTTGTCAACTTGAGCCAACTTGAGCTATGTGACATAGAGGTACACGAAGTACGCATGCGCGAAGAAAGCATTTCTCGATTCCGCATCCAAGTCGGTTTTTGCCGTTTGGCGAGGCATCGCGAACACCTCCGTTGCAGCGAACCCGAAGTAGCTAACACTTACGACGAGTTTCTTTTATATACGAGATAATCACAAAACAAAAAAATAAAACTACTCGAAATTCAAATATGATACAATATGAAAATATAAAATGATATTAGAAAATTTTAGGGATGCGCCGCATCCACAGCATCCATGGACCGCTCGCCACTGGTGTACACGTACGTTAAATCCACTCTCCCTCAAAGTATTATATAAATACCTACTTTGCACTTCAGTTGAGGTTTTTTTAGGAAACATTTATTCGGCTCTTAGCTAATATTCATTCGTATTTAAGCCCTCATATCCTTCTAGGCATCCTCAGGTTGCTCATTGCACCTCCGCTTCTGAGCACATGAATAATATGCAGGTTTGCGTATGTCATTAGCAATTCGGGTCTGAGAGTGGCTACGTCCTTTTCTTTTGGACGACGTAATTTTGTTTTTAAACTGCTATTTTCCAAAAACTTAACTAACACTAATTAGTTTATTATCAAAATATGTTTATTGGATATTACGTATTAGATTTCATACGATTGAATTTGTACATGTTTGGTGAATAATTTGAGGACATATTAATACAAATACAGTAAGGTTAACGCTATCTCGATTAGTGCTGATTCCATATAACGAGGTTCATGTAGACACAATTACGGAAATTAAGGATCAATGTAAAGAAAATGACTAATATTTATTAATATGTAACTAGATACGTAGTGTACTAATTAATTGTTTTAATGGTCGGAAATACACTTGTAAAAAATCTGGTGTGGTCACCACACTACTTTCTTATAGTTAATTTAAATTGGCACATATTTGACGTTTCAAATGCGTATTTCTGTAAATATTTTGTCTTTCTTTTGTTTTCATAGCATATATGATATTATAAATACATGCCAATATATAAATACATTTTACTCAAAATTCAATAAAGATAGACGAAAAATGTATAGAAAAATTTTTCTTTATAATAATATTCGCTACAACTTTTATTTGAAAAATTTTTATCTATCGTTTTTTGTTTTTAAAATAATTTGAAATTTACAATTTCTGTGTTCAGTAAACTTCCTCTTCCGGTTTTCTAATAATATCCAAAATCTAATCAGCTCTTCGCCAATCCCAAAAACTTTCAAATATGAAGTTTCATTACTCTAGCTTTATTCGTTTTTGAGATAATGAACATACGACCACACATACATACATACATACATACATACATACATACATACACACAGACATCATTGAGAAAATAGTCAAAACGTATTCAAGGAACCCCAAAACGTGTATTTCTATCAAAATCTCGCAATCGAAATTTTTCATGATTCCTATACTTTCCTTGTACTATGTATAAGAAAGTAAAAAGGTTGAATTGTGCAAAACATTTAGTTATTCACCAACTGGAACAATCACACACACACACACTCTGTTGCCATCTTGAACACACTCTCTGCACATGTGCGAATGTCAGTGGCGTCTCATTACATTCTCCCCCTTGGTGTCACGCTAACGACCTCGGGCGGGACACCAGAAGTAGGGGTCGGAGTTTGGGAGGTCGTCCTCGGCGTCGCTGAGGTGGATGAGCTTCTCTTGGTTACTTTACCTCTACGGGGTTGGCTAGCCTATCACCGGGTACATAACGGGTGAGAGCGGAGACGTGGTATACCCCAACAGGTATGCGAGGGTCCTTCAAACTTGCCACTTGGTACGTGGTGGGCGACATCTGCTTGCAAATCAGGTACGGTCCGTCTTGTTTTGGCGCGAACTTTGATATATAGGAAGTTGCGGCTTTGCTCAAGGCATGGACGCGCACCAGTACTTGATCACCAGTGTCGTATTGGGGAGCGTCGCGACGGCGACGATCTGCTTGGATCTTGGATGCATCTTGTCGTGCTTCTTGGGTTTCTCGTGCGGTCGCAAGAACCTTCGAAAGACGTTGAAGATGAGGTGTTATTTGCGGTAGGAAGTTATCACCGTTGATAACTGCGCGTAAGTCGCGATGAACATCGTTCGGTGTTCTGAACTCACGACCGAACGTTAAGTATGCGGCGGTAAAGCCTGTAGCGTCGCTTCTTCCGGTATTCATAGCGAATCTGATAGAAGGCAACTTTGACTTTCACTGAGCATGTTCCTCTTGCACAAGGATGGCCAATTGCGTTTTCAAATCTCTGTTGCGTCTCTCTACTGGATTGGCCTCGGGGTGGTACACAGGAGTTAGGATTTGTTTAAATCCCAAGCAGTGGGAAACATGCTGTAAAACTCCGCCAACGAACTGCGTCCCCTTGTCGCTTATGACGCGGCGGAGTGTTCCGTATCGGAGGACATGTTCCTGAATGCATTTTCTCATTCCCGTCCAATAGAATCGGCAGGAGATTCGTTGGAAGGTCTTGTCAACTCCATTATGGCCTACAAGAGGCGAGTCATGACATTCGTACAGTACGTCTGGTATTTGCGATTTTGGAACTACTAGCTGGGGTTCCTCTTCGTTACATAATGGGTACCTATTCTGTAACTTAGAGCTAGCTCTGAAACGCCGGTGTCTCCATATTTAGTGCAGGTATCTAGCGGAGAGTAGCCAAAACAGGGCTATATGACGTCATGTCAGGCTCTATCTGTTACGCGCCGTAGAGCTACCTAGTTGGCTGTTGTTACTTCATGGAGATAGCTCTATGTTCAAATCTCATGTTGACATTGGTTAAAAAAGGTTATATTTTATTTAGAACTTTTGTATGCGATTTTTAGTGTCAATTCACAAGTATGTTATAGAATCAAATATGAAAAATGAATATGTGTAATTAATAATTAATCTTATTTAAAGAAATGGCTGCCATCAGGATATTGCAATTAATGTTAATTGAAGAGTTGCAAAACGCAGAAATGCAAAACTCTAGGATGGTTCGAAGAACATTGAGAGACGTGCAGGACCCTTTTACAGTTCCCGATACTGAATTTCTAGCAAATTACCGCTTGAATAAGGAAGCTGTAATATATTTAATAAATACACTACGTCCGCATATGTACGAAGGGAGAAGGAATTCGAGAATGCCAAAACATATTAAAGTACGTAAACAAAATGTTCGAGTGCAAACAAGCAACTAAATATGAAAACAATATTTTTATAGGTATTAGCTACGTTGCAATTTTTTGCAGTGGGCAGTTACCAAAGAGGCATTGGAAATTTTTATCTTGCCAATATGAGTCAGTCCATGATCAGTCGTAGTCTGTGGGAAGTGTCAAATTTAATTATTCGATACTGTGCCAGGCAGTGGATTCAATTTGCCAAGAACGCAGAACAAAGAGCGCAAATTAAGAATGGGTAATATGATTAGAATATTTGTGATTCTTAAATTCACAAATCAATTTGCAGATTTCGCGTACACCATTGTATGAACAACATCCTCGGTATTGTTGATGGGACCCATATAGCTATTGTTAAACCATCTAATGATGAAAATGAGCATGTATACATTAATAGGAAAGGATACCATAGCTTAAACGTGCAAATTGTAAGTTAAATAATAATTTGATGTAAAACATTGTCGGAAATCGGAGTAAACTTGATATAAACCATCAAGTTAAGTAATAACAAACACAATAAATTACATGAATTTTTTAGATCTGTGATGCACGATTACGAATTTTGAGCTGCTATACTTGTTATTCAGGGAGTACTCATGATTCGTATATCTGGAGAAATAGTAATGTCGCAAGAACCTTAAAAGCAAATTATGAATACGGTGACAATGACAGTAGAATATTAGGTAGTTGTATTTAACATGAGTTACAACTTGATAAATATTGTTTTATATTTATACATTTTAGGAGATTCAGGTTATCCGTGTTTACCGTGGCTTTTAGTCCCACTTCCAAGACCAACGACTGTTCAAGAAGTAAGGTACAATAGCCAATTAAAACGAGTAAGAAGTACTGTTGAAAGGTGCATAGGAGTATTGAAGGGAAGATTCCGTTGCTTGTTGAGACATCGAACTCTACACTACACACCTCGCAACGCTGCACGAATAATAATGACTTGTGCAACTTTACATAATATCGCTCTACATTATAACGCACAGAATCCTGAACCGGCGTGGGATGATATTGATCTTGACGTGGATGTACCACAAGTCGCCGATGATAATCCACGGGCTGATTTAATTTGGAGACAAAGAGGACAAGAAAATCGGCAACGATACGTAGATCAGTACTTTTAAAATAAAACAAATACTTAACACTTTCCAATGTTTGTGTTTATGTTCCTCTTATAATTTAACCTCCTTTTTATAACCAAGTTATTTTCTTTGCAAATAGTTCATTGAATATTTCATATAAGTACATCCATGGCTTAATGTGCTTACAATTTACAGTTACAAGAATGGTACAGGCAATGTTATTGGTAATAATAACTATTTTATCTATGTATTGTAAAAGAGGATTTAGTTAGTACGAAGAAAAAAAAGTTTCATATTTTATTTTTTATTTTCAAGAGCACATGCTATTCGTTCAAGAATCGAATTTGTATTATTAGGTACCCGTCTCACCTCGTACATTTCATTGGTTAAATTTGCTAAATGAGTATTTGTCGTATCGGCCTGCTCCACAACCGACTCCAAAGCATCGGAGACTTTGCTCATCCAATATCACTCAGAACTCGAATTTCGCCGTAACCAACCACGTCCGAGATCGCTTGAACCCCAAGAGCCTTTTGTGCAGGGTCACCATTTATCCCTGCCACTAAAATTCTGGTTAAAGTTACTGCAGAACTCAAACTTGTGTTCACCTCTAGGTGGGCTCGAGCCATCAGCCTATCGGTTAACAGCCAAATTTGCTATCCATTTGCGTCTCGGTGACTGATATACTCGTGTGACAATGTAATATTTTTAAATGTCTGGTTTGATTTACTGCCGAACTCAAAATTGTGTTCGTCCCCGGGTGGGCTCGAACCAACAACCTTTCGGTAAACAGCTGTACGAACTATCCAATTGCTCCACGTAGGCTCATGTACTTGTTCTGAATAGGTATTATGTTGAAACTTCGGGATTAAATTACTGCAGAATTCAAAATGGTGTTCGCCCCCGGGTGGGCTTGAACCACCAACCTTTCGGTTAACAGCCGAACGCGCTAGCCAATTGCGCCACGGAGGCGCATGTACGAGGTATGATTACATAATTATTTGTATCGTTCCATTATCATATATTATGTTTTTTTTTTTTATGTAATTTCACATGTTCTTTATTTCTGTTTATACGATATAACCAGGCACTATGCTCTACTATAGCTAGACATGGTTTTGTTTAATTATTGTTTATATAACCTTGTAATCGTTCCTGTCCTTTAATTGGGCTAATCCTGTGTGTAGTGAAATTTAAAGAAATTAATATAGGGATGACATGGCAAACAAAGCTAGAATGAGTGTCACAGAATCTATCCACATATTTGGGTATGAAATTATGTATTAAATTTTCATCAAATTAACGTAGATTTAAAACCGTATGTGCTTCTTGAATGAAATTTAAGATTATTTTTTTTTTTGCTCAATAATGCTTATTTTTCTTAACGATGATATACATAAATTTGTAAATTATTTATATATTCATGTAAACATGTACTTAAGTAATTTTGTTTTCACATTCTATAATGTTTAAAAATGAATCAGCCGTAATTGGGAAGCGTAAGACTGAAGATCGAAAGGTACTCGGTTCAAATCATGATTTCAATAGCACCTAATTAAATGCAATATTAACTTACATATATAAATTGCGGTTACTAAAATACACTTATTCCACATCTGACATAGTATACCAACCGAGAACAGTAATAGAGTGGACTACTGCACGCTCGTTACTGCTATTGGAATTCTTTCTCGAGTTCAGTAGTGAACAGGGTTACAATTTAGTTTGGGGTCTTATTACAAAAGAAATATGATAGTGGAACTGGGTATCCGGGCAAAAATATTTTAGTGAGAATATTCTCAAATATGCGGTATGTTCAAGGATACCTGGAGGCTCAGGTTCGATTCCCGGTATCGGAATAATTTTTATACAGTCTATATGGTTAATCGTTAAAGTTAAAATAGTCACGTTGCATTTATAAACTCTTCGGTGAAAGTAAACTACATATTTCTAACAGATAACAAGTTTCCGTGGTGTAGTGGTTATCACATCCGCCTAACACGCGGATGGTCCCCGGTTCGATCGCGGGCGGAAACATTTTTTATATGCCGTACTTGCACGGGTTTTTTATGTATGTTGAACTCTTACATACATACATCAGTTTTCGTAGTGTAGTGGTTATCACGTGTGCTTCACACGCACAAGGTCCCCGGTTCGATCCCGGGCGGAAACAGGTTTTATTACAATAAATATTCATTTCAAAAGAGAAAAACATGTAATTCTGTGGGATGCAACGCAATAGCTTGCTAGATATGTGCCGAAATAGCTCAGTTGGGAGAGCGTTAGACTGAAGATCTAAAGGTCCCCGGTTCAATCCCGAGTTTCGGCAAATTATGGTTTTATTGCCACCAATTTCAAGACACCAATAATTCACAGGAATATACACAATCATTTCGATAAAATTGATCGCAAATATCCGATATGGTCTAGTGGCTAGGATACACCCAGGAGGCTCAAGTTCGATTACCGGTGTCGGAATAGGTTCTATCGTCTAAGGTTGACATAGAATGAAGCTGAGTTACATAAAAACACATTGCAGACGCCCTATCACGCAACCGTTGAGCACTGCATCCGAAAAAGTAAGTGGTTACTATCACTGCTTCAGCGGTAGATTGGAATGCACTTCAATTGGCTTGTGTAGCAACACGACCTGATAGCTTCCCGAACTACCGAATAGAAAATGATCAACTTCACCGTTTCATCTGGAGCTCTTCCGAATTTAATAAAGACATCGAAAATGTCACACCAACATCGACGACCTCGAAGCCGCCTCTTCAGATTCTTGAGATGACGGTTTCAGATCGCACCAGAGACATCTCCAGCACGACAACAGCAGCCAGAGCACACGAGGACAGTACCACGCTGAAGCTATACGCGTCACCACTACACACCACTACCCCAGGATGAAACGCCATGGAGAAAGAACTAGATCAGCTGGTTGAATGGTGCCGCAAATAGTAACACCATCCTTCCAGGTCAGAAGGTCCAGAACTCGAATTTCGCCGTAACCAACCACGTCCGAGATCGCTTGAACCCCAAGAGCCTTTCGGTAAACAGCTGTACGAACTATCCAATTGCTCCACGTAGGCTCATGTACTTGTTCTGAATAGGTATTATGTTGAAACTTCGGGATTAAATTACTGCAAAATTCAAAATGGTGTTCGCCCCCGGGTGGGCTTGAACCACCAACCTTTCGGTTAACAGCCGAACGCGCTAGCCAATTGCGCCACGGAGGCGCATGTACGAGGTATGATTACATAATTATTTGTATCGTTCCATTATCATATATTATGTTTTTTTTTATGTAATTTCACATGTTCTTTATTTCTGTTTATACGATATAACCAGGCACTATGCTCTACTATAGCTAGACATGGTTTTGTTTAATTATTGTTTATATAACCTTGTAATCGTTCCTGTCCTTTAATTGGGCTAATCCTGTGTGTAGTGAAATTTAAAGAAATTAATATAGGAATGACATGGCAAACAAAGCTAGAATGAGTGTCACAGAATCTATCCACATATTTAGGTATGATATTATGTATTAAATTTTCATCAAATTAACGTAGATTTAAAACCGTATGTGCTTCTTGAATGAAATTTAAGATTTTTTTTTTTTGCTCAATAATGCTTATTTTTCTTAACGATGATATACATAAATTTGTAAATTATTTATATTTTCATGTAAACATGTACTTAAGTAATTTTGTTTTCACATTCTATAATGTTTAAAAATGAATCAGCCGTAATTGGGAAGCGTAAGACTGAAGATCGAAAGGTACTCGGTTCAAATCATGATTTCAATAGCACCTAATTAAATGCAATATTAACTTACATATATAAATTGCGGTTACTAAAATACACTTATTCCACATCTGACATAGTATACCAACCGAGAACAGTAATAGAGTGGACTACTGCACGCTCGTTACTGCTATTGGAATTCTTTCTCGAGTTCAGTAGTGAACAGGGTTACAATTTAGTTTGGGGTCTTATTACAAAAGAAATATGATAGTGGAACTGGGTATCCGGGCAAAAATATTTTAGTGAGAATATTCTCAAATATGCGGTATGTTCAAGGATACCTGGAGGCTCAGGTTCGATTCCCGGTATCGGAATAATTTTTATACAGTCTATATGGTTAATCGTTAAAGTTAAAATAGTCACGTTGCATTTATAAACTCTTCGGTGAAAGTAAACTACATATTTCTAACAGATAACAAGTTTCCGTGGTGTAGTGGTTATCACATCCGCCTAACACGCGGATGGTCCCCGGTTCGATCGCGGGCGGAAACATTTTTTATATGCCGTACTTGCACGGGTTTTTTATGTATGTTGAACTCTTACATACATACATCAGTTTTCGTAGTGTAGTGGTTATCACGTGTGCTTCACACGCACAAGGTCCCCGGTTCGATCCCGGGCGGAAACAGGTTTTATTACAATAAATATTCATTTCAAAAGAGAAAAACATGTAATTCTGTGGGATGCAACGCAATAGCTTGCTAGATATGTGCCGAAATAGCTCAGTTGGGAGAGCGTTAGACTGAAGATCTAAAGGTCCCCGGTTCAATCCCGAGTTTCGGCAAATTATGGTTTTATTGCCACCAATTTCAAGACACCAATAATTCACAGGAATATACACAATCATTTCGATAAAATTGATCGCAAATATCCGATATGGTCTAGTGGCTAGGATACACCCAGGAGGCTCAAGTTCGATTACCGGTGTCGGAATAGGTTCTATCGTCTAAGGTTGACATAGAATGAAGCTGAGTTACATAAAAACACATTGCAGACGCCCTATCACGCAACCGTTGAGCACTGCATCCGAAAAAGTAAGTGGTTACTATCACTGCTTCAGCGGTAGATTGGAATGCACTTCAATTGGCTTGTGTAGCAACACGACCTGATAGCTTCCCGAACTACCGAATAGAAAATGATCAACTTCACCGTTTCATCTGGAGCTCTTCCGAATTTAATAAAGACATCGAAAATGTCACACCAACATCGACGACCTCGAAGCCGCCTCTTCAGATTCTTGAGATGACGGTTTCAGATCGCACCAGAGACATCTCCAGCACGACAACAGCAGCCAGAGCACACGAGGACAGTACCACGCTGAAGCTATACGCGTCACCACTACACACCACTACCCCAGGATGAAACGCCATGGAGAAAGAACTAGATCAGCTGGTTGAATGGTGCCGCAAATAGTAACACCATCCTTCCAGGTCAGAAGGTCCAGAACTCGAATTTCGCCGTAACCAACCACGTCCGAGATCGCTTGAACCCCAAGAGCCTTTCGGTAAACAGCTGTACGAACTATCCAATTGCTCCACGTAGGCTCATGTACTTGTTCTGAATAGGTATTATGTTGAAACTTCGGGATTAAATTACTGCAAAATTCAAAATGGTGTTCGCCCCCGGGTGGGCTTGAACCACCCGAGGGGCTGGCCACTCTTGAATTACGGTGTACAAAATGTCTGGAATTACTTGAATTACCTATGAATTACCCGTGAATTACCCGTGAATTACTTGAATTACTTGTGAATTACCTATGAATTACTTGAATTACCTAAGAATTACTTGAATTACTTGTGAAATGCGTTTAAAATTTATAAGAATAACACAAATATACAGAACGGAGTACAAAGAAATCCAGTACTTAGCAAGATATTAATACCCAGTTGCACCTGAGTGCGTTGTAACACGAAAAGTGCGAAAATTTATACGAGTACGGACACGTTTAAAACTGTTGTAATAATTCTCGGAGGCTCGGGTTCGATTCCCGCGCGATGCATTTCTTTTTTTTACTAAATACATTTTTTGACTAAATACATTTTACTTTACCTTTAGAATAATCGCAACGACAATATGTCTCATGCACATTTAAAAAAAATATAAGTACCTATGTTATTTATATTTTCAAAATTATTTATTCTTATTTTCATTAAAAACATTAGAAAATGAAAATTAATTATATTTTTACTGTTCTGATTTATTTAAACATTTAATGCAATTCAAAACTACACAAAACGAAGAAAAAAAAAGGATCTTGAAAAGGGTCTGCCAAAACAGTTTGTTATGCAAACAAAATGTGACTGATTTATAGTTGTATGATATTTTTTTTCCTACTATGTTTAGAATAGAACATCTAACTAAATCAATTGTAGAAGCTCATTGCAAATCAACAGTTGTATGTTGTGTTTCAGTGCAATAGTTTAGTTTTTTCGTATATTTGTGACAAGCGTATCAGGATTTCTTTATAAAGTGATCACAGAATTACTTGTGAATTACTTGAATTACTAAAGAATTACTTGAATTACCCATGAATTACTTGAATTACCGACGAATTACTTGTGAATTACTTGAATTACTAGAGAATTACTTGAATTACCGACGAATTACTTGTGAATTACTTGAATTGCCTGTGAATTAGAATTACGGTGTACACAATTTTTGTAAGTGGCCAGCCCCTCGGAACCACCAACCTTTCGGTTAACAGCCGAACGCGCTAGCCAATTGCGCCACGGAGGCGCATGTACGAGGTATGATTACATAATTATTTGTATCGTTCCATTATCATATATTATGTTTTTTTTTATGTAATTTCACATGTTCTTTATTTCTGTTTATACGATATAACCAGGCACTATGCTCTACTATAGCTAGACATGGTTTTGTTTAATTATTGTTTATATAACCTTGTAATCGTTCCTGTCCTTTAATTGGGCTAATCCTGTGTGTAGTGAAATTTAAAGAAATTAATATAGGAATGACATGGCAAACAAAGCTAGAATGAGTGTCACAGAATCTATCCACATATTTAGGTATGATATTATGTATTAAATTTTCATCAAATTAACGTAGATTTAAAACCGTATGTGCTTCTTGAATGAAATTTAAGATTTTTTTTTTTTGCTCAATAATGCTTATTTTTCTTAACGATGATATACATAAATTTGTAAATTATTTATATTTTCATGTAAACATGTACTTAAGTAATTTTGTTTTCACATTCTATAATGTTTAAAAATGAATCAGCCGTAATTGGGAAGCGTAAGACTGAAGATCGAAAGGTACTCGGTTCAAATCATGATTTCAATAGCACCTAATTAAATGCAATATTAACTTACATATATAAATTGCGGTTACTAAAATACACTTATTCCACATCTGACATAGTATACCAACCGAGAACAGTAATAGAGTGGACTACTGCACGCTCGTTACTGCTATTGGAATTCTTTCTCGAGTTCAGTAGTGAACAGGGTTACAATTTAGTTTGGGGTCTTATTACAAAAGAAATATGATAGTGGAACTGGGTATCCGTGCAAAAATATTTTAGTGAGAATATTCTCAAATATGCGGTATGTTCAAGGATACCTGGAGGCTCAGGTTCGATTCCCGGTATCGGAATAATTTTTATACAGTCTATATGGTTAATCGTTAAAGTTAAAATAGTCACGTTGCATTTATAAACTCTTCGGTGAAAGTAAACTACATATTTCTAACAGATAACAAGTTTCCGTGGTGTAGTGGTTATCACATCCGCCTAACACGCGGATGGTCCCCGGTTCGATCGCGGGCGGAAACATTTTTTATATGCCGTACTTGCACGGGTTTTTTATGTATGTTGAACTCTTACATACATACATCAGTTTTCGTAGTGTAGTGGTTATCACGTGTGCTTCACACGCACAAGGTCCCCGGTTCGATCCCGGGCGGAAACAGGTTTTATTACAATAAATATTCATTTCAAAAGAGAAAAACATGTAATTCTGTGGGATGCAACGCAATAGCTTGCTAGATATGTGCCGAAATAGCTCAGTTGGGAGAGCGTTAGACTGAAGATCTAAAGGTCCCCGGTTCAATCCCGAGTTTCGGCAAATTATGGTTTTATTGCCACCAATTTCAAGACACCAATAATTCACAGGAATATACACAATCATTTCGATAAAATTGATCGCAAATATCCGATATGGTCTAGTGGCTAGGATACACCCAGGAGGCTCAAGTTCGATTACCGGTGTCGGAATAGGTTCTATCGTCTAAGGTTGACATAGAATGAAGCTGAGTTACATAAAAACACATTGCAGACGCCCTATCACGCAACCGTTGAGCACTGCATCCGAAAAAGTAAGTGGTTACTATCACTGCTTCAGCGGTAGATTGGAATGCACTTCAATTGGCTTGTGTAGCAACACGACCTGATAGCTTCCCGAACTACCGAATAGAAAATGATCAACTTCACCGTTTCATCTGGAGCTCTTCCGAATTTAATAAAGACATCGAAAATGTCACACCAACATCGACGACCTCGAAGCCGCCTCTTCAGATTCTTGAGATGACGGTTTCAGATCGCACCAGAGACATCTCCAGCACGACAACAGCAGCCAGAGCACACGAGGACAGTACCACGCTGAAGCTATACGCGTCACCACTACACACCACTACCCCAGGATGAAACGCCATGGAGAAAGAACTAGATCAGCTGGTTGAATGGTGCCGCAAATAGTAACACCATCCTTCCAGGTCAGAAGGTCCAGAACTCGAATTTCGCCGTAACCAACCACGTCCGAGATCGCTTGAACCCCAAGAGCCTTTCGGTAAACAGCTGTACGAACTATCCAATTGCTCCACGTAGGCTCATGTACTTGTTCTGAATAGGTATTATGTTGAAACTTCGGGATTAAATTACTGCAAAATTCAAAATGGTGTTCGCCCCCGGGTGGGCTTGAACCACCAACCTTTCGGTTAACAGCCGAACGCGCTAGCCAATTGCGCCACGGAGGCGCATGTACGAGGTATGATTACATAATTATTTGTATCGTTCCATTATCATATATTATGTTTTTTTTTATGTAATTTCACATGTTCTTTATTTCTGTTTATACGATATAACCAGGCACTATGCTCTACTATAGCTAGACATGGTTTTGTTTAATTATTGTTTATATAACCTTGTAATCGTTCCTGTCCTTTAATTGGGCTAATCCTGTGTGTAGTGAAATTTAAAGAAATTAATATAGGAATGACATGGCAAACAAAGCTAGAATGAGTGTCACAGAATCTATCCACATATTTAGGTATGATATTATGTATTAAATTTTCATCAAATTAACGTAGATTTAAAACCGTATGTGCTTCTTGAATGAAATTTAAGATTTTTTTTTTTTGCTCAATAATGCTTATTTTTCTTAACGATGATATACATAAATTTGTAAATTATTTATATTTTCATGTAAACATGTACTTAAGTAATTTTGTTTTCACATTCTATAATGTTTAAAAATGAATCAGCCGTAATTGGGAAGCGTTAGACTGAAGATCGAAAGGTACTCGGTTCAAATCATGATTTCAATAGCACCGAATTAAATGCAATATTAACTTACATATATAAATTGCGGTTACTAAAATACACTTATTCCACATCTGACATAGTATACCAACCGAGAACAGTAATAGAGTGGACTACTGCACGCTCGTTACTGCTATTGGAATTCTTTCTCGAGTTCAGTAGTGAACAGGGTTACAATTTAGTTTGTGGTCATATTACAAAAGAAATATGATAGTGGAACTGGGTATCCGTGCAAAAATATTTTGGTGAGAATATTCTCAAATATGCGGTATGTTCAAGGATACCTGGAGGCTCAGGTTCGATTCCCGGTATCGGAATAATTTTTATACAGTCTATATGGTTAATCGTTAAAGTTGAAATAGTCACGTTGCATTTATAAAGTAAACTACATATTTCTAACAGATAACAAGTTTCCGTGGTGTAGTGGTTATCACATCCGCCTAACACGCGGATGGTCCCCGGTTCGATCGCGGGCGGAAACATTTTTTATATGCCGTACTTGCACGGGTTTTTTATGTATGTTGAACTCTTACATACATACATCAGTTTTCGTAGTGTAGTGGTTATCACGTGTGCTTCACACGCACAAGGTCCCCGGTTCGATCCCGGGCGGAAACAGGTTTTATTACAATAAATATTCATTTCAATAGAGAAAAACATGTAATTCTGTGGGATGCAACGCAATAGCTTGCTAGATATGTGCCGAAATAGCTCAGTTGAGAGAGCGTTAGACTGAAGATCTAAAGGTCCACGGTTCAATCCCGGGTTTCGGCAAATTATGGTTTTATTGCCACCAAATTCAAGACAGCAATAATTCACAGGAATATACACAATCATTTCGATAAAATTGATCGCAAATATCCGATATGGTCTAGTGGCTAGGATACACCCAGGAGCCTCAATTTCGATTACCGGTGTCGGAATAGGTTCTATCGTCTAAGGGTGACATAGAATGAAGCTGAGTTACATACAAACACATTGCAGACGCCCTATCACGCAACCGTTGAGCACTGCATCCGGAAAGGTAAGTGGTTACTATCACTTGCTGCATCGGTAGATTGGTATGCACTTAAATTGACTTGTGTAGCAACACGACATGATAGCTTCCCGAACTACCGAATAGAAAATGATCAACTTCACCGTTTCATCTGGAGCTCTTCCGAATTTAATAAAGACATCGAAAAATGTCACACCAACATCGACGACCTCGAAGCCGCCTCTTCAGATTCTTGAGATGACGGTTTCAGATCGCACCAGAGACATCTCCAGCACGACAACAGCAGCCGGAGCACAAGAGGACAGTACCACGCTGAAGCTATACGCGTCACCACTACACACCACTACCCCAGGATGAAACGCCATGGAGAAAGAACTAGATCAGCTGGTTGAATGGTGCCGCAAATAGTAACACCATCCTTCCAGGTCAGAAGGTCCAGAACTCGAATTTCGCCGTACCCAACCACGTCCGAGATCGCTTGAACCCCAAGAGCCTTTTGTGCAGGGTCACCATTTATCCCTGCCACTAAAATTCTGGTTTAAGTTACTGCAGAACTCAAACTTGTGTTCACCTCTAGGTGGGCTCGAGCCATCAGCCTATCGGTTAACAGCCAAATTTGCTATCCATTTGCGTCTCGGTGACTGATATACTCGTGTGACAATGTAATATTTTTAAATGTCTGGTTTGATTTACTGCCGAACTCAAAATTGTGTTCGTCCCCGGGTGGGCTCGAACCAACAACCTTTCGGTAAACAGCTGTACGAACTATCCAATTGCTCCACGTAGGCTCATGTACTTGTTCTGAATAGGTATTATGTTGAAACTTCGGGATTAAATTACTGCAGAATTCAAAATGGTGTTCGCCCCCGGGTGGGCTTGAACCACCAACCTTTCGGTTAACAGCCGAACGCGCTAGCCAATTGCGCCACGGAGGCGCATGTACGAGGTATGATTACATAATTATTTGTATCGTTCCATTATCATATATTATGTTTTTTTTTTTTATGTAATTTCACATGTTCTTTATTTCTGTTTATACGATATAACCAGGCACTATGCTCTACTATAGCTAGACATGGTTTTGTTTAATTATTGTTTATATAACCTTGTAATCGTTCCTGTCCTTTAATTGGGCTAATCCTGTGTGTAGTGAAATTTAAAGCAATTAATATAGGAATGACATGGCAAACAAAGCTAGAATGAGTGTCACAGAATCTATCCACATATTTAGGTATGATATTATGTATTAAATTTTCATCAAATTAACGTAGATTTAAAACCGTATGTGCTTCTTGAATGAAATTTAAGATTTTTTTTTTTTTGCTCAATAATGCTTATTTTTCTTAACGATGATATACATAAATTTGTAAATTATTTATATTTTCATGTAAACATGTACTTAAGTAATTTTGTTTTCACATTCTATAATGTTTAAAAATGAATCAGCCGTAATTGGGAAGCGTAAGACTGAAGATCGAAAGGTACTCGGTTCAAATCATGATTTCAATAGCACCTAATTAAATGCAATATTAACTTACATATACAGTGTGTCCCAGCGACTACCATACATAGGAAAATTAACATTGGGAAATTATGTAAGGATCAAGTATTGCTGTGTCTGTATCTAAACATGTGATTGTCACAAATGAAACAGTAGGTAATTGAATTAATCAAATTTAAAACTGTCAAATTGCTGTTAATTTTAGAATTTGCTGACACAATACAACTATTACCATTGAATTATCAATATTCTTGCAAATAAATAATATTTAGGGATAAATAATATGGTTATATTTTTTATTTTATAATAAAATTTGTGTAGAAACAAATTTGGATGATTTTCAGTAATACATGCCTACAACAGGAAGCTTAAGAGTTTGCATTTTGTAATGGAAAAACGAACAAAACACAATAGTTAGCACTAAATTCAATATCACTAGCAGGTACTAATCTATGAAATGTTCAAACGTATTTCCATTGACTAGCAGACAGTGGCTTAATCTATCACAAAATGTCGCCCATTCAATGTAAATGTGTACTCCTCAGTGAAACAAATATTTTCTAAAGTATGACATTTATTAAACATTAATTCACAAAAAGTGATTAGTTTTTCACTATCTGCTGCAAATAACAGCGTATAATATTTGTAAGCAAAATATTTATGTTTTTTATGAGTGCGGTGATTCGCCGAGATTATTTGTAATTTCCCTCACACTTTGACAGCTGCCAAAATATCTACTTCGTTGTTAACATTCTGGTTTCCGTTTCTATTACTTTTACGAAGGCAATTGAAGCACCCAATTTCCTGTTTTAAATAAAATTCCTTTAAATAATTATGTAATATAAAATTATTTGACAGAAGTAAATTTCTTTGTTTTAAATCTTTTGTTTTTGTCACTCAGAAAGAATATGCATATAGCTCAAGGCAATAGTTGATCCTTATATAATTTCCCAATGTTAATTTCCCTATGTATGGTAGTCGCTGAGACACACTGTATAAATTGCGGTTACTAAAATACACTTATTCCACATCTGACATAGTATACCAACCGAGAACAGTAATAGAGTGGACTACTGCACGCTCGTTACTGCTATTGGAATTCTTTCTCGAGTTCAGTAGTGAACAGGGTTACAATTTAGTTTGGGGTCTTATTACAAAAGAAATATGATAGTGGAACTGGGTATCCGTGCAAAAATATTTTAGTGAGAATATTCTCAAATATGCGGTATGTTCAAGGATACCTGGAGGCTCAGGTTCGATTCCCGGTATCGGAATAATTTTTATACAGTCTATATGGTTAATCGTTAAAGTTAAAATAGTCACGTTGCATTTATAAACTCTTCGGTGAAAGTAAACTACATATTTCTAACAGATAACAAGTTTCCGTGGTGTAGTGGTTATCACATCCGCCTAACACGCGGATGGTCCCCGGTTCGATCGCGGGCGGAAACATTTTTTATATGCCGTACTTGCACGGGTTTTTTATGTATGTTGAACTCTTACATACATACATCAGTTTTCGTAGTGTAGTGGTTATCACGTGTGCTTCACACGCACAAGGTCCCCGGTTCGATCCCGGGCGGAAACAGGTTTTATTACAATAAATATTCATTTCAAAAGAGAAAAACATGTAATTCTGTGGGATGCAACGCAATAGCTTGCTAGATATGTGCCGAAATAGCTCAGTTGGGAGAGCGTTAGACTGAAGATCTAAAGGTCCCCGGTTCAATCCCGAGTTTCGGCAAATTATGGTTTTATTGCCACCAATTTCAAGACACCAATAATTCACAGGAATATACACAATCATTTCGATAAAATTGATCGCAAATATCCGATATGGTCTAGTGGCTAGGATACACCCAGGAGGCTCAAGTTCGATTACCGGTGTCGGAATAGGTTCTATCGTCTAAGGTTGACATAGAATGAAGCTGAGTTACATAAAAACACATTGCAGACGCCCTATCACGCAACCGTTGAGCACTGCATCCGAAAAAGTAAGTGGTTACTATCACTGCTTCAGCGGTAGATTGGAATGCACTTCAATTGGCTTGTGTAGCAACACGACCTGATAGCTTCCCGAACTACCGAATAGAAAATGATCAACTTCACCGTTTCATCTGGAGCTCTTCCGAATTTAATAAAGACATCGAAAATGTCACACCAACATCGACGACCTCGAAGCCGCCTCTTCAGATTCTTGAGATGACGGTTTCAGATCGCACCAGAGACATCTCCAGCACGACAACAGCAGCCAGAGCACACGAGGACAGTACCACGCTGAAGCTATACGCGTCACCACTACACACCACTACCCCAGGATGAAACGCCATGGAGAAAGAACTAGATCAGCTGGTTGAATGGTGCCGCAAATAGTAACACCATCCTTCCAGGTCAGAAGGTCCAGAACTCGAATTTCGCCGTAACCAACCACGTCCGAGATCGCTTGAACCCCAAGAGCCTTTTGTGCAGGGTCACCATTTATCCCTGCCACTAAAATTCTGGTTAAAGTTACTGCAGAACTCAAACTTGTGTTCACCTCTAGGTGGGCTCGAGCCATCAGCCTATCGGTTAACAGCCAAATTTGCTATCCATTTGCGTCTCGGTGACTGATATACTCGTGTGACAATGTAATATTTTTAAATGTCTGGTTTGATTTACTGCCGAACTCAAAATTGTGTTCGTCCCCGGGTGGGCTCGAACCAACAACCTTTCGGTAAACAGCTGTACGAACTATCCAATTGCTCCACGTAGGCTCATGTACTTGTTCTGAATAGGTATTATGTTGAAACTTCGGGATTAAATTACTGCAGAATTCAAAATGGTGTTCGCCCCCGGGTGGGCTTGAACCACCAACCTTTCGGTTAACAGCCGAACGCGCTAGCCAATTGCGCCACGGAGGCGCATGTACGAGGTATGATTACATAATTATTTGTATCGTTCCATTATCATATATTATGTTTTTTTTTTTTATGTAATTTCACATGTTCTTTATTTCTGTTTATACGATATAACCAGGCACTATGCTCTACTATAGCTAGACATGGTTTTGTTTAATTATTGTTTATATAACCTTGTAATCGTTCCTGTCCTTTAATTGGGCTAATCCTGTGTGTAGTGAAATTTAAAGAAATTAATATAGGGATGACATGGCAAACAAAGCTAGAATGAGTGTCACAGAATCTATCCACATATTTGGGTATGAAATTATGTATTAAATTTTCATCAAATTAACGTAGATTTAAAACCGTATGTGCTTCTTGAATGAAATTTAAGATTATTTTTTTTTTGCTCAATAATGCTTATTTTTCTTAACGATGATATACATAAATTTGTAAATTATTTATATATTCATGTAAACATGTACTTAAGTAATTTTGTTTTCACATTCTATAATGTTTAAAAATGAATCAGCCGTAATTGGGAAGCGTAAGACTGAAGATCGAAAGGTACTCGGTTCAAATCATGATTTCAATAGCACCTAATTAAATGCAATATTAACTTACATATATAAATTGCGGTTACTAAAATACACTTATTCCACATCCGACCTAGTATACCAACCGAGAACAGTAATAGAGTGGACTACTGCACGCTCGTTACTGCTATTGGAATTCTTTCTCGAGTTCAGTAGTGAACAGGGTTACAATTTAGTTTGGGGTCTTATTACAAAAGAAATATGATAGTGGAACTGGGTATCCGTGCAAAAATATTTTAGTGAGAATATTCTCAAATATGCGGTATGTTCAAGGATACCTGGAGGCTCAGGTTCGATTCCCGGTATCGGAATAATTTTTATACAGTCTATATGGTTAATCGTTAAAGTTAAAATAGTCACGTTGCATTTATAAACTCTTCGGTGAAAGTAAACTACATATTTCTAACAGATAACAAGTTTCCGTGGTGTAGTGGTTATCACATCCGCCTAACACGCGGATGGTCCCCGGTTCGATCGCGGGCGGAAACATTTTTTATATGCCGTACTTGCACGGGTTTTTTATGTATGTTGAACTCTTACATACATACATCAGTTTTCGTAGTGTAGTGGTTATCACGTGTGCTTCACACGCACAAGGTCCCCGGTTCGATCCCGGGCGGAAACAGGTTTTATTACAATAAATATTCATTTCAATAGAGAAAAACATGTAATTCTGTGGGATGCAACGCAATAGCTTGCTAGATATGTGCCGAAATAGCTCAGTTGGGAGAGCGTTAGACTGAAGATCTAAAGGTCCACGGTTCAATCCCGGGTTTCGGCAAATTATGGTTTTATTGCCACCAAATTCAAGACAGCAATAATTCACAGGAATATACACAATCATTTCGATAAAATTGATCGCAAATATCCGATATGGTCTAGTGGCTAGGATACACCCAGGAGCCTCAATTTCGATTACCGGTGTCGGAATAGGTTCTATCGTCTAAGGGTGACATAGAATGAAGCTGAGTTACATAAAAACACATTGCAGACGCCCTATCACGCAACCGTTGAGCACTGCATCCGGAAAGGTAAGTGGTTACTATCACTTGCTGCATCGGTAGATTGGTATGCACTTAAATTGACTTGTGTAGCAACACGACATGATAGCTTCCCGAACTACCGAATAGAAAATGATCAACTTCACCGTTTCATCTGGAGCTCTTCCGAATTTAATAAAGACATCGAAAATGTCACACCAACATCGACGACCTCGAAGCCGCCTCTTCAGATTCTTGAGATGACGGTTTCAGATCGCACCAGAGACATCTCCAGCACGACAACAGCAGCCAGAGCACACGAGGACAGTACCACGCTGAAGCTATACGCGTCACCACTACACACCACTACCCCAGGATGAAACGCCATGGAGAAAGAACTAGATCAGCTGGTTGAATGGTGCCGCAAATAGTAACACCATCCTTCCAGGTCAGAAGGTCCAGAACTCGAATTTCGCCGTAACCAACCACGTCCGAGATCGCTTGAACCCCAAGAGCCTTTTGTGCAGGGTCACCATTTATCCCTGCCACTAAAATTCTGGTTAAAGTTACTGCAGAACTCAAACTTGTGTTCACCTCTAGGTGGGCTCGAGCCATCAGCCTATCGGTTAACAGCCAAATTTGCTATCCATTTGCGTCTCGGTGACTGATATACTCGTGTGACAATGTAATATTTTTAAATGTCTGGTTTGATTTACTGCCGAACTCAAAATTGTGTTCGTCCCCGGGTGGGCTCGAACCAACAACCTTTCGGTAAACAGCTGTACGAACTATCCAATTGCTCCACGTAGGCTCATGTACTTGTTCTGAATAGGTATTATGTTGAAACTTCGGGATTAAATTACTGCAGAATTCAAAATGGTGTTCGCCCCCGGGTGGGCTTGAACCACCAACCTTTCGGTTAACAGCCGAACGCGCTAGCCAATTGCGCCACGGAGGCGCATGTACGAGGTATGATTACATAATTATTTGTATCGTTCCATTATCATATATTATGTTTTTTTTTTTATGTAATTTCACATGTTCTTTATTTCTGTTTATACGATATAACCAGGCACTATGCTCTACTATAGCTAGACATGGTTTTGTTTAATTATTGTTTATATAACCTTGTAATCGTTCCTGTCCTTTAATTGGGCTAATCCTGTGTGTAGTGAAATTTAAAGAAATTAATATAGGGATGACATGGCAAACAAAGCTAGAATGAGTGTCACAGAATCTATCCACATATTTGGGTATGAAATTATGTATTAAATTTTCATCAAATTAACGTAGATTTAAAACCGTATGTGCTTCTTGAATGAAATTTAAGATTATTTTTTTTTTGCTCAATAATGCTTATTTTTCTTAACGATGATATACATAAATTTGTAAATTATTTATATATTCATGTAAACATGTACTTAAGTAATTTTGTTTTCACATTCTATAATGTTTAAAAATGAATCAGCCGTAATTGGGAAGCGTAAGACTGAAGATCGAAAGGTACTCGGTTCAAATCATGATTTCAATAGCACCTAATTAAATGCAATATTAACTTACATATATAAATTGCGGTTACTAAAATACACTTATTCCACATCTGACATAGTATACCAACCGAGAACAGTAATAGAGTGGACTACTGCACGCTCGTTACTGCTATTGGAATTCTTTCTCGAGTTCAGTAGTGAACAGGGTTACAATTTAGTTTGGGGTCTTATTACAAAAGAAATATGATAGTGGAACTGGGTATCCGTGCAAAAATATTTTAGTGAGAATATTCTCAAATATGCGGTATGTTCAAGGATACCTGGAGGCTCAGGTTCGATTCCCGGTATCGGAATAATTTTTATACAGTCTATATGGTTAATCGTTAAAGTTAAAATAGTCACGTTGCATTTATAAACTCTTCGGTGAAAGTAAACTACATATTTCTAACAGATAACAAGTTTCCGTGGTGTAGTGGTTATCACATCCGCCTAACACGCGGATGGTCCCCGGTTCGATCGCGGGCGGAAACATTTTTTATATGCCGTACTTGCACGGGTTTTTTATGTATGTTGAACTCTTACATACATACATCAGTTTTCGTAGTGTAGTGGTTATCACGTGTGCTTCACACGCACAAGGTCCCCGGTTCGATCCCGGGCGGAAACAGGTTTTATTACAATAAATATTCATTTCAAAAGAGAAAAACATGTAATTCTGTGGGATGCAACGCAATAGCTTGCTAGATATGTGCCGAAATAGCTCAGTTGGGAGAGCGTTAGACTGAAGATCTAAAGGTCCCCGGTTCAATCCCGGGTTTCGGTAAATTATGGTTTTATTGCCACCAAATTCAAGACAGCAATAATTCACAGGAATATACAGAATCATTTCGATAAAATTGATCGCAAATATCCGATATGGTCTAGTGGCTAGGATACACCCAGGAGGCTCAAGTTCGATTACCGGTGTCGGAATAGGTTCTATTGTCTAAGGTTGACATAGAATGAAGCTGAGTTACATAAAAACACATTGCAGACGCCCTATCACGCAACCGTTGAGCACTGCATCCGGAAAGGTAAGTGGTTACTATCACTGCTGCATCGGTAGATTGGTATGCACTTAAATTGACTTGTGTAGCAACACGACATGATAGCTTCCCGAACTACCGAATAGAAAATGATCAACTTCACCGTTTCATCTGGAGCTCTTCCGAATTTAATAAAGACATCGAAAATGTCACACCAACATCGACGACCTCGAAGCCGCCTCTTCAGATTCTTGAGATGACGGTTTCAGATCGCACCAGAGACATCTCCAGCACGACAACAGCAGCCGGAGCACAAGAGGACAGTACCACGCTGAAGCTATACGCGTCACCACTACACACCACTACCCCAGGATGAAACGCCATGGAGAAAGAACTAGATCAGCTGGTTGAATGGTGCCGCAAATAGTAACACCATCCTTCCAGGTCAGAAGGTCCAGAACTCGAATTTCGCCGTACCCAACCACGTCCGAGATCGCTTGAACCCCAAGAGCCTTTTGTGCAGGGTCACCATTTATCCCTGCCACTAAAATTCTGGTTTAAGTTACTGCAGAACTCAAACTTGTGTTCACCTCTAGGTGGGCTCGAGCCATCAGCCTATCGGTTAACAGCCAAATTTGCTATCCATTTGCGTCTCGGTGACTGATATACTCGTGTGACAATGTAATATTTTTAAATGTCTGGTTTAATTTACTGCAGAACTCAAAATTGTGTTCGTCCCCGGGTGGGCTCGAACCAACAACCTTTCGGTAAACAGCTGTACGATCTATCCAATTGCTCCACGTAGGCTCATGTACTTGTTCTGAATAGGTATTATGTTGAAACTTCGGGATTAAATTACTGCAGAATTCAAAATGGTGTTCACCCCCGGGTGGGCTTGAACCACCAACCTTTCGGTTAACAGCCGAACGCGCTAGCCAATTGCGCCACGGAGGCGCATGTACGAGGTATGATTACATAATTATTTGTATCGTTCCATTATCATATATTATGTTTTTTTTTTATGTAATTTCACATGTTCTTTATTTCTGTTTATACGATATAACCAGGCACTATGCTCTACTATAGCTAGACATGGTTTTGTTTAATTATTGTTTATATAACCTTGTAATCGTTCCTGTCCTTTAATTGGGCTAATCCTGTGTGTAGTGAAATTTAAAGAAATTAATATAGGGATGATATGGCAAACAAAGCTAGAATGAGTGTCACAGAATCTATCCACATATTTGGGTATGAAAATATGTATTAAATTTTCATCAAAATAACGTAGATTTAAAACCGTATGTGCTTCTTGAATGAAATTTAAGATTATTTTTTTTTTGCTCAATAATGCTTATTTTTCTTAACGATGATATACATAAATTTGTAAATTATTTATATTTTCATGTAAACATGTACTTAAGTAATTTTGTTTTCACATTCTATAATGTTTAAAAATGATTCAGCCGTAATTGGGAAGCGCTAGACTGAAGATCGAAAGGTACTCGGTTCAAATCATGCTTTCAATAGCACCGAATTAAATGCAATATTAACTTACATATATAAAGTGCGGTTACTAAAATACACTTATTCCACATCTGACATAGTATACCAACCGAGAACAGTAATAGAGTGGACTACTGCACGCTCGTTACTGCTATTGGAATTCTTTCTCGAGTTCAGTAGTGAACAGGGTTACAATTTAGTTTGGGGTCTTATTACAAAAGGAATATGATAGTGGAACTGGGTATCCGTGCAAAAATATTTTGGTGAGAATATTCTCAAATATGCGGTATGTTCAAGGATACCTGGAGACTCAGGTTCGATTTCCGGTATCGGAATAATTTTTATACAGTCTATATGGGTAATCGTTAAAGTTGAAATAGTCACGTTGCATATATAAACACTTCGGTGAAAGTAAACTACATATTTCTAACAGATAACAAGTTTCCGTGGTGTAGTGGTTATCACATCCGCCTAACACGCGGATGGTCCCCGGTTCGATCCCGGGCGGAAACATTTTTTATATGCCGTACTTGCACGGTGTTTTTATGTATGTTGAACTTTTACATACATACATCAGTTTTCGTAGTGTAGTGGTTATCACGTGTGCTTCACACGCACAAGGTCCCCTTTTCGATCCCGGGCGGAAACAGGTTTTATTACAATAAATATTCATTTCAAAAGAGAAAAACATGTAATTCTGTGGGAAGCAACGCAATAGCTTGCTAGATATGTGCCGAAATAGCTCAGTTGGGAGAGCGTTAGACTGAAGATCTAAAGGTCCCCGGTTCAATCCCGGGTTTCGGCAAATTATAGTTTTATTGCCACCAAATTCAAGACACCAATAACACTGGGGGACAATTTTGAACACATTTTTTGTTGACTTCGATTTTAAAGCTGATTCTAACTATTATAAAATAGGTATGCTGAGTTCGAAACTGCATTTGGTATTCTTCTTTCACGTCAGGTTTATTTTCTATCGCTTATCTTATGGTAATTAATTATACTGATTTTGAGACTGCCGTTAGTTTTATTCTATCGTGTCAGTATTTTCTCTTGTGCATATCTCCAAACGATTATTTTATCTGTGATGGTGGAGAGTATTAGTGTTTATTGACTGATAATAATCAGTCGGTAGGGGTGCGAGATGACCTTGTAGAGCTGCGAAAGTTGACTAGCAATAGCACCACACCAGTACTGATTATGCGGGTATTTACACGAATAATAGCGTTGTGAGCGTTTAAGTGTCCTAGTTCTTGTTGAAACTCATGTTTTAGATATTTCAGATCAAGTCTGCATCTTCTGTTAATCGTCGTAAGTGTATAAACAACTCAGATGGTCCACAGATTCTGATCTGGATGGAAGCTTATGTTTAATTGTGAATGGCGCGTTGTGTTCTCTAATTTGTGTCATGTTCTTTGTGAGTGGGTTGTATTGTGTTTGTGTAGTATAAAATGTTTGTGCCATTTGGTTGATGTAGTGGTGTATGTATGGTATTTGTGTGCTTTCGTGTAGATCTACGATTCGTGCGTATCTGTCTGCGTTATTAACTAGACGTAGACATTTATTTTGAAATCGCTGTAGTGGTTTCAGTGCTGTTGTTGACGCGGAGCACCATACTGGGGCTGCGTATGTTAGTGTTGGACGAATGATTGATGTGTATATGAGTTTTTTGTTTTTTGATGAAAGTGAGCTGCTTTCGTTAAGTAATGAGTAAAGTGATTTGATTATGATGTGTGCTTTTTTGATGGTGTGTTTTATGTGTGTGTTATAGAATAGGCGGGAATCGAGGTGGACGCCGAGGTATTTTACAGAGGGTGAGGGAAAGGTTTTGTGTTCTTCTATTTTAAGTGGTGTAAATATTTTGTTGTTTGTGTATTTTCGTGTAAAAACAATGGTTTCGGTCTTGGTGTTGTTTATGGTGATTTTCCAGGCTTTAAGATATGGTTGGATAATGTTTAGGTGGATCTGGATTTGTTTGTTGGCTACTTCAGCGCTGAACGAGTGGGCATAGATGGCCGTATCGTCAGCAAAGAGGGCTGTATTGGTTTTGGGGAATTCGGGGAGGTCGTGGATATATAGTGTAAATAGTCTGGGACCAAGAACACTGCCTTGGGGGATGCCGGCTAGGATAGGACGTGAGGTTGACAAGATATTATTTACTTTTACGCACATGGTGCGATTGTTCAAGTAGGAATTTATGAGTATAACTAGGATAGGAGGGAAACCAGCTCGTTGCAATTTGCTTATTAGCCCCACTATCCATACTTTATCGAAAGCTTTTTCGATGTCTAGCAGGGCCATAGCTGTGACATTATTTCTGTTAAAGTTGGTTGTTATGTCTGTCACTATCCTTGCTACTTGCTGGACGGTGATGTGCTTAGGGCGGAAGCCGAATTGGGATGTTGGGGTGGTGTTAAGGGTTTGTTCATAGCGGTTGACTCGGGACAGGATGACTTTTTCTGTTATTTTGCCGAGAGTATCCAGTAAGCTTATGGGGCGGTAGCTAGTTGGGATTTTGTGATTTTTTTTTGGTTTTGGGATAGGTATAACGACTGCATGTTTCCATGTTGTGGGAAAGTATTGGAATTTTATTATCGAATTTATGATGTAGGTTAGCTGGACTATGGCTTTACGGGATAGGTTTTTTAGGATTATATTTTGGATTTAGTCTGATCCAGGAGCTTTTCGGTTGGGGAGCTTTTTGATAATTTCTGTAAGTACAGTAGGTGACGTTAGGAGCTTTGCGAGAATTCTTGGATTATTTGGGGAGGGTGTGTTTAGGAATTGTATTGTACTATTTATCAGTTTGGTTTGCTCGGGGGTGTTGGCCGGATCTAAATGGTGGATTTGCTCGAAGACAGTTGCGATTGCTTCTGTCTTCTCCTCGCTAGTTTCGAGCTTTATGTTGTTGTGGAATTGTGTAGGGATGGTAGTGATAGGTTTCTTGAGGGCTCTGGTGAATTTCCACAATGAATTGTCGTTGGGATTTAGGGATTGTAGTTTTTGGGTCCAGGTATGATTGTAATGTGAATTGATTTCCGTGCGGATTGTTTGCGTTAGGGTATTTGTCAGAAGGTGGTCACGGGGATCACGAGACCTCTGCCATTGCCTTCTTGTGTTGTTGCGTGCTGTGATGAGTTGTGTGATATGCAATGGGAGGATGACTTTGTTCTGTGTTAGTTTAGTTACTTTTGTGTGTTTGTTCATGGCTCGTGTAATGTTTTGTGTGAGTGTGTTAACTTGTGTGTCAATGTCCAGTGTGTTGTGTATATGTGCGTTTATGTCTATATTCTTGTCCAGTGTGTTCCTGAATGCCTTCCAGTCTGTGTGTTTGTATGTTCTTATGTGTTGTGTTGTGTCGTTGAGTGCAAATTTCGTGTGGAGTGTTGTTAGGATAGGATTATGGTCTGAGTTAAGTTCTGGAAGGGAGACACGATCTGTAAGATGTGATATATTTCTATTTAGGATCAGATCTATGGTGGTAGGCGTCATACCATTGGTAGGATAGTGTGTCGGGGTGGGAGAGTGCATGAGTATGGCATTGTGATTATTGATGTATGAATGGAGAGTATTTCCGTTCACGTTGGGGCTGTTGCAATTCCATGTACCGTGCTTCGCATTAAAATCGCCGATCAACAGCACTTTGCCACTAGTGTGTAACAGTGTGTGTAGGTCGTGTAGTGTAAAGTTGTTCAGAGGTTTGTTGTATATTGTGATGATATGTATATTGTTAGGGAGTTTGATACCGAGGCATTCTAGGGATGTTGGGTGCAAGCGAACTCTTGTGTGCGGGATTGTGTTGTGTATTATTGCGGCTACGCCGCCTGCGGGTGTGTGTGGATGTTGTGTTTGTCTGTCTTGTCTGTGTATTGTGTATCCATTTATTTTTAGTGTATCTATGTGTCTCAGTTTTGTTTCGTTA
This sequence comes from Carabus problematicus, assembly GCA_963422195.1. NCBI lineage: Eukaryota > Metazoa > Arthropoda > Insecta > Coleoptera > Carabidae > Carabus > Carabus problematicus. Next base: position 12,773,138 of record OY728581.1, on the reverse strand, counting down.
ATAAGCATAATGTGTATGTTGTGTTTGTGTAAGTAGTGTGTAAGTTCGCCGGTTTTGGAAAGGATTCCGTTGGCGTTCCACGAGGATATTTGGAGATTAAACATTGTAGGTGTCTAATGATTGTAGAAAGGTTAGGAATGTGGTTACTTTATCCATTTTAGTTGTACATACTGACAATTTTTTATTCAAATCTCTTAAAACTAATAGCATTTCATTTAAATTTATGAGTGTGTTTAATGTATTGTATTCTTTATTTAAGTCTCTTAATATAGCAGTAGTATTGTTTTCAGGGGGTTGCTTATTACCTGTATGGGCTTAGGGTGCTTTATTGGGTGGTTCGAAGTGGGGGGTGGCCGTCTTCTCTGCAGGCGGCGATTTGGCACTCGTTCTGTCTCCCACTGCCCAAGCATTTGACACCGGGAGTGTGGCTGGTATGTATTTCGGCTTCGGTGGGGCTTGCTGGCGCACGTTCATATTACGCTCTCGATCTGCAATACGGCGCAGGTATGCGGCGCACTCTACGTAGTTAGCCGGGTGGGGGCCATTGCAGTTTACACACTTAGCTGGCTGGTCAGGCGATTTTTTGCACATATTTGTGTAGTGTTCTTCCGTGCACTTTAAACATTTTGGTTAACGGTTGCAATTGCTCGTGGCATGTCCCCACTGTTAGCAACGATGGCACTGTATTATCACTTTTTTGTTTATGTACCTCTCCCAAGTCACTTTTGTGTATAATAGATAGCGAACATCTCTTTGTAGGTCTCGTAGTATTATTTTGGCGTCTGTAACGACCATGTACAGTGGTCTTATTGTATTTCTAAGCTTGTACACCTGCAGTGCTTTGATTTTGTGTAAAGTTAGGAGTTCCTGCTTGAGCTCTTCTGAGCTTGTGTCTCCATCCACACCGCGTAGTATGAATGCGTGTGTTTTTTCTTTCACATCTGTATACGTATGATACTCCAGTTTTTTCTTATTAAATGCTTTAATCATTTCATCTTTATCATTGGTTTCTTCTAGGTATAGGCTGATGTTGTTGGCCGTGTATTTTACATGAAATTTGCCTTTAGCTCTACTTTTTATATTGTTTATGAGCTGGTTGTGGCTTTAAATGTTTCCAGCTATTATTATGGGGGTCGGGGCGCTTTGTTTGGTTATTTGCGGTTCTATCTCGTTGGCATTATCTTCTTCATCTGATAGTGGCGCATACCTGTTGCGCAGCTCTATTTGAGTCGGTGGTGCTGCTTCCGGGTATCTCCGGGAGGGCCCGGGCGAACTTGGCTGTTTTTTGTTTTGCTGTTGCGTCTCGCTTTCACTGGCTTTACGTTTCCTCATGTTTTCAGTTTTCTTTTTTACACTGTTTTTAATAATGAGATGTTTGACTATCGTTTCTTCAGTATCGTTATTCTTGTCACTATTGCTTTTATTGTTCATTCCATTCTTGTCACTATTTGTGTTGTTTATGTCACTAGTATTCATTTCCACTGTTTTTTCATTGTTCATTATTTCGCAGAGAGCAAAGCCCTTGCGGTATGTATGTTATTTTCACAATTGTATATAAACAATATATTTTTTCTTTGTGTTTATTCACTGCTGTACACGTTTTATTTACACACTATGCAATCATACGAACTCGCTCTATCCGGCTTAAGTAATCGACTTAACTTGCTGAAAAACACGTCTATCTTGCCCAAAGGTTCAATAGAGAATGACCCCCCGAAGCGAGAATCATACTCCTAGACCAACGAGCCGGTGTAACACAGTCAGGTAGGTATTTTTATTTTATTGTTTCTTCTTCATTCTTCAAGCAAAACGAGACAGCTTGGTTCCATCCGGGGTCGAACCGGAGACCTTCTGCGTGTAAAGCAGACGTGATAACCACTACGCTATGGAACCACACATTTTGATGTTTATTTTGGTACAGGTAAAGGGAATCGGTCTTCAGCAGGACAGAAAATGAACGAGATGAATAAATAAATAAACAAAGGAAAACGGAACGAATGTATACAAGTTGGACGACACTCATTTGACGCCACGCCATTGATGTGGCATGTAAGTTAATTAGCTAATATTGAGTTGTCCTGCAATATCGTTGCGTTTCGAAAGAGGTAACAAACAGCGCAATAAACAAGAGAGTTTCCGATATGGTTGCTTGAAGAGACGACCGAAATTAGTAGATCATTGTTGGAAAATTTTACCCCCCCCCCCCCGAACCCCTCCCAAATCTAGTAATTAAAAAAATTACTAATTTACAAAAATATACATTGACAACGACCTAACGTGGGAGGAGAGAAAAATTCAGAGAGAGATAAGGAGTATTGCAAGAGAGGAGAAGGCAAAAGGGAACAGGGCCAAAATAGGATATCTGAAACTAATAATAAATGGAGAAGTCTACAAATGGGACAAGCAAGAAAACGGACTAACCTTAAACGATGAGAAAGAGACTAAAACAGGATCAAAAAACGATTAAAAATTAAGAGAACGGAGACACCTCAAACGACGAACAATAAGCAATCGAAAAGGATAATACGAATAGGAACTTGGAACATAAGAAGTATAAATGGAAAGGAAATAGAATTAATAGAAGAATTCGAAAAAGCAAGGTTAGATGTACTAGCCCTAACAGAAACAAAAAAGAAAGGAAAAGGAATAATAAAGACAAAGAATAACCATATAATGATACACAGTGGAGTCGACTATGAAGAGCGAGCAAAAGCAGGGATAGCTTGCATAATAAACAAAGAAATGGAACAAGCAATTACAGAATGGAAGTGCATTAACGAAAGGTTACTGACAATCAAATTAGACACCAAAAATATATCCACAAACATAATAATAATATATGGGCCAAATGAGGATGAAAGCAAAATAGACAAAGACGAATTCTGGAGTAACGTGCAGTTAGAATACGAGAAACTAGAAGAACCAATATACATAATGGGGGATTTCAACGCAAGAGTGGGGAACAAAAATAAGGGACTGGAGGATATAATGGGAACGTATGGAGAACCCGCTAAAAACAACAACGGAAACAGACTCATAGACTTCTGCATCATAAACGATTTAAAAATATTGAACACCCTTTTTGACCATAAAGATATACACAAGTACACAAGAGAAGAAAGGAGCAGAAATGAAAAGTCAATAATAGACTATTTTTTAACCAACAAGTCACAAAGAAAGGAAGTAACAGATGTAAGAGTTAAAAGAGGCAGCGAAATTGGCAGTGATCATTACTTAGTGGTGGCAAAGATAAAAGCAAAGGAAACAGAAGAAAGAAACAATCAGAAAGTAACCAAGAAAGAACCAAAGACAGAAAAACTCAGAGTAGACAAACTTAAAGACGAACAAATAAGGGAGAAATATCAAAACAAGATAAAAGAATTAATAAGACACGCACCAACACCTAATGGTAACAATATAGAAAAAATGTGGATTAACTTCAAACTAGTACTTGCGGAGGCAACAAAATACGCATGTGGAACAACCAGGAACACAAACAATAGAAAACAAACCCACTGGTGGAATGAAGAAGTCAAGGAAGAAGTAAGAAGGAAGAAACAAAAATGGAAGAAGTATTTACATACAAAGAAGATAGAAGACTACGAAGAATACAAAAAACAAAGGAAAACTACAAAGGGAAAGATAAAGCAATGTAAGGAGAAGTCATGGGAAGAATTTGGGAAAACAATGGAGGAAAATTTCAAGGAGAATCAAAAATTGTTTTATAGAACGCTCAAAAACTGCAAAAAAGAAAAACAAACAACTTTGAACCAGCTAAAAGATAAAAGAGGAGGACTAATAAAAGAAGACAGCGCAATCATGGAAAGATGGAAGGAACATTTTGACGAACTGCTTGAAGGAGGCCGAAACAGAAACCAAGACGAGGAAAGTGGAAACGTGGACTTCGGAATCATGACAAATTTAGAAGGAGAGAATATCTCAAGAGACGAAATGAAATCGGCACTCAAAAAACTAAGAAGAGGTAAAGCACCAGGACATGACAACATAAGATCAGAACAACTTAAATATATGGGCGAAGAAGGGGAAGAAATGTTATTAGAGATGTTGAATATAATATGGGAACAAGGACATATACCGGAAGACTGGGAAAGAGCAGTGATATTCCCCATACATAAAAAAGGAGACAACAGAAATTGCAAGAACTACAGAGGAATATCATTACTATGTACAACGGCTAAGGTTTATGAATCAATATTAGAGAACAAACTGAGAGAGGCAGTAGAAACAACATTGGAGAAAACCCAAAGCGGGTTTAGAAAAGGGCATTCAACACAGGACAATATATTTATAATAAGGAAACTAATAGAAAAAACCTTGGGGCAGAACAGCAAACTCTATATAGCATTTATAGATCTAGAAAAGGCTTTCGACAGAGTACCACGGCAAAAGATGTGGGAAATATTGGACAAAAGAAAAATAAATAAGAAGCTATTAAGAGCAATCAAGAACGTATACAGGAAAACATCTAACTACATAAGAACATCAAACGGAATATCCGAAGAATTTACAACTACACAAGGATTAAGACAAGGGGGGGCGTTAAGCCCGCTATTATTTATAATATTTCTAGATGACATCATAAAGAGGACAAAGGATAAAACAAGGAAGATGGAAATAGGATATCACAAACTAAAGAGAATTACAATAGCTGAATGTGCATTCGCTGACGACTTGGCAATAATAGCAAAGAACGAAGAAGACCTACAACATAACTTAAATGTATGGAATGAGGAGTTAAACAGACACAATATGACAGTAAATGCGGAAAAAACAAAAATCATGGTTATATCAAGAGAGGATATAGAAACAGAGGTAACACTGAATGGAAGAGAAATAGAACAAGTAGAAACATTCAAATACCTAGGAACAACATTAAATAACAGAGGAAGCCTAGAAAACGAAATAAACAGCAGAATACAAGCAGCAAACAAAAGCTACCATGCAATGAACAAAACAATACTGAGCAACAAAAAAATAACTAAGAAAACGAAAATGACACTATTCAAAACAATTTACAGACCAATTCTGATATATGGAAGTGAAACATGGGTGACGAATCAAAGGATAAAAAGTAAAATACAAGCAGCGGAGATGAGATACTTAAGAAAAGTCGAAGGAGTCTCCAGAATAGACAGATTAAGAAACGAAGAAATAAGAACCAGACTGGAAATAGAAAGTGTACAAAATAGCGTAGAAAGGAAGCAATTAGCATGGTACGGACATTTAATAAGAATGCCCGAAGACAGACAAACAAAAATAATATGGAACGCTAGGGCAACAAAAAAGAAAAAAAGAGGAAGACCACAAAAGACATGGGAGGACAACATAGAAGATACCCTAAACAGGAATAACATTAACGTTCAAGAAGCAAGGAAAACAGCGAAGAATAGGAAATAGTGGAAAGAAATAATAAATAAAACTACATAAAAGATAGAGACTAATCTCGACACCCGAAAGGGTACAATGAGATTCAAAAAGATTATATATATACTAATTTACATCGAACCCTATCATTCTAATTCTAAGGACTAAGCTAATATTGCACGGTGTTGTTGATTAACAAATATTTCACCGTTTAGGAGAATGAAAGATTCCGGCACAAATGGTAATCTTAAGATACTAGATCTGATAAGTATGATAGATTATTCCAAACATGCTTTCAATCTTTTGGCCAGATCTTCAGAGAAGATAAATATGCTTATATTTAGATGTGGTAACTTTCGTAACTAACTTGAATTTCCAGAGTTCTAATAGCGACACTATCGCTAGGCGGTTACTCAATATAATATATAGTCTAACTTCATCAACACATAGGATCCTGTTAAATATTCGTTTCGCCCGAACAGGGACTTGAACCCTGGACCCTTGGATTAAAAGTCCAATGCTCTACCGACTGAGCTACCCGGGCAATTAGTATTATCCGAAAAAGTAATCACTTTGGAAGTAGTTGTAGGAAATTTTGGAATCGGATAGAAAATAGTAGAAATTTTTTGTTACTTTGTTTTGGGTTGGAAATGATCTCTCTCCCACATTACAAATTATGAATTTCAATTCTGTCATCAAGGTGTAATAGGAGGAAATGTTATAGTAAGGTACTTCTATAGCCCGGCTAGCTCAGTCTGTAGAGCATGAGACTCTTAATCTCAGGGTCGTGGGTTCGAGCCCCACGTTGGGCGCATGTGATTTTATAGAACAAATAATAATATATACGAACCATACGGGCTAACATTGTTACTGCAACACCAAATTGTAAGGACCCGAATCATATTTGATCTAGACCATTTACGTACAATTAAATTTTAATTAGTTCGTCTTACGACTCACTGATGTTCCCCCTTTTTTTTAGTTATTTACAATACATTCGTTTGTCTACCAAATGAAAATAATTCCGGTACCGGGAATTGAACCCGAGCCTCCTGGGTGAGAGCCAGGTATCCTAGCCACTAGACCATACCGGAAATACAACGTATTATAACGAAGATTAGTAGATCATTGTCTCCCAACTGAAGGTATAAAGTATGTCTAGACAACAGTAGAACAGATACATAGTTTGTCTTAATTTTGTAAGAAAATATATATTCGGTATGGTCTAGTGGCTAGGATACCTGGCTTTCCCCCAGGAGACTCGGGTTCGATTCCCGGTATCAGAATTGATTTTATATGTTGTAACATTTTCTGTATGTTATTTGAAAATATTCCGAAAATATTCTGAAAATGAATGATGATACCCTAGCCATATTAATATCATTCGTTGGGGACCCAGCGATCAAAGTTACAGTAAAATTTAATATTGTATGATTAATTGAATGCACTTTATTTAACATGATACCGTTGTAATTTTATTGATAGTTTACTCTTGGAAAATGGGGTCCTGTGGCGCAACGGATAACGCGTCTGACTACGGATCAGAAGATTCCAGGTTCGAATTCTGGCAGGATCGATGAATTTTCTTGTGCATAGAAGAGTTTGATCAATTCAGTTAATCAAAGTTTAATGCAACTTATTAATTCCATATTTGGTCTAAAACAAGTTACTCTTTTTATCATCTACACCACCAAAATTATTCTCCCCGACGGGGAATCGAACCCCGGTCTCCCGCGTGACAGGCGGGATACTGACCACTATACTATCGAGGAGTTGTAACAAATAATAAATTAACGTTTTCATTTAAAGATTTGAAAGATGAAATTATTGATTAAAAGTTCAGTCCTGTGAGGCCCCGGGGGGATTCGAACTCCCGATCTCTTGTTCACTAGGCAGGCGCTTTAACCAACTAAGCCACGGCGCCTATATATGTACGTGTAATACTCAAGTTCTGTATATATGTTTTGTTCATATTGACATATTTTTCACTTTTGTTAATTAAGTAATTGGATTATAATATCGAAATGCCGGGGATCGAACTCGGTTCCTTTCACATACAGAGCGAACACTTTGCCACTGAGCGTTATGCTCGATTATCGCGTTTTACTCTTTTATTTTATAGTTATTGTCAGTGTTTTTAATATAAATTTACAGAAACTGAAATTATTAATGAACAAGTTATTGAAATATTATCTTTAAAATAACAGGGCTCATCCGGAATTAGAACCGGGGACCTCTCACGCCGTAGGCGAGAATCATAGCCCTAGACTAACGGTTTAATATTTTCTACATTTCACATCTTCTTCAACTTGCCGCCTGGCCTATTGGGTAGTTAAGGAGATCTGAGTGAAACAAAAAAATCTCGTACGAGCGAACGATATACATACGGACATATGTAATAATATTTTTACACGTCCGGGAGTAAGTAGAAGTAAGTTTCTATGGCGGTAAAATCGTGACAGAAGTAAAGCATTTACTTCCTAGAGACGAAAACACTGTCCGTAAGGGAGTTTTTGTTATAACAAAAGTTATTGTAAATAAATGTCTGCTGTTATAGTACGCGTTGCTTGGAAACATTTCCAAAGGCTTCTAAATATTGCAATGTCACTCCGATTTATTGTAATTCATTATTTATGAAATTAAGTGTTCCTACTTCCGATCGTGAAAAAAAATATATACATCTAGGGAGAGACCACCATTTTTCCCTCGATGTATTTGTAGCCCTCCGGTTTCGCCCTCGGGCTTCAAATTACACTTCAGGAAAAATAAAAGCTTTCTTTCTCTTGGTGTATAATGTACTAATTTTAATTCTGAACATTTTTATTTACATATTTTCTCTAATTGTATTGTTCAGAAGTAATTACAATTTTACGTGATAATTCCCTATGTTCTACTTTTTTTGGGACACCAGTATATACATACGAAGGTAGCTAATACAGATAATGATTTTATTAGTTGATAAACACGGAACTCCTCATCTACCATCTGTAACCGTTCCCGTTTTTTTCCGTTTTTGTGGGCGCTGAGAAATCTAACTTGCAAAGAAACAACGAGCAACAGAGATTTAACGGCTATAGTTGTTAAACGAGGATAGACTCTAAAGCAAAATCGAAAATTCTGGTAACTCTAGTTCAGAGAATGAAGCTTTGTACACAGGATCGTTTTTCAAGTCTTTTAAATTTTCTTCCATTGTTAATGTTAGTGATAATCTGGCGAAAGATTGATGACCCACTCGTACATTTGATAATCAAGTGATGGAAAATACTTACAAAATGATGTAGAGAGGGTTTCTACCGTCCCTGTATTGTTGCCAAAATTTTAAATTTGTTTGAGAAAGCGTCTACGTCTGGGAAGTAATGAAGCAGTGAATTTTTAACTTTTCTAGTCGACAGTGCATGTGTGTTCTTAACATCGAAAGTGATAAATAAATAGTATGCAATACAGATTCTCAGACTCGTAAAACAGAGGGAAACTGTTAAAGTGAAAGATAAATAAAGGTAAATCCGTTGGTCATAGCAAACATAACAAAAATTCTTAGGCCCAAATATTCTTATCTATATTTTCAAATCTTTCGCGGCACACCTGAAACCTCTCACACACCAGTATACCGCGGCACACAGTTTGGCAGACACTGATCGAAAGAATGATCGTCGTCTAAATTTTCCTCCAACCAGGATGCAATTCGTGAAGCATCGTTAGCTACACGACGACGCTTGCATCCCATTTTAATATCACTGTAAAAAATAAAACATAAGCTACAATAACAATTGATTCGGCAAATTAATTAACAAAATAAAACGGATTAAAAATACTTACATAGTTAGTCGTGCAATGAGCAAAATGCCGCATTAAAAGAGGCACCACTATGAACCACATCTCTACAGCTTTGATTGTGCATGAACTGCAGTAAATATTTGTTCTCACACAGAATACAATATTTTAAGAAGGTACTGAGAGCCGTTATCGCAAAAATAACGGGGAACATTGAAATTTAAACGATTAAATAAACACATGAGCAAAATGCTCATAACGCGCCTTCTCGAGTGCAGGGCCGGATCCAATCAGTGCCAGGCCTGATTGAATTTTATTTTGCTTCAATAAACATTTAAATATTCAACAAAACAGTTTCTGCGATGGAATAAGTTTTCGCCAACAATGCAGCGCACCCCGTCCACAGAAGTCTGCCTTTCATTTCTTAATTTCTAACAATTGCTCGCCACATACTAGGAGTACACTGTTATTTGAAATGTACGACAATATCTAAACTAAAGATTTGTATGGTTACTGGGTAGGTAATACGAGTAAGTTGTATTCTAAAATTGTGTTTCGAACATTTATTTATAATATAATTATATACAAAATTATACAAAAATAACTAATTATGTACAACATTGTGTTGTATATGCGAGTATACGTGGTATTGCATGCCATTTTTTGCATTACCGTATTTTAACTTTAAATCATACATTTCCCACATAGAAAAACCGGCACAAACCAATATAGTGTCCAATTGAAGTTTGTTCTGGCGACTCACTCCCTATACAATTGATAACTATCTCAAATCATAGTTATGTTCTACAATCCTAATGAAAGCAGGTATAGCATATAATGCATAACGTACACAATTATTTACCTCTAAATATATATTTTTCTCATAATTTGTGGACATTTGCATAAAACCATTACAGTTGTTAAAAGTACATGTTTTATTAACATTTTCTTAATCATCATTATGTCTATTTATTCTTGGAGAAATTCTATAACTTTAGTTATGATTATATCTATATTGAGGCGCAAAATTCTTTTCATACGGCGATTACAGGATTGTGCGATACAAGTCTATATTACATGCATACTTGGCATATCAAACAAATAATCTCTCTACTATTGACGATACATTACACTCTATAGAAACTATATTACCGGGATTATAAATGTGATTCGTAAATATAGTTTTTATTACGATTGGAAATCTGCGATGATTTAAAGTTAGAATATATTAATGTAAAAAAAATAAAGATTTTCAAGTAACGTGACATGGGTCAGGGAATTAACATGTAAATATAAAAAAAATTGTGGTTACTTTTGACCAATACATGTTAGAGCAAAAGTGTAAATAAGAAAGTTGTTCAAAGTTAAAAACTGCATAGTATACATACTTTAAATATGATTCTGTAACGAGAAAAGTAATTTTCAAATACTGCAGTTCAATGACGGATTAAGAGGTTATGATACAATATATATTTTGATTATTTATTGTTGTAACTATCAAAGAAACCTGCAATTTTTGTTCCATCATCAATTATTATTGAATAAACACCAAATATATGGGCACAAATTAGTACATATCGGGCACAAATTATTTATGAAAAAAAATATTTAATATTTCATTATTATTTCGCCAATTTCACAGCACCAAAAAGATATTTGTTATTTATTCAGGTAAGGAATAGGTATTATTAAAAAATTACCAAAGCAAAAATAGGCACAAATTGGGCACAAAATATATATAAAATAAAAATATTAATAATATTACTTTTTAAAAACATTTAGTGCTAGTGTGAACTTAGCGAATAGATAAATTTTTGGTTAATAACTCAAAACGAATTATCGTACAAAATTGCTTTTAAGGGCACAAATAGTCACAAATTAAACACTAAATATTGAACAAATAAAAAAGTAATATTTTGAAAAATTTTAAAAAAATTTGTGCTACCTCGGATTTGGCGAAAAACAGCATCAAACGTTAATAACTCGGATACTATTACATATGTAAAATTAATTTTTAGGGCACAAATTAGGCACTAATTATTGAACAATATTTCAGAATTTGTACCATCTATTCGCTAACCTCACGGACTTGTACTTTATTAATTATAACACTACTGTACAACTTACATACAACACTCAATAGACTAATCGCACGATAATTTGTACATTGTAAAAGGAACAATTACAGCGCTCTTTCAATCTTCTGGAACAACATTTTGCCGCAAGCAGCATTTACATAAATAAACTGGCCAAGCAAACACTTTTTCGCCACCATGCTTCTACATCTCAATTGTAATATTATCTATTCCTGCAGCCTTACCTCTTTTCATTCTAGCCAAAGCATTACCTACATCGTCTTCATTGATATCCCAATCTTTACCTTTGCTATAATCCAAGTCATTCCTATTATCGTTTATAAGACAATTATTCTCATACAATTTGCTAAAATAACTGCTCCATCGTTCCCTAATATCAGATTCTTTCCACAATAAATTAGCATAATGATCTTTAATTGCTTAACATGCACTATTTTTAAATATATAAATTTTGATGTGCTGTGGGGTCCCTTCACGCGCGAGGCCAGATCAAGGCACACCGCTCCAATCGCCTCAAATCCGGCCCTGACCGAAGGTTAGAAGAAAGCTAAAACTGTATATACTTAGTACAAGGCAATTAAAAAATTAATAAATTTTTAATTTTACCACTGGGTTCTATCGCTTTTATTTATTATAACCGTTGATTATAGGCTTAACTTGCAAAAAATAAAAATGGGTTGATGTCTTGAAAAATCGCCTTGTTTTAAATTTTTTGCTGCATCTTTTAAAAGGAAGCGATAAGGTTGGTGTTTTATATTGCGTATTATTAAATATGCCCTGTTTATTTATTTGTGACCTCTAAAAACCATGTAGTATTTACTATTTTCTTGTGGTGCCAAAAAAACTGAGTGGGCCAACTGAAGTGGGAAGGGGCTTGTATATGAATGTTTCAAAGGTGTTTTGACTGAAAATCAAATAAATTTAGTACCCAAGAAAAAAAAGTTGTATGAGCTTCTGGAAATATGTCTACAGCATTTACGTGGTGCTTTATATTTTTAAGACAAACACTGAAATATTCGCGTCCTAGAGTTTCTTATCATTACATTTACGTAAAGGTAGCCTGAGGCAGCAGGCCCTTTATTCCCTACAATCACCTCAAAATATTTAATATTATATAGAAAACTGCCTTTCATTCTTTATTTTCTAACAATTGCGCGCCAAATAGTCCTATCCATACATAACTGTCTCGCCTCGTTAATATCTATACACTTTGTCATACATGCTCTCCTATTATTAAAAAAAAAACTATGAAACATATTGGCAAAAATCTTTCAAAGTAGGAAGCAGGACCCTTGCGCGGCAACATAATTTTTTTTGCTCGATTTACATGCTTGGTAAGCACCCTGGAAGCCTTTTTCTGGAACTTCGCGTAGTACCCTCGTCGAAGCCTCTTTTATGTTATCCACACCATCAAAATGGCATCATTTGAGCACATTTTTGATTCGGGGAAAATACTGGGAAGCAGAAAGAAGTCGACAGCGTTGAAACATTCTTTTTGGCGAAATACTCGCGGATACCAGGCTAGTGTGACAGGGCGCGTTGTCGTGGTGAAGCAGCTAGTTGAAGATAATTTCTTTTCTGATGTGGTTAACCCTTTATTTTATTCGCTTGAGCAGTTCCACATAAGAAGAACCTTTGACAGACTGCCCCGCAGGTGGAAACTCTTGGTGAATCAACCCTTTGCTGGCAGAAAACACTATGAACATGGCTTTCATTTTTGATTTGCTCATACGTGCCTTTTTGGGGCTAGAGGCCGGCGTGTGCCATTCTGAACATTGACGTTTTGTATCTGGATCGTGTTCAAAAGCCCAGCTCTCTTAGCCGGTAATTATAAGAATGCCATTCTGAAAATGTGGATAACGTAAAAGAGGCTTCGACAAGGATCCTACGCAAAGTTCCAGAAAAGGCCTTCCATGGTGCTTACCAAGCATGGAAATTGCGCAATTGTGTTGACGCCCAAGAGTCCTACTTTGAAGGTTTTGAAAGATTTTTACCATTACGTTCCCTATTGTACTTAAGGAAACATAATTGTTTTCTTGCAGTAAACTATATATTATTATATACAAATCAATTCAATCTCGGTATAAATTCCTATGCTATTGCAAGCAAGGCTTCCTGTGACGTCATTTTCAAGGCCATCCTGACTGGTCGATTTCATTGTGACTACCTTATAGTTTAGTTACTTTGTACTTAGTCTGTAAGGTTGTTTAATTTGGTTGTATATGTTTCATGTTATTATTATTTTGTGTTAGTGCTAATGTTATGTTACTGTATTTAACAGCAACGGGCTAAATAAGTAAACGTATGTTGGGTATGACTAATAAATGTATAGTTGATTTGGGTATTACGTAAAGTGTTTAATAAAAAGTTATTGGGTAAGTTGTGAATGCATTAGTTTAATAGGTACATGGGACATAACCAGAGAGTTATGCAACGTTGCTGGTAGGTGCCAGTGAGCTATGTGACATGAGAGAGTGTAGATGTACTGTGGTGCTGCTGATATCTTTATTGTTCTAGGGGCAACGAGTATCCGACAAGCTAGAGGGCATTCGCTGGGCGATGTAAGACCGCCTTGTCGCAACGTGGGATATCCGACAAGCTAGAGGGCATTCGCTGGGCGATGTAAGACCGCCTTGTCGCAACGTGGGATATCCGACAAGCTAGAGGGCATTCGCTGGGCGATGTAAGACCGCCTTGTCGCCACGTGGGACAATCGGCAAGCGATGGGCGTTTGTTGAGTCAATTGTAAGACCGCACTTGCCGCAACGAGTCCCGACAAGTAGGGGAAGGCTTTCGCTGGGCGATGTAAGGCCGCGCTTGTCGTTGACAGTGAGCTTAGGGTGGTCGTTGTTAGACCCTGCGGCCCACGGGGCCTGGGGCATCCGATTAGTACACCGCACTCACTGCAACGTGGGACAATCAGTGAGCGATGGGCGTTTGTTGAGTCAATTGTAAGACCGCACTTGCTGCACCGTTGGATTAAAGCCTCAGAGTATGGCAAAGGTGGCCTGGTGAAAGACATTCGACCGGCCAGCCAGGGCCGGGTGAGTACCTATGATTGTTATGTGTAAAACGTTTGTCTAATATTGTTCTTCTATCTGTTCCATGTCCGAGACCGAGGCTACACGACAACATACTTACAGAATGATGATATAGGCACCCACGGCAATCACATGAAAGAAAATTAATTGTTTGTAATATTGTTATTATGTTTTAGGTATTATTAATGCGCTGGCGCGCATAGTATTTGACGTCTTAGCTAACACGTATTATTATTATTAAAATACAGTGTTGGAACCAAATAACAACTTAAAATTCATTTGAAATATCAATTATATCTTGAATGACTTTATTAAAATAAATTTAAATGATATGAAACATGTAAATAGAGAGAAAAAACAGGGTAGGAAATATGAACGATATAATTCATAGAATTTAGATTGGATAAGTTTGAATCCAATTTTGGATATTGTCTTCAACAACATCCATTTCCGCATTCATTAAAGTACGGAATTACTCTTGGGAAATTTTATACAATTTTATATTATCGACTAATAAAAGTAGTATTTTTACATAGTTTTAAATTATGTTGTAGGTTTTTAAATATTATTACATCCTGTAACGCACGAGGCCGATCGAAATATGTTTATTAACGATACAAATTTACGGTTATTATTCTCGACATTTGTAAGACTCCAAACCCACATTCCAACCATTTTTATATTATCAACTATAAACTAATATATAACGGCTTAATTATTAACAAGGTACTAAATTAATTAATTAACTTATTGAATGGAAAAAAATTAGTATCTAAAGAAGAAGTTGGAATAATAAATTATTTATTATATTCAATAATCCTATTTCAGCCTACTCTCCCGCCACCATTTTTCAATTCATAAACATGGTTTCTGAAATATCATTATTACTAAAATTGGAAATCATTGGTTTTTAGAAAATGCCTGGATTATAATGTATTTGTATATAATTCCATATAGGTACATACTACAACTTATCAGCGATAGAGAAAACTAATAAATATTTAAAATGGAGGGTCCGACTCCCGTGGACACTCGAATGGATTTCCTCGGCAATTTTGTACAAAAAACACTAAAATTGAAGCCGGAGAAATGGACACGGATGACTGGTGCTGATGAGCATAAAGCTGTTGTAATGAAATTTCTGGAAAGGCCGAATCCAGTATTGTTGGTTGTTGTGCTAACACATACTGCTCAGTTAGTTGCTGCCAATGGATTTCCTTTGGCACAACTTAAAACCAAAGGTACTGTACTTAACGAATTATATTATTGACTAATAATGTGAGGTACATATTTAAAAAAAAATCTGGAATAAATTAACTATAAATATAAAGGACTTCTTGATGTGTAATTTGTTATTTTATAGCCGATGCTATATCCAAACAATACAAATTCTGTGAAATATTTTAATAGATAATAAGACTCAACCAAAATTATAAACCTGTTCACTACTGATCTCAAGAATGAATCCCAATAGCCGTACCGAGCGTGCAGTATTCCAATGTATAACTGCATTTTAGGTACTCCTCAACAGAGGTGGAATTAGTTCTATGAATACGGTAATATGGTATAACTATACAGTGGAATACAGCACGCTCGGTACTACTATTGATATTCCATTCTTAAGAGGAGTATTTTTGGACTATAGCACCCCAAATAAACTAATTATTACAAATCAAGATATCATGAAAATCATCATGGAACAGGCTATACTTATTCTGCCGTTTATTTTTTGTTAAAACCTAGCATCTACTGATCTCAGTCTTTCCTGCGATCCGAGAAACATTGCATTTTTGATACTGCAGACCAAAGAATTAACAGATGGCCTGCAGACGGAAATGATCTAAATTTTTATTTTGAACGAAGCTTATGCAGTGTGGCATTGCAATTGTTACTACAAGTTTTACTGTGAAACTTGGGTACTGCTCCTGGTATTTTTTTCTTTGACAGTTGCTAGTCTCTTCAGGACATGACACCTTTAAGATAAACATCTGTTTATCCTCGAGTTTTAACAGTTATGGTCGGCTTGTTTATTAAGAAAACCTTGCTTTGTGTGACGTATTTTGCACTCAACGTCAAATATAAAGGCAGTAGTACTCTATTTATTTCTCTGCAGCCAATTTTCTCATTTCACACTGTCTATACAGATGTAGATATTAGGTTAAATAAAAATATACCTGAACTACAAACTATCAACAAAAAAATTATTACTGTTCTGCATTTATTATTTAATTCAAATTTTGCTACTTTTATCTGTGTGGAAAGTTATTTTCAATAAAGAAATTATATTTATATTACTAACCATTTGTAAACATTTTAATATGTTAATCCTGGTGTATATACAAAAATGGTATTTAATATCGTGTGTCGCGGATTACAGTGGTAAGAGTAAGTCATATCAAAAGTTATTTAAATTATCATTTCGAGCTTAAGATCGTACGAGTACATTTTTATTTCATTTGAATTTTGTATATTGGACTTGATTTACTTGTTTGTCGTTAACATGGAGCCATTTCAAAATTAATCCACAGACCATCATATTCTTGCGATGACGGTAGTTCAGCAAAAATAGAACTGTACTAAACACGTGGCGCCCTCCTGGTTCTAAATATTTTTGGATTCTTCTTAAACACTTTCAAATAGTCATGAATATGATGAATGGTATTGAGCTTAGCGCTTGTTCTTGTTTTAATTTCTAGTTATTTGCGAATTCTTCCGACGTTTCGTGTCCTGTGCTGATATAATTAGATGTCTTTTAATTGCTTCAATAATTTTTTGTCTATCCGCAATTTTTCCAATATCTTCCACATTACTTGCTGCATCAAATCTGAAATGCTTTTTCCAAGTCTGTAAGAGCTATGAATAATTTGTTGATTTGCCTCGTTGTATTTTCTATATGTGGTCCTGTGTTTTCTTTTCCGAGCCTGCTCTAGGCTTTGTGTAAAGAGCTTTCTACTGCCTATCTTGGTTTATTTTCTTGGATTACCTCGTATACTTTAGCCGTTGTACATAGTAGCGACATTCTATTATAATTACAGCAGTCTCTATATTTTCGCTTGTTGTGAATAGAGAAAATTACTGCCTTTTCTCAATCTTTCAGATTATTTCCAACTTCCATATTCTGTTTAGCATCTCTAGTAGTATTTGTCTCCTTCTCCCATCTATATCAGTTATTATGGTTTTATATTGTCGTCTCTCGGGTTTTTCTGTTTCTTAGTTATTCAGGTACGGTTTTCGTTTCTTTTTCTGTGAAATTTCTTATTTCATTGCTAATTATTGTGTTTTCATTTTCTTCGACTCCATTTTTGAGTGGTTCTACCGTCTAGAAATTATTAAAAAAATTTATAAACCTACAAGGAAACGTTCAAAATTAGATATGTTAACTAGTCTGAATTTGAGAAAAATTGTTGTTAGTATATTATTATACGTAATAAATTCTAGAAATAAGTTTAAAACAATTAATACATGTACAATTTAATATAATCGAAAACTTATAACTCAAATTGATATTTACGTACACATTTTAAAATTTCGTAAAAATTAACAAAATGCATTTTTATACAGGTGTCTATTTCATCAAACGAGCACCAATGCCCGTACCTAAGATAAACACTGCTGAATCGCTTATCATGGGAGATTTGGCATGTAAAGTTATCGATCAACTAGCAACCATTGTAGATGAAGTAAGGCATTATTGTTGCATCTTGAAACGGCTATTAAATTTTGTTTTTGCAGATATTCGTTCCATTATTATCAAATCCACTAAATCACCAAAGATGGCCAGCCGTTATTGCGCAAGACGTACAGAAACATGTTCATAGTTTAAAAAGTACTGTATATCAAGTAAAAGGCCAAGTAAATGGTCAAACTGTGTTACCAATGCCAGTTGGTGTTGAAAAAGTTGAGCAAGCTGAAATTGAACTTGTTGAAAGGTACATAAATGCACAAATTGTCTAATACATGTAAATATATGTTTCTGTATTACAAAAAATTATAATCGCTATAATTCATTCCATTAATAAAAACTGAAAAATAACTTACCGTACAAATATCAAACAAATGTCAAAAATAGATTGACATACTTTTTGAAATGGATGATATCTAAAGGAAATATCGAAAGAAATAGACAATTAGCCATAACAGCAGTATATTTCCCTTCAAGAACACGGTAAAAAAATTAAATGAAGAATATTCAATATATATCCAAAATATCCTCAGTGGGGTTCAATATTTGTGAATTATAAAGGCAAAGAACACAAGAAAGCAATGATTATAAAAGGTTGCAGGCATATCTATACAGTCAAACCAACTTAAAGCCTTTCAGTTAAAGGCGTACAGACAAGACACCACATCTAATAAATTTCTTTGTTTCTAACGAAATATCAGGAAACTACATAGATGTAGAAACTGACTACGATCTTTCATCAGAACATTGACCATCAACAATTATAACCAAAGAAAAATTAACTTCTCAGTGCAATCCAAACACAAACTGGGAATTATTCAAGAAATATCTGAACGAAAATATTGATCTACAAATTTCATTCAAACAACAAACGATTTCGACGAAGCAGTCGACACTACAACAAATATAACAAACTCAGCATAACATTCTACAACGCCGAATAAGGGCTAGAATATAAAACGATCCAAAGTATTCAAAATACGTAAAAGACAAAATGAATGATAAAAGGAAAGCCGTACATCGATGACAATAAACCAGACTTCCAAGCAATAAAAATCTAAATAATTTATCAACGACATTAATGAGATTGCTATACAAAAGCATTATATTTTTAATCGTATATAAGAAATCTCTCATTCTATTTGCATGACAACTACTCATTCTGGAAATAAACGAAAAACTAAAATGGCCAAAACAACATATAGCTCCAATCCACAAAGAAGAGGAAACATGGGTTAAACAAGATAAAGACAAAGAGGAAGTATTTGCGGAGTATATTTTCAAAGATATTGAACCGAATCCTCCAACACAACTAAATGAAGAAAAATACCATTTTTACAATAATATATTTATACGGTATACGAGCCCAAATTCATAATAGTTGGACCAGTAAAATATTTTCACCATTCCGCACAACAAAGATAATTTATGAAGGATATGGCTTTAAAAAAAAATTGTTGTTATGAAAATTAAACTATACTCTTTTATTATAAAATAAAAAAATACTACATTTAATTTGGTTCGTAAAAAAAATAAATAATTGATTTTGCACAATATTTGCTCTCGTCATAATAGTTGGACTATTTACAGATATATTTAAATTTCTCAAATTGATTTCAATTTAATATTTAATTACATCACTTTTCGATGAAATCACTTCCGAAATTCGTTTTGGCATAGAATTTACTAGTAATTGACAAAATTTCGGAGTAAAAGAGTTCCAAATTATGCTTAGTTTCTTCTTTAACTCTGGTTTGGTACGTGCTGGATTCTTTCGCAATTCTTTTTTCATTTTCCCCCACAATGTTTCTATTGGAGACAGATCTGGGCTGGATGATGGCCAATCTAATATTGGAATATTATTTTCTGCAATCCAACTCTTACTTTTACGAGATGTATGGCACGAAGCACCATCCTGTTGGAATGTGTACTCCCCATAACCGTTTTGCAAACGAGGAATCGACGGTAAAAGATGATCTTGGAGTATTGCTATATACTTATCGGTATTTACAATGCCATCAACAACATGAAGATTGCCTACTCCGTTTGCTGACATGCAACCCCATACCATGACCGAAGCAGGAAATTTAACTTTCCGTTTAAGGCAATCTTTTTGAAACGGTTCATTTTTCTTTCGAAGTATTCTACTCCTTTCATCTCCGACACAGACCTCAAAACGCGACTCGTCACTCCATATTATCGCGTCCCATTCCCTCTGACACCAATTCTTGCGGTATTTTGCCCATTTCAACCGGTTCTTGCGTTGCAAATCCGTTAACAAAGGTTTTGATTTTGCGTGTGGATTTTGAAAAATTGTAATAATAATTTAAGTTTAATAAATATAGCCAATTTTTTGAAAAGCTCTTAATGTAGTACTAGCTGATACTAGTTTACCAAGTGCATTTCCTCATTTTGTAGAAATTTCCGATGTAGAAGAACGACGGTTTGCTCTCACTATTTTTGCCAACATACGGTAATCGGCCGGAGAAAATGATGACGGGCGCCCTGTCTTTTTTTAAATCAACAAATCCACTTTTTTATAATTTTTTATTATGTTCCGAATGGTCGATCGCGATAAATTTAATTCTGCTGCGATCTTATAAGCAGATTTACCGCTTTTTGCAAAATTTACGATTACTTTTCTTAAATCCATGGATAACGCCTTACCACGAGCCATGATTACGAATAACTGATATATTAATAAAGTGAGGTTAGTATTGACTCGTGTGGTACGTATCTGGAGATGTATATTGGGCAGAAGAGTCAGAGGGGGAAACAATAAAGTAAAAAGGACTAATTGATAATATATTGTATATTTCGCCGTAAATTATGTCGGCTTCTTCAGCAACTGTGGAAATGGAAACACAAGATCTAAATCATTGCATGTGTAGACTTACATAGTAGTAACAACATAAAATGTAGAGAGAAATTTAACAATGTCATCTATGATATAAAATGAATATAAAACAATGAAAGTCTAAAACTACTTACATTAATTTAAACACTAAACAAAAAAATGTGGCTCGTTGTGGCCATTTTGTCGAGACAACTGACATGTGTAGTTAAGTTGTGTGTGAAGGAAGTTTTGTGTTGGCGGGAAAATTGAAAATGTCTTATTCTGTGATTTTTCTTAAAATGATTTTATATGCGAGCGATAGGTGTTGTGTATCAATATGTAGATTTATGCTTGTTGGGTCCGTTTGTATGTATGTGGATTCCAGGAATAGTCTGGGTTTATAATGTTGTTCGGTATCTATGATTTTTGTGTTGTCGAAGTCGAAAGTGTGGTTGTTTGTAACGGAATGTTGTGTGAGGGCGGTTTGGTGTGTTAAAGTGGGGTCGTTGATTTTTTTTCTGTATTTGGTGGTGGTGTATTTATGCTGTTGTATTCGTTTATGGAGATACTGTTTTGTTTGTCCGATATATGTGGCGTTGCAGTTTGTACAATGTATTCTGTATATTAAATTTGATTTGAATAGGGGGTGGATTTTTGTTTTGTGTCTGTTATATAGGTGCCCCGTTAAGTTGGAAGGTTTGTGCGCTATTGTTATGTTGTGCGGTTTGAAAATTATGGAGAGTTTTTCAGATAATTGTTTATTGTAGGGGATGGATATGTATTCTGTGTTGCTAGTGATGGGGTTTGTGGTTGTAGAAGGGTGGTTGGAGTAAAGAATGCTGTTGAGAAGTTTTGTTGGGTAGTTGTTTTTCTTTAGATCGGAAAAGAGAAGGGCTAAGTTTTTGTGGTGGAACACTGGATTGCTAAGTTTTATTATTCTATTTTTAAGGTTTTTGATGAGATTAATTTTGTGTGCTCCACCACAAAAACTTAGCCCTTCTCTTTTCCGATCTAAAGAAAAACAACTACCCAACAAAACTTCTCAACAGCATTCTTTACTCCAACCACCCTTCTACAACCACAAACCCCATCACTAGCAACACAGAATACATATCCATCCCCTACAATAAACAATTATCTGAAAAACTCTCCATAATTTTCAAACCGCACAACATAACAATAGCGCACAAACCTTCCAACTTAACGGGGCACCTATATAACAGACACAAAACAAAAATCCACCCCCTATTCAAATCAAATTTATTATACAGAATACATTGTACAAACTGCAACGCCACATATATCGGACAAACAAAACAGTATCTCCATAAACGAATACAACCGCATAAATACACCACCACCAAATACAGAAACAAAATCAACGACCCCACTTTAACACACCAAACCGCCCTCACACAACATTCCGTTACAAACAACCACACTTTCGACTTCGACAACACAAAAATCATAGATACCGAACAACATTATAAACCCAGACTATTCCTGGAATCCACATACATACAAACGGACCCAACAAGCATAAATCTACATATTGATACACAACACCTATCGCTCGCATATAAAAACATTTTAAGAAAAATCACAGAATAAGACATTTTCAATTTTCCCGCCAACACAAAACTTCCTTCACACACAACTTAACTACACATGTCAGTTGTCTCGACAAAATGGCCACAACGAGCCACATTTTTTTGTTTAGTGTTTAAATTAATGTAAGTAGTTTTAGACTTTCATTGTTTTATATTCATTTTATATCATAGATGACATTGTTAAATTTCTCTCTACATTTTATGTTGTTACTACTATGTAAGTCTACACATGCAATGATTTAGATCTTGTGTTTCCATTTCCACAGTTGCTGAAGAAGCCGACATAATTTACGGCGAAATATACAATATATTATCAATTAGTCCTTTTTACTTTATTGTTTCCCCCTCTGACTCTTCTGCCCAATATACATCTCCAGAACTGATATATTATTGGTAAATTCATGTTACTGAACATGTTTTGAGGTGTAATAGACAATAGAAAGCCACTCGCTACGAAATAAATCAGTCTGTTTCAAGTCCATGCGTATTAGTCCAACTATTATGACGAGAGCAAATATTGTACAATATCAATTATTTATTTTTTTACGAACCAAATTAAATGTAGTATTTTTTATTTTATAATAAAAGAGTATAGTTTAATTTTCATAACAACAATTTTTTTTTTAAAGCCATATCCTTCATAAATTATCTTTGTTGTGCGGAATGGTGAAAATATTTTACTGGTCCAACTATTATGAATTTGGGCTCGTACTCCTGTATAAATCTTTTGAAAATTTTGCATGGCTCATGGTTTAGTACATGCAAAACAAATGAAATTCAATAACATTTGATAAACGAAACAAAATTCGTTGTGTAAACTGAAAACTATTACACAGATTTTCGTATGAAGCCATACCTACATAAATTATTTTTTGTCTATAATCTTTTGTTTACCAAATATTATTGAATTTCAATTGTTTTGCATGTACATAACACATTTAGATGCAATTGTTTTATACCAAATTTTCATGGCACACTACGAAGATCATTCTATTTGCCATACTTTTTAATTTTTCTTCAAAACTAAAACAGATATTTATATAAACGAATACACTATTGTACACAGAAAAAATAACGCTTTCTATCTAAAGAAAATTTAACTATGGTTTCCATTTAAAAAATTCAACTTGCATGCTGTATCTCCAGAAATATCTATTAAAAAAAAATTTCATCAAATTCGTGGAAAAGTTTCTTATGTATGCTAAAATATTTATTTGAAACTTTTTTCAATATTTTTTGTACTTTGTGAGTTATAACAGAAAATAAAATTTCGAGAAAATCACACTTTTGTCATTATCTAGTGAGCCATGCAAAATTTTCAAAATATGAAATCGCCATTAACATTGGCCCTTAAATGCGCCATTTTTGTCTAATTTAACCGACCTTGTATCTCTTATAGTTTCCGAGATCCCTGTAGTGGCCCGTTTAGATAGGACACCCTATATATATATATATATATATATATATATATATATATATATGGATTGCTAAGTTTTATTATTCTATTTTTAAGGTTTTTGATGAGATTAATTTTGTGTGCTCCACCACAAAAACTTAGCCCTTCTCTTTTCCGATCTAAAGAAAAACAACTACCCAACAAAACTTCTCAACAGCATTCTTTACTCCAACCACCCTTCTACAACCACAAACCCCATCACTAGCAACACAGAATACATATCCATCCCCTACAATAAACAATTATCTGAAAAACTCTCCATAATTTTCAAACCGCACAACATAACAATAGCGCACAAACCTTCCAACTTAACGGGGCACCTATATAACAGACACAAAACAAAAATCCACCCCCTATTCAAATCAAATTTAATATACAGAATACATTGTACAAACTGCAACGCCACATATATCGGACAAACAAAACAGTATCTCCATAAACGAATACAACAGCATAAATACACCACCACCAAATACAGAAACAAAATCAACGACCCCACTTTAACACACCAAACCGCCCTCACACAACATTCCGTTACAAACAACCACACTTTCGACTTCGACAACACAAAAATCATAGATACCGAACAACATTATAAACCCAGACTATTCCTGGAATCCACATACATACAAACGGACCCAACAAGCATAAATCTACATATTGATACACAACACCTATCGCTCGCATATAAAAACATTTTAAGAAAAATCACAGAATAAGACATTTTCAATTTTCCCGCCAACACAAAACTTCCTTCACACACAACTTAACTACACATGTCAGTTGTCTCGACAAAATGGCCACAACGAGCCACATTTTTTTGTTTAGTGTTTAAATTAATGTAAGTAGTTTTAGACTTTCATTGTTTTATATTCATTTTATATCATAGATGACAT
The DNA here is from genome assembly GCA_963422195.1 of Carabus problematicus. NCBI lineage: Eukaryota > Metazoa > Arthropoda > Insecta > Coleoptera > Carabidae > Carabus > Carabus problematicus. Next base: position 12,748,365 of record OY728581.1, on the reverse strand, counting down.
TGTTAAATTTCTCTCTACATTTTATGTTGTTACTACTATGTAAGTCTACACATGCAATGATTTAGATCTTGTGTTTCCATTTCCACAGTTGCTGAAGAAGCCGACATAATTTACGGCGAAATATACAATATATTATCAATTAGTCCTTTTTACTTTATTGTTTCCCCCTCTGACTCTTCTGCCCAATATACATCTCCAGAACTGATATATTATTGGTAAATTCATGTTACTGAACATGTTTTGAGGTGTAATAGACAATAGAAAGCCACTCGCTACGAAATAAATCAGTCTGTTTCAAGTCCATGCGTATTAGTCCAACTATTATGACGAGAGCAAATATTGTACAATATCAATTATTTATTTTTTTACGAACCAAATTAAATGTAGTATTTTTTATTTTATAATAAAAGAGTATAGTTTAATTTTCATAACAACAATTTTTTTTTTAAAGCCATATCCTTCATAAATTATCTTTGTTGTGCGGAATGGTGAAAATATTTTACTGGTCCAACTATTATGAATTTGGGCTCGTACTCCTGTATAAATCTTTTGAAAATTTTGCATGGCTCATGGTTTAGTACATGCAAAACAAATGAAATTCAATAACATTTGATAAACGAAACAAAATTCGTTGTGTAAACTGAAAACTATTACACAGATTTTCGTATGAAGCCATACCTACATAAATTATTTTTTGTCTATAATCTTTTGTTTACCAAATATTATTGAATTTCAATTGTTTTGCATGTACATAACACATTTAGATGCAATTGTTTTATACCAAATTTTCATGGCACACTACGAAGATCATTCTATTTGCCATACTTTTTAATTTTTCTTCAAAACTAAAACAGATATTTATATAAACGAATACACTATTGTACACAGAAAAAATAACGCTTTCTATCTAAAGAAAATTTAACTATGGTTTCCATTTAAAAAATTCAACTTGCATGCTGTATCTCCAGAAATATCTATTAAAAAAAAATTTCATCAAATTCGTGGAAAAGTTTCTTATGTATGCTAAAATATTTATTTGAAACTTTTTTCAATATTTTTTGTACTTTGTGAGTTATAACAGAAAATAAAATTTCGAGAAAATCACACTTTTGTCATTATCTAGTGAGCCATGCAAAATTTTCAAAATATGAAATCGCCATTAACATTGGCCCTTAAATGCGCCATTTTTGTCTAATTTAACCGACCTTGTATCTCTTATAGTTTCCGAGATCCCTGTAGTGGCCCGTTTAGATAGGACACCCTATATATATATATATATATATATATATATATATATATATATATATATGGATTGCTAAGTTTTATTATTCTATTTTTAAGGTTTTTGATGAGATTAATTTTGTGTGCTCCACCACAAAAACTTAGCCCTTCTCTTTTCCGATCTAAAGAAAAACAACTACCCAACAAAACTTCTCAACAGCATTCTTTACTCCAACCACCCTTCTACAACCACAAACCCCATCACTAGCAACACAGAATACATATCCATCCCCTACAATAAACAATTATCTGAAAAACTCTCCATAATTTTCAAACCGCACAACATAACAATAGCGCACAAACCTTCCAACTTAACGGGGCACCTATATAACAGACACAAAACAAAAATCCACCCCCTATTCAAATCAAATTTAATATACAGAATACATTGTACAAACTGCAACGCCACATATATCGGACAAACAAAACAGTATCTCCATAAACGAATACAACAGCATAAATACACCACCACCAAATACAGAAACAAAATCAACGACCCCACTTTAACACACCAAACCGCCCTCACACAACATTCCGTTACAAACAACCACACTTTCGACTTCGACAACACAAAAATCATAGATACCGAACAACATTATAAACCCAGACTATTCCTGGAATCCACATACATACAAACGGACCCAACAAGCATAAATCTACATATTGATACACAACACCTATCGCTCGCATATAAAAACATTTTAAGAAAAATCACAGAATAAGACATTTTCAATTTTCCCGCCAACACAAAACTTCCTTCACACACAACTTAACTACACATGTCAGTTGTCTCGACAAAATGGCCACAACGAGCCACATTTTTTTGTTTAGTGTTTAAATTAATGTAAGTAGTTTTAGACTTTCATTGTTTTATATTCATTTTATATCATAGATGACATTGTTAAATTTCTCTCTACATTTTATGTTGTTACTACTATGTAAGTCTACACATGCAATGATTTAGATCTTGTGTTTCCATTTCCACAGTTGCTGAAGAAGCCGACATAATTTACGGCGAAATATACAATATATTATCAATTAGTCCTTTTTACTTTATTGTTTCCCCCTCTGACTCTTCTGCCCAATATACATCTCCAGAACTGATATATTATTGGTAAATTCATGTTACTGAACATGTTTTGAGGTGTAATAGACAATAGAAAGCCACTCGCTACGAAATAAATCAGTCTGTTTCAAGTCCATGCGTATTAGTCCAACTATTATGACGAGAGCAAATATTGTACAATATCAATTATTTATTTTTTTACGAACCAAATTAAATGTAGTATTTTTTATTTTATAATAAAAGAGTATAGTTTAATTTTCATAACAACAATTTTTTTTTTAAAGCCATATCCTTCATAAATTATCTTTGTTGTGCGGAATGGTGAAAATATTTTACTGGTCCAACTATTATGAATTTGGGCTCGTACTCCTGTATAAATCTTTTGAAAATTTTGCATGGCTCATGGTTTAGTACATGCAAAACAAATGAAATTCAATAACATTTGATAAACGAAACAAAATTCGTTGTGTAAACTGAAAACTATTACACAGATTTTCGTATGAAGCCATACCTACATAAATTATTTTTTGTCTATAATCTTTTGTTTACCAAATATTATTGAATTTCAATTGTTTTGCATGTACATAACACATTTAGATGCAATTGTTTTATACCAAATTTTCATGGCACACTACGAAGATCATTCTATTTGCCATACTTTTTAATTTTTCTTCAAAACTAAAACAGATATTTATATAAACGAATACACTATTGTACACAGAAAAAATAACGCTTTCTATCTAAAGAAAATTTAACTATGGTTTCCATTTAAAAAATTCAACTTGCATGCTGTATCTCCAGAAATATCTATTAAAAAAAATTTTCATCAAATTCGTGGAAAAGTTTCTTATGTATGCTAAAATATTTATTTGAAACTTTTTTCAATATTTTTTGTACTTTGTGAGTTATAACAGAAAATAAAATTTCGAGAAAATCACACTTTTGTCATTATCTAGTGAGCCATGCAAAATTTTCAAAATATGAAATCGCCATTAACATTGGCCCTTAAATGCGCCATTTTTGTCTAATTTAACCGACCTTGTATCTCTTATAGTTTCCGAGATCCCTGTAGTGGCCCGTTTAGATAGGACACCCTATATATATATATATATATATATATATATATATATATATATATGGATTGCTAAGTTTTATTATTCTATTTTTAAGGTTTTTGATGAGATTAATTTTGTGTGCTCCACCACAAAAACTTAGCCCTTCTCTTTTCCGATCTAAAGAAAAACAACTACCCAACAAAACTTCTCAACAGCATTCTTTACTCCAACCACCCTTCTACAACCACAAACCCCATCACTAGCAACACAGAATACATATCCATCCCCTACAATAAACAATTATCTGAAAAACTCTCCATAATTTTCAAACCGCACAACATAACAATAGCGCACAAACCTTCCAACTTAACGGGGCACCTATATAACAGACACAAAACAAAAATCCACCCCCTATTCAAATCAAATTTAATATACAGAATACATTGTACAAACTGCAACGCCACATATATCGGACAAACAAAACAGTATCTCCATAAACGAATACAACAGCATAAATACACCACCACCAAATACAGAAACAAAATCAACGACCCCACTTTAACACACCAAACCGCCCTCGCACAACATTCCGTTACAAACAACCACACTTTCGACTTCGACAACACAAAAATCATAGATACCGAACAAACATTATAAACCCAGACTATTCCTGGAATCCACATACATACAAACGGACCCAACAAGCATAAATCTACATATTGATACACAACACCTATCGCTCGCATATAAAAACATTTTAAGAAAAATCACAGAATAAGACATTTTCAATTTTCCCGCCAACACAAAACTTCCTTCACACACAACTTAACTACACATGTCAGTTGTCTCGACAAAATGGCCACAACGAGCCACATTTTTTTGTTTAGTGTTTAAATTAATGTAAGTAGTTTTAGACTTTCATTGTTTTATATTCATTTTATATCATAGATGACATTGTTAAATTTCTCTCTACATTTTATGTTGTTACTACTATGTAAGTCTACACATGCAATGATTTAGATCTTGTGTTTCCATTTCCACAGTTGCTGAAGAAGCCGACATAATTTACGGCGAAATATACAATATATTATCAATTAGTCCTTTTTACTTTATTGTTTCCCCCTCTGACTCTTCTGCCCAATATACATCTCCAGAACTGATATATTATTGGTAAATTCATGTTACTGAACATGTTTTGAGGTGTAATAGACAATAGAAAGCCACTCGCTACGAAATAAATCAGTCTGTTTCAAGTCCATGCGTATTAGTCCAACTATTATGACGAGAGCAAATATTGTACAATATCAATTATTTATTTTTTTACGAACCAAATTAAATGTAGTATTTTTTATTTTATAATAAAAGAGTATAGTTTAATTTTCATAACAACAATTTTTTTTTTAAAGCCATATCCTTCATAAATTATCTTTGTTGTGCGGAATGGTGAAAATATTTTACTGGTCCAACTATTATGAATTTGGGCTCGTACTCCTGTATAAATCTTTTGAAAATTTTGCATGGCTCATGGTTTAGTACATGCAAAACAAATGAAATTCAATAACATTTGATAAACGAAACAAAATTCGTTGTGTAAACTGAAAACTATTACACAGATTTTCGTATGAAGCCATACCTACATAAATTATTTTTTGTCTATAATCTTTTGTTTACCAAATATTATTGAATTTCAATTGTTTTGCATGTACATAACACATTTAGATGCAATTGTTTTATACCAAATTTTCATGGCACACTACGAAGATCATTCTATTTGCCATACTTTTTAATTTTTCTTCAAAACTAAAACAGATATTTATATAAACGAATACACTATTGTACACAGAAAAAATAACGCTTTCTATCTAAAGAAAATTTAACTATGGTTTCCATTTAAAAAATTCAACTTGCATGCTGTATCTCCAGAAATATCTATTAAAAAAAAATTTCATCAAATTCGTGGAAAAGTTTCTTATGTATGCTAAAATATTTATTTGAAACTTTTTTCAATATTTTTTGTACTTTGTGAGTTATAACAGAAAATAAAATTTCGAGAAAATCACACTTTTGTCATTATCTAGTGAGCCATGCAAAATTTTCAAAATATGAAATCGCCATTAACATTGGCCCTTAAATGCGCCATTTTTGTCTAATTTAACCGACCTTGTATCTCTTATAGTTTCCGAGATCCCTGTAGTGGCCCGTTTAGATAGGACACCCTATATATATATATATATATATATATATATATATATATATATATATATATATATATATATATATATATATATATATATATATATATATATATATATATATATATATATATATATATATATATATATATATATATATATATATATATATATATATATATATATATATATATATATATATATATATATATATATATATATATATATATATATATATATATATATATATATATATATATATATATATATATATATATATATATATATATATATATATATATATATATATATATATATATATATATATATATATATATATATATATATATATATATATATATATATATATATATATATATATATATATATATATATATATATATATATATATATATATATATATATATATATATATATATATATATATATATATATATATATATATATATATATATATATATATATATATATATATATATATATATATATATATATATATATATATATATATATATATATATATATATATATATATATATATATAATATATATATATATATATATATATTATATATATATATATATATATATATATATATATATATATATATATATATATATATATATATATATATATATATATATATATATATATATATATATATATATATATATATATATATATATATATATATATATATATATATATATATATATATATATATATATATATATATATATATATATATATATATATATATATATATATATATATATATATATATATATATATATATATATATATATATAGGGTGACCCATCTGTGAATGCTCACCATTGGAATCTCCGAAACTATAAGAGATACATGGTCGGTTAAATTAGACAAAAGTTGCGTATTTATGGGCCGATGTTGATGGCGATTTTGTATTTTGAAAATATTGCATGGCTTACTAGATAATGACAAAAGTGTGATTTTCTCGAATTTTTATTTTACTTTATAAGTCAGAAGGTATTGGAAATATTGAAAAAAGCTTCAAATAAATATTTTAGTATAACTAATAAGCCTTTTGATGAATCATATGAATTTTTTTTTTACTAGATATTGCCGAAGATACAGCCTGCAACTTTAATTTTTTAAATGGGAACCATAGTTAATTTTAATCCAGTTCAAAAGTGCTATTTTTTCTCTTTACAATGATGTATTTGTTTACCTAAATATCTTTTTTAGTTTCGAAGAAAAACTAAAAAGTAAGAAAATAAATGATTTTTGTAGTGTGCCATGAAAATTTGGTATAAAATAACTGCAACTAAATATGTTATAAACCTGCAAAACAATTGAAATTCAATAATATTTGGTAAACAACAGATTAGAGACAAAAAATAATTTATGTAGGTATGGGCTTCATACGAGAATCTGTCTACTAGCTTTGAGTTTACGCAACGACTTTTGTTTCGTTTATCAAATGTTGTTGAATTTCAATTGTTTTGCACGTACATAACATATTTAGTTCCAGTTGTTTTATACCAAATTTTCATGGCACACTACAAAAATCATTCAATTTATCTTACTTTTTAGTTTTTCTTCGAAACTAAAAAAGATATTTAGGTAAACAAATACATCATTGTAAAGAGAAAAAATAGCACTTTTGAACTGGATTAAAATTAACTATGGTTCCCATTAAAAAAATTAAAGTTACAGGCTGTAACTTCAGCAATATCTAGTAAAAAAAATTTCATATGATTCATCAAAAGGCTTATTAGTTATACTAAAATATTTATTTGAAGCTTTTTTCAATATTTCCAATACGTTCCGACTTATAAAATAAAATAAAAATTCGAGAAAATCACACTTTTGTCATTATCTAGTAAACCATGCAATATTTTCAAAATACAAAACCGCCATCAACATCGGCCCATAAATACGCAACTTTTGTCTAATTTAACCGACCTTGTATCTCTTATAGTTTCGGAGATTCCAATGGTGAGCATTCACAGATGGGTCACCCTGTATATATATATATATATATATATATATATATATATATATATATATATATATATATATATATATAAATTATTTCCTAAAACTTTATTGTGTTGAAGATCTGGTTTTTCTCCATTTCACTTTTCAAATGGAGCCTTTGTAGCTTTTGTAAGTAAACGATTCTGTAGATAGTTCGCTGTACCGATTGCTTCCCCTCAGTACTTAATCAGTAGGATAGCGTCCAGTAGTATACATCTGGATGACTCACTTCTGATATCTTTCCGAGTGACTGAATTTGCATTGAGTCACAAACATCAGTGTGAATGAGATCCAGTTTGTTTCGCTCGATTTATACTGGCACTAAGAAATGGTTCTTTTGTGGAACTGATGCATTTACGAATTCAAGGCAATAGTTGAGTTTTATTCCTATTTCAAGATTATTACGCTCTATTTTCTTGATTGCTTTTGAGTCATTATGTTCATGTCTTCTGTGCCATAAATATTTACTATTTTTTATTCCCACCATGTTCACTCTTTCCGTACAAGACAGTTTGAATAGCAAATACAGTCTCACCTCCATCTAGTTCTAGTGTATACAGTACATCTTTAATCTGAATTCTTGTTGTATTTGTAGGGAATATTTTGCAGTGAAGGTAACCTTCCCCCACTGTTGTCATTGGTCGAAGCTCCAGAGTCCACATACCGTCCTTCTGACGATGACTTACTGGAGTTGATCTTAAAGCAAACGTGAATTCTTGAATTATCGTATTTGTCGTTTATGGCTGAATTTGCCTTATGGTCACCAATTTGTTTCTCATTGTCTCTCATTCTAGGTTTTCATATTGAACAGTCTTTCATTATATGAACTATCTCTTTGCATGTGAAGCATTCACATTGCCTTTTTTCATGTAACTTACAAGGATATGTTTTGCAAACAAATACCCTATAAAAGAGCAGAAGTATAGAGCGTACCGCGATGAACACGTCGACGATACAGCAATGCTAGAATCGCAGGAAAACCAAAGATAAGTAACAAGAATTCTTCAAGGGTCTCTAGACAACGTTCCCTACTTTGGACACAAAAATAGAAAAGAAAAATTAGCGAAACTAAATTATTCACAACAAAACATATTACTTGCTCAGAAGTTACTACATAAAAAGTAAAAGGAAACAACTAAATATCAAAAACGGAAAAGATGTACTGGCTGATAAATACAATTATTGTTAGTAAAATAAAATATCATTATACGGAGTCGTATCTACTAAACCAATATAGACATAAGGTATTAAATCTGGTACTCCACGGTATTTTAACAATACCCTGCACAAAGACATACAAATAAAATACGTACACGAACAAATTAAAAATTTTGCTTCTTCATGGGCTTACAGACTAGATTATCACCATCAACTTGCTGAATAAGGCTAGCGAAATCAGAAGTTTAAAAAGAAAATAAGCCTTGGACTTAAGTGCGTACATAATTTGGCATACCTTACAATAAACAAACAAAACATGGATTATATAAGTTCAGAAGTAACAGCAATGGATGACACCTTCCCGCTAACAAATAAAATATATCACATTTTTTTTGTTATATGAAGGCCAGTTGTAAATTTAAACAAATAAAACATAAATTGTTATTATAATATTAATAAAAAATAATAAAAATTATTAAATAATTACCCTTTTAAAAAGAAAAGTTAGTTTAGTAGCGTTTACTGTGCCCAGTTAGTTCTTTATTTCAAAATTTACTAAATTCAATGATGAAAAAACACGCAATATCCCAGCTGAAGAAACAGTAGCATTTCTCATAATGCGAATTGTTTTTGTTTCCTCGTCTGTTACCCACCCTTAGTTTATTAATAATAACCAGCACTGCATATGATTTCATTTGTTTATTAAATTAGCGTTGAACGAATTATCAAATGAGAAATATTATGATCAATTTAAATCACAATCATCTTTGAAGGTCATCTAAAAATTAGTATATTTAAATTTTCAGCGATGGAGAAATTATAGATTTGTATCTCAAAAGTGCAATAGAGGGCGTAGTTATAAAATGGGCTACACAAATACATGCTGTCTTACAAAATGATTCCTCAGAAGCAGGTGCTGGATTGAATCCAGTTCCTTCAGTTGGTAAGATAGAAGTATACATGAAAATTCTTCCACTTTATTAACAGTGGCTATTTATTCTACAGAAATTATATTTTGGAACTGGCGACTAAGAAATTTACAATTCATATATGAACAACTACGAGATAAACGAGTTAAAAGCATGGCAGTAATATTGGAAAAAACGGATAGTGCTTACTTTGCATGTTTTAAGGATTTATTTAAAAGTGTTGTCGCAGGTACATATTTTTAAGCGTAAATAGTTAATGATGTATTTGTGATAATCGATATACGAGGTCTGGAAAAGTATCCGACCTTATTTTTTGCGAAAACCTGATGGATTTGTATCAAGTGCGCTTGTATGTGCCGATCTTGAACCGCCTGTCGATGGCGTCTGTTGCTGGCAAGCAGCATTTAAGTGGGGTAGTGTGTAGAGCTCTCGTCGGTTTTTCATTGCAAGGAAAATGACTAAACGACTGGGGCAGCGTTACTGCATCAAATTTTACCAGAAATCACTGGTGACGAGTTCTCGGTGTATGGGTACGACCCGAAAACTAAATCCCAGTCGTCACAGTGGATACATTCCACGTCATCAAGACCAAAGAGGCCCGCCGATTGCGCAACAACGTCAAAGTGATGCTGCCTTTTTTTATTCCCACGATGTGGTACACCACGAGTACGCACCACAGGGTCAAACAATCACCAAAGAGTACTACAGGGATGTCCTCCGTCGCCTACGTGATGTTGTGCGGCGCAAGAGACCGAAGGAGACTACTTTGAGGGTTTCCAACGCTCCAGATATGCCATGTTTTTTCCCCGGCCAGAGGTCGGATACTTTTCTAACAGACCTCGTATATATATATATATATATATATATATATATATATATATATATATATATATATATATATATATATATATATATATGTTTTAGCGTTATCAGAAGCTCAAGATATATCTAAATATTTAAAACCTTTATCTAAACATCTAACTCAACTAGAGGAAACCGATTTTGCAGAGTGTGCACCATTGCTAGCACCTCTAATGCACGTAGTATGTCTCGTCTGGTGCAATTCAAATCACTATTGTCAAGTTAAATTTATTGTACTCCTCAAGCAGATAAACAATCTACTTATACAGCAGGTAATGTAGGAGAAAATTGATAAAAAAAGCTAAAAATGTTTAAATTAATACTAAAGTTATTACTAAAGTTCATTTGCCAGGAGGTCATAAAACAGAAATATTTGCAACAATCCATCATCACATTAGATACATATGCATTTGAACCCGCGTAATTTTAGTTTAATTTTAACATAAGCAAATATTACTCAATTATCCTAGGCTTTACTGCCTTTTGCGATGAGAGTTAAAATTGCCTGTACATTTTGGATAGAACTTGTTAATTTTACAAGTTAATTTACTAATCTGGGTTATAGGGAATTAACATGTATTTTTTTTTTTAATTTGAATTTTTCCCAATACCCAATCCATTTTACCAGAAAACTATTATGGAAATAAATGTTAAGAATTAAATCCCGAATGGCTGCTGGGCGAAGCCGTGTCTAGCGACCGGGTACCCTCTACCAACACCACTCTCACCACGCGCCGTTGACGCTCAAAATTTACTTTCACAACAAACCAGTGAAGTCGCAAACTCAAATATGCATATATACATACAGCAACAAAGCCAAAATAAACGAAATATTAAATTTATCACAAAGAAAAACGCACGTGTTTTTTCAGAAGTCAACCGACAATCAATACGATCAAATTTACAATAATATCGTTCTGCGACCTGCAGCTTGGCAGTGAACCCTCTTACCTGCTCAAACAAAAAACTGTTGCCTCCGGTTCGTTACTCTTACAGTTTCTGTATATTTCTAGAGTTCTCTCATAAAGAGAGGCTCTACAATATTGTCTGATTTAGGTGTATTCGTTTATAGTCGGGAAAGACGAGAATTCAGAATTAATTTATTAATATCATGATTTCGTTAGCGACCGTGAACTAATGTGAAATACTACTTGTTTTGATTCATGAAGAGCATTGGTGAAACTAATGAAGCATTGTCTGTTTTCAATAATGATCATTCATTCGAATAAGTTTTTTAGATATATCATAAAATTAACCAGTTCTCCATTTACTGACTATACCCTTTATATTTTTTAGATGTATGGAGTATTAAAATCCACATAGGAGTGACGTCATAAAAAAACAAATGAAGTATTGAGAAGCTCCGCCCCTTATGGCAATACGATGTTCGTATAGATTTTTATGAGTAGAATTTGTAAGAAAGAGATAGCTTGTTTTGTTTATGTCGTGAATAAAATTTATCTGATGTGACGTCACTCCTATATGGATTTGAATACTCTGTACTGCATTTACAGTTACAATTAATGTAAATATTCTCATTGTATTACGTATTGCGTTCAATCGTATGCATAGAAGCATTTTTGTTTACTTTATCAAAATAAAATATTGATAAATACCTCAATAAATAGGACAAAAAATCTCTCTTGTTAACAAACAATATCAGTCTAATTTGTATGAGTAATATGTATCACTTAGAATTTATAAATAATTTGATACAGGTAAACTCTTCATCTTAAATACTATTGGCTGTTATTTATGCAAACAATAGCTATAAAACATGAAATATCCGATTCTTGCGACAAAAGAAATAAAACGGTCATTAAACATCAGCACAAAATTTCTGTTATATTATCGCTTAGACCAGGGTTTCTCAAACTTTTTCCATTTGTGACTCCTTTTATCTGGGCAAATATTTTCGCGACCCCCAGTTCAGAATTATGTAAACTAAGAACACGATTTAAAAACTTTGCTGATAATAAATCATGAAGCATGAAAACAATTCTTGGGTATATATTTTAGTTTTGAGAAGCTTGGGTTTAGACGGGTTGAGAAGTATACACTGCATACTGTTATAGATCAAGTCAAATTTTTATTAACCCAAATAATACATTTCATAGGCAAAACGCTATGTAGATCCATCTTCTATTTTTCATACTGATATAGACGAAGCTCTACAAAGAATTACACTTTCCATATCAATTTTGAAAGATTTTTTGCGAATATTCCATCAATACAAGGATAATTTAGTTATACTTTTCAAAGAAAGAAATCCACAACACTGGACATTTCACTCTAATACTGTGTTTGAAAGATATCAATTGTTCTTAGATAGACTACATACAATACAGGTAATACTGGTGTCTGTTTAACCAAATAATAATGTTAATAAGTATATCTATTTACATGGATAGTGGTTTTTCCACATCGTTTTGGAATTTATGAAATTGGAGAAAATTGAAATCGGCGGTCTGAAGGGTCGTATGCTGAGTGCCCGCATCCGTGGAGTATCAGCTGAGTTTCAACAGTGTTTCTCTGTTTTCGGCAGTAAAACCTATGACGTACTTGATCCTGATGATCCATCATTTCTTTACGATTATGAACAGTTTCAAAAGAAAATATTTGAAATGGATTTAAAACTTGCAGCTGTTTTATGCCAATCATTTGAAGATTGTAATAATTTGGAAAGCATATTTAAGGTAATTATAATGCGTTGAATTTTTCTTTTTTAAACACAGTATTAACTATTTTTCAATGATGGTTCCCATTCTCACTTTCTTGGTGTTTGTGTTTGTTTATATAAATTTATAGATGGGTGAGTAAGAGGTTATCAGATTTTTACGGATTTCACATTTCAGGGTGTCGGGAAGGGCCATGTGGCTTTTACTGGCACACGGTTAATTTTAGAAAATTACAAAAAATAAATATATCATTCACGATATAATAATATTCGGAATATTTTATAACCACGATAAATTGTTGATAAATTTTAATACTTTTGTACCGACATTGTAACACTGGGAAACAGAGTTTTTGTTGACTTATATTTAACACTTGCCTTTAACTAACTTTTGAGTGGGGAATCCAAATATGACATCAGATTTTTTTTCTATTACGTCAATGTTTTATAATACGATATCAAGAAGAAACAAAAACAATATTTTTCTATAATACTACGAAAGCTGGTGTGGATACTTTAGATTAGATAACGCGTTGCTATTGTAACAAGTCACAAGCAGCGCGTCACACATGGTACACATTAAACGATTCTTTTGCGTAAGCTGTACTTTTAGCAGACCCTTCTTTGTTACTGGCCGGATTTGAGATTTCCCTTATGTGGCGTTTCGAAGAATTCTGCACATGCAACTTTGCTCATTCACTTCTCTGTCTTCGCGGTGGTAATTGGGTCGTCATCGGACGACCACGCGCTATCACAACTTGTATTTTCATCGCTGTCTTTTGTTTTATTGTTTATTTCGGTAATATTATTAAATACACTTTTCTTAAATTATCAGTCTAATTTTTATGCAATAAATTAGTGGCGCAGTCAGTTTTTATTTTGTTATCTCATACCTAGTACCTTTTGTTATAATTAGCCCAGTCGGTGGGATCCCGTCTTGTTACACTATAATGAGAAAATAATAACAAGAAGATAGCCATTAGTCATATTTTGCAACATGATCGATATAAGAGTTATGAATGCATACGTAATTTGGAAGGCAATGAACCTCAATTATAAAAACAAATATAAATACGCGGCAATTTTGTAAGTGAATTGGAAAAAATTGTAATAATATTATGGAAATATGAAGAGTAAACCAATCTAAATAGTTTATTCGTAATTCCACATGCAACAGTAATTTAAAATGGGTTGGGGCCTTTAGACCGGGTCGTAATTCTAGCTGTTTAAAATTTCGATAGACGCAGGATAAAATATTTATCAGAAGGAACTAGCGACTACCTATTGAAAATGTGATATAACATTTGGGATAGAAATAAATAACCTAAAACCAGAAGATAAGTACATATACATATATCAAAGCAATTCTGAAACCTCTGAAAAACAAAAGAACTCCAAACAACTATTTTACACCCTCAGCAAAGTTTTGCAAATTATAGATCACTGTTGACACCTGCAAGCTAATATCTTGAACAATACTGTGTGAGTTCCGAAATGATCGATTAACGGTAAATTAGCAATCGCTAATTTCCATCTATATATATGTATCTTTGCCGTTTTGATTGTAACTTCTTCCGTACTGCTATTCCTGTTGACATGGAACGTTTTGATTATGCTACAGTGTTATGCCAGTGATTTATTCGTTTAATATATAATTTTTATTAGGTTAACGACTGTAGTTTTTAAATATCTTACACAGAAGTAATTGTTACTTTTACTTACAAACGATATATGTAATGCAACGAAAATTACATTTGGATATGTAGAATAAATATCAAATGGAATTTTAGTTAAAAGGAAATATTTGGACCAGATTAAACTAGCACGAATTACAGGAATAAATGTGTGAATATGATTGTACTCGTAACTATTATGAATTAAAATTTAACATAAAAGGTTATTTGAATTAACGTAAAACTGTTTGAAAATGTAACAGGAAAATATTCAACAGCAGATGTGTGGATGTTAATGAGACGAGAGAGTGATGAAAGAATATAAATGTGTGTCGGGCGATTAATGAGCAATAATAAATTTGTTATCCCAGCAATGAAAAGGACGTGATCTTACGGGTGTGTGTATACAATGTACATGTATTATTTTAAAAAAATCTTAATTTTCAGTTGATAAATATTGTTGGTACTGTATTGGATAGACCACTCATAAAAGAAGAATTTACAAGCAAATACGTGAAAATATTAATCATGTTAGATGAGGAACTTGACACGTGCCAAGTGCGTATGTGTATTTAAGAAATGTTAGTTAAATAATGCAACATTTTTTTAGGAACTGTTTGAAAATCAAATGAATAATTTCCGAAATTATGGACAGTTTATTGTTGATAAATATATGCCTCCCGTTGCTGGATCATTAAAATGGACACATCAGTTGCGTGAAAGAATTACAATACCTATGAGCTGTTTTAAAAGTCTTCAGCATCCGTAAGTCCTATGCACATTAACATAACGAGTGCACCTCACGTGTTTCCATTCTCATTTGATCCCCGTCTCACCTGTTCCCATTATCATGTGTTCCTATGAACCTCCCAGAGAATTGGAACAAATGAGAAAGGGAACAATTGAGACGGGGAACAAATGAGAACGGGAACATGTGAGACGCTTCGATTATAACACTTTATGACATACTGCTGTGTACATTTTACCACGCAGCATCGTCGACTGCCCGGAATCAATACAGCTAATTAACAAATATGAACAGTTTATGATCCAACTTGCGGAGTTTGATAGCTCATTATACGATGCATGGAGTAAAGTTGTACCAAGACAGATTGCTGATAATCTAAAACAACCTTTGGTGACCAGGAATACTAAAACTAAAGAATTACACTTGAACTTCCATCCTCAGGTATAAATATATCATTGATGATTGGAAAATAGTTAAGATTTTTACATAGACAGACTAACGAATCCTCTATATACCTACGATGTTATAACAATAAATACTAAACTACAGGTGGCTTACGAAAAACATCTTTTTGAAATTATCTGTATTCATTGTCACCCTGCTACACCCAATAATTATATAAAATGTGGATGTTCATGACAATATTGTGCGTGACAAATTATTTATGGTTAATTTTAAGGAGTATGGTGTTAGCGTTACCTTATTAAGAGCACTTACTGTTTTATATAAAAATAATCAAGTAGCTGTTCGTGTGGATGGTAGTTTGAGTACCAGGTTCAGTATTGCCGTAGGGGTTAAACAGGGTTATGTGAGGTCTCCTTGGCTTTTTAATTTATATATGAATGTGTTACATATTACGATGAGCGTTAGAGTGTAAAAATGAAGGACTGAAAATAAATGATTTAATCTGAGAATCAAATGACAAGAATGATCGAGAGTTTAAATAATCAAAGAAAATGTTTGAATTTGGTCATTAATATTTCAAATAATATTTAACCAGGGTTGTGTGATGTCTCCTTGGCATTTTAATTTATATAATAGATGTGTTATTACGATGAGCGTTAGAGTGTAAAAATGATGGTGTTAAAATAAACTTATTTTGTTTTGCAAGCATTAGCAAATGCAGACTATATAGTTATTATGGGCGAATCTGGCGAGAATAATTGAGAGTGTCAGTAATCAAGGAAAATGTTTTAATTTGGTCATACATGTTTCAAAATGTAAGATTTTAGTTTTTAAAAAGGATGAAGTTACGGAATGCAAGATTAACATCGATAGTGACCAAATGGAACAAGTTAATGAATTTGTGTATCTGGTATGTATGGTTTCGAAAGATGGACGAATGAATGCTGAAATTGAAAGAAGAGTACTTGCAATTATAAGCAGAGATAATAGGAGAGCATGAATGATAAGGTGTATGGATATTAATGAAGCGAGAGAGTTATGTATGGATAGGAGGATGTGGCGAGCAATTGTAAGAAAATAAGGAATGAAAGTCCGACTTCTGTGGATGATGTAGGTGGCATTGCTGGCGAAAACTTATTCCATCACAGAAACTGCGTAGTGATTTGGTTAATTTATAATATTTTATAAAGTGATTGTGGGGAAATAAAAAGTCTACTAGCCCAGTAATGGGAAAAGGGTGATGTTATGTACGTTTGTATATTCACAATAAGCAAAAAATAATGATTATTCTATATTTTAAATGCACAGTAGAAACCAAAAGCTCTAGTTGTGTTGCAAAATTAGCCTTTTTAAAGAATAAATGAGATGAGGTTGTATGATGTTTATTTTAATAACAATATTAATGTTTTACTACATCGGAGTCTGTCAGTTAATTATATATTATTTTCAAATAATTATTAAATACATATATACATATATAAAACATATAATACATATAGATCAGGTAAAAACTTGTGAACAATACTCTGACATATTTCGCCACTGACGTAACACCTAGGTTCGACAATACATATTACCTTACAGATAAAGAAAAAATATAGTCTACTGAACCAAGCGGGCACAATGGTAATACACGGCAATTCAGGGAATAGTACAAGTTGGTAACGTAGTAATCGGTATTATAGCTGGTTCAGTTAGCACTTTATATATAGTGCTCAAGAGCTCATGGAGTCTAGAAGAAATGAGATAAAAATCATTCAGTAATTTATCTTCATGAAACCTGGTACGATTTCCATGACATCGTGAAGAACTAGGCAAATAGTTGTGCTAACTGTGCCCTGATAAAATAAAACATAAATACTAACAAAATAAAGCGAATGTGAAAACAAGTGCCGATAAATAAATATATATACCGGGTGTCCCAATAAATCTGGGACATAGGGAATTAACATGTAAAATTGAAAAAGTTGCGATTACTTCTGTATTATATATTTTAGAGCTCTGAAATTTGGTACAGGTGTAGGGATAGGTTATTCGCATTGATTGGTATTAATTAAAATGATATTAATGCTCACATTTCTAATAAAAATGCTTTTAAAAAGTAATAATTAAAAGATGTAGCTTATATAACATTTTTGCAAACATTTATTTACGGCGTTGCTAGCACAACGGTAAGAAGCTTATGTGGTAATTTAAATAATTTATAAATTACCAAATAAGCATCTTGCCGTTGTGCTAGCAACGCCATAAACAATTTTTTGCATAAAATGGTATTTAGCTACATCTATTAATTATTACTTTTTAAAAGCATTTTTATCAGAAATGTGGGCATTAATATCATTTTAATTAATACCAATGAATGCCAATAACCTATCCCTACACCTGTACCAAATTTCAGAGCTCTAAAATGAATAATACAGAAGTAATCTTCAATTTTACATGTTAATTCCCTATGTCCCAGATTTCTTGGGACACCCGGTATATATATATATATATATATATATATATATATATATATCCATATACATACATATATATATATATATATATATATATATATATATAAGACAATTATCTGTACGGATAAACAGTAAACAAAAATATGTTTCTCTGTAAACGAAGTTTAAATTTTATTCAACATGAAACAACATTTATTTACACTATTTACCTGTAAACGAAGAAACGACAATTAAAGTTTACTGTTACCGGTTCTCTATTTACACTATTTGATTTATTTACAATATATATGTTTCTATTATTTATTTGGGTGAAATTGGAGGAACACGAATGCGAGGAAGACCGAGGAGTAAATGGATGAATATGATAGAAAATGTTTTGAGTGAACGTAAAATTATAAGTAGAAATAATAGGAGAGCATGTATGACAAGGTGTATGGATATTAACGAGGCGAGACAGTTATGTATGGATAGGAGTATTTGGCGAGCTATTGTTACAAAATAACGAATGAAAGGCAGTTTTCTATATATATATATATTTTTTTTTATATATATATATTTTTTTTTTTGTGATTGTAGGAAATAAAGGGCCTGCTACCCCAGTAATGGGAAAGGCGTGATGTTATGTATGTATGTATGTATATGTTTCTTATTATAAATTTTATTTCTGTATTTTTTTATATATTCTATCACGTAGTAACTATCTGTCTCTCTTCAATTCTTCTATCACTCCATCTAATGGTGATCGATCAAAAGGCGCGCGGAGCATGGGAAACGCGGCAAATTCAAATTGCAGGAAGCATACTTTCTTTACATCTCCCCCCCCCCCCCCCCCCAGAATAAGATTTGTCGGGGCACTTTCGTATTGGGTATATTACCTATTCTTCTTCTTCTGTGGCTTCTTCTTCTCCTGTTGGTATTAGTTTTAATATATGGAATAAGCTTGTTTCTGATCTCTTCTTATTTTGTACAGGGAATTTGATATTTTTTCTATTACTTCGAATGGTCCAACTCTCAGATGATCTAGCTTTTTCCTATTCAGTTTGTTACTGTTTTCTATATATACCATGTCTCTTACACTGTATTCATGGTGTTTTATATTTGTGTCATATAATCTTTTGTTGTAATCATGCGATCATATTGACCTTTCTAAAGCTAATTTTTTATCATTGGTCCAATCATCTGTGTTTTTTTTTTCTTTTTAATTCTTCTGGTATGACACTTGTGTCCGTGCCATTTAATAGGTACTCTGGAGCAAAACGAGTGACTGAGTGTTCTATTTTATTATATCTATCCACACATTCTCTGGCAACTGTTGTCCAAGCTTTTTTTTCTTTTTTCGTTTATTTTACATCTTATTTTATTTACTAGAGTCTGATTCAGTGTCTCGTTCAAGCCGTTTGAAAATGGTGCATTAACTGCTGTAAATATCAGTTTACCGTCCATTTTTTCTAGAAATTCTTTAAATTCCTTTGAATTTATCCCTGGATATTGATCCGAGAGTATCGTCCCAATTTTATCCGTTTCTAACACATTTTGTACTAGCTTGATGAAATCTGTCGCGTTCTGTGTCTTTGATGTTAAAATGAATGCGTATCTCGTGTAGTGGTCGACCAATAAATGGAGGTATTTTTTTTTTTTATCTTTGTCCTCCAAATCCGCCAATGGTGTCTATAGACATTATTTCATATGGCTCAGTCGCTGGTCCCAAGTGAGGCATTAATCCAAATTTGCTTTGGCCTCTTGTTTTATTTTTGATGCATACGTCACAATTTTTACATATTTTTTTATATTTTCTGTTATATTTTTTTATGTATAGTAGGGACATATTCTGTTCATAGTTTGTCTAATGCCTGTATGGCACCATTCTATGTGTATGTCTTTTATCAATTTGATGCTCAATTTTTCTGACAAAATTATTTTCTCTTTATTTCTAACTTTCTTATAAAATATTCCGTTCTTTCTTATTAATTTTGATTTCATTCTTGGTATTATTTCATTCTTTTTTTGATCCGTTCTTATTTCATCTATTTGTGTCAGGTTTACTATTGTTAGAGCCTCCTCGGTGTTTTCAATCGGTTGTAGTACCGGGTTTCGACTTAAGCAGTCCGCTTCAGCGTTATCTTTACCCGGTATATATTTTATTTGGAAGTCATATTGTGACAGATAATAGATTCAATCACCTAACTCCTCGTCTGTTCTTGCTTTTATGTTCAGGTTTTCAAGCGGTTTGTGATCCGAGTATACCTCAAACCGTCTGCCAATCAACCAATGTTGCCAATATTTTACTGCTTTTTTGATTGCCAGGCACTCCAGATATATTGCTTTCTTTCTTTTTTGAGCCTCATTCAACTTTTTTGAGTAATATGCGACTGGTTTTTCTCGGCCATCTATTTGTATTTGCTTTAATATTGCCCCAATTCCTTCTAGCGATGCATCTGTGTAAATTTTTATTGGTAAATCCTTATCAAATATTTCTAAAACCGGTTGAGAACATAATAATTTTTTTATTTCCGTAAAAGACTTCTCACATTCTTCTGACCATATGAATTTTGCTTCTTTTCTCAATAACTTATGTAATGGATCTAACGTTATTGAACTATTTGGTATGTATTTATTGTAAAAGTTGATTTTTCTTCAAAATTGTCTGATGTTTTTTTGAGTTTTGGGAGTTGGAAAATTCTGAATTGAAATTAAATTATCTTTTATTGGTCTTACTGTGTTGTTTTCTATGATGTGCCCCAGGTATTTTATTGAATTTGCAGCGAGTGAGCACTTTCTGAATTTTAATTTAAATCCTTGTCTATAATTGCTTCTAGTACCTGCTCTATATGTCTGGTGTGTTCTTCAAACGATGGTGAATAAATTAGTATATCGTCGATATAATTTTCTGTAAATTCTGTTAACTTATGTTTTCTTAATATGCTGCTCAGGATCCTTTGGAATATTGCTGGTGCCGTTTTCAGACCAAATGGTAAACACGTCCATTGGTAGTGTCCTTCCTGCGTTACGAAACCAGTCTTTTTTCTGTCTTCGATTCGGAGTGCGATTGACCAAAAGGCCGAGTTTATGTCTAATGTTGTAAAATATTTGCAGTTTCTAGTTTTAATTATAAGGTCGTCTATAAGTGGGAATGGTTGAGCTTGTGGTACAATATTCTTGTTTAGGTCTCGAAAATCGATGCACAGACGATTGTTCTTTCCTTCATCTCTTTTATATGCCAATGTTACTGGTGCAGCAATTGGGCTGTAATATTCTTCAATCAATTTCTTTTCCAGTAACTTTGCCACTTGTGTTTCTATTTCCCTTTTGTCTTCTATTGAACACCTGTACGGTCTTTTACTGCAATATTTGTCTTCTATTAATTCGATTCTTGCTTCATAGTCCTTTACTGTGCCAATGTCGTATTTGTCTTTTGCAAATACAGTCTTATATTCTTCAATTAATCTTTCTATTTTAATTTTCTTTATGTTATCTAGATGTAGCTTTATCTGAAATTAATCTTCTTCTATGTGTTCATTGAATTTTACTGAGCACTGTTTAATTTGATTGTTTTTATTATTTATTTTATTTTTTTCTTCTGTGGTCTCTGTATCTACCATTGTCTTTTTTGTGATATTTGTAGATTCTCATCTTGAATTAATCTGAATTTTTTTATAATATCTAATCCTATGAAATCATTTTTCTCCACAATGAATACATCAATGTATTCCTCCGTGTCAACAATTTTTACTTTCATAGTTACTAAACCTCTTGTATATGTCACACCATTGACCGTTTTTAAAAATATTTTATTTGCATCTTCTGTTTTTTTCTGTATTCTTATTAATTTAGGATTTATTAGAGTGACTTGGGAACCTGGATCATATGTTCCGTTTACTTCTAATTTATCTTTTAATAATATTTTCAGTTTAATCAATGGTGTGATTACTCGTTTTTTTTCTCTGTGTTTAGTTTTACTTCTATGACTGAGTTGCTTCCTGTTACTTTACTTTCATTTTTTTCTTCATTCTTAAACTAACATGAATCTTCAGGATGGTATCTAATGCCTTTATTTAAGCTTTTACAATTATTACATGGCTGTTTTCTTTCAAATCTCTTCTTGTTATCGTGTTTATCTTCTCTCTTTTTTGTAAGATTACTTTTATTCATTAAATTTTCTAATTTCATGTAATAATTAAGTAGAATTCTCACAATTTTCTTTGTCTATCTTATTTCTAACGATCTCAGGTAATCCTGCTGCTATAAGCAACACTAGGGTTTTTGAAGTAACGTTATTGTCCATATCTAGCAATAACTTCTCTTTTCTCATTGCATATTCAATCAATGAACCTTCTTTATACCTATAGGTTATAGCATACATTCCTGTACTCTATCCTTTGTCAGCAAATGATTCTTGAAATCTCTCTTTCCAGTCAGACCATTCAGCTTCCATTGACAATATTATGAGTGTTGCTCAGTGCCAATCTGAACATGATTTGTCCAGGAATAGTCTTAATATCTCAATCTTTGTGTTTTCTTCATTAATTTCAAACCTTCTACATTCCTTCTCAAATGTCTCCAGCCATTGTTTTGCGTTTGAATGTTTAGATGTAAATTTTTCAATCATAAACTTCTCTGCTATGTGTTTTAAATTAAGTTGACTTTCTTTCTTCTGAGTGCGTTCTGCTATATCTGTTTTATTAGTTCTTCTAAATATAAGTCATTAAACATTATATTACCCTCCTTATCAAAATATGTCAGCTACATTTCCTCTGTTAGTGTAACCCACACTGTTCTGTTTTGACCTCTTTGAGTAAAACTTTTTTCACTCTTTTATAAACATCTGTCTTCGCCAGTTCTTCATGTTCGCTTATAAATCTCATTTCTTGTGGCAACACATATTCCTTGTTATCCTCTGTTGTAATTGAGGTTATGTTAACAATACTTGTCTTCTTCTCCTTTGGTGAAGCCACATATTGGAATGCGAACTGCAATCTTCTCGTCATTATAAACAAAAATTGTCGTTTTATAAGACAATTATTTGTACGGATAAAAAGTAAACCAAAATATGTTTCTCTGTAAACGAAGTTTATTAAACATGAAACAACATTTATTTACACTATTTACCTGTAAACGAAGAAACGACAATTAAAGTTTACTGTTACCGCTTCTCTATTTACACTATTTGATTTGTTTACAATATATATGTTTCTTATTATAAATTTTATTTCTGTATTTTTTTATATATTCTATCACGTAGTAACTATCTGTCTCTCTTCAATTCTTCTATCACTCCATCTAATGGTGATCGATCAAAAGGCGCGCGGAGCATGGGAAGCGCGGCAAATTCAAATTGAAGGAAGCATACTTTCTTTATATATATATATATATATATATATATATATATATATATATATATATATATATATATATATACCGTGTGTCTCACGACGATCTACACATAGGACGTAACGCGCTCATTTGATTTTTGAATTCAAAATATTAATCTGACTGTTTTTGTTCTTTTTTTACTATTTAGACAGTATAATTGCCAATTTGACGTTTAATATTTTATTTTATTTGTGACATTCTAACAAATTTTATCAAGAAAAACAAACAGAAAGTGAAATTTAAATTAAAGAAAATGCAATCAACAGCTAGTGCACTAAGAAATAACTATTTATTTGGAGTAGTGTTTGACACTTCAAAACAAAAACAATCAGATAAATATTTTGAATTAAAAAATCAAATGAGCGCGTAACGTCCTATGTGTAGATCGTCGTGAGACACACGGTATATATATATATATATATATATATATATATATATATATATATATATATATATATATATATATATATATATATATATATACATATATATGCTGTCTAATTTAAACGGGCCACTACAGGGATCTCAGAAACTATAAGAGATACAAGGTCGGTTAAATTAGACAAAAGTTGCGCACTTACGGGCCGATGATAATGGCTCATGGCTCACTAAATAATGACAAAAATGCGATATTCTCAAAATTTAATTTTCCGTTATAACTCACAAAGTTTAAAAAATATTGAAAAAAGTTACAAATAAATATTTTAGCATACATAAGAAACTTTTCGATGAAATTTTTTCTAATAGATATTTCTGGAGATACAAAGAGAAAAAATAGCACTTTTTAGCTAGAATAAAATTAACTATGGTTTCTATTTAAAAAAATTAACTCTAAATGTTGTATCTCCAGACATACTCAATAAAAAATTTCATCAAATTGAACGAATAGCTTCTTATGTAGGGCTAAAATATTTATTTGAAACTTTTTTCAAAATTTTCAGTATCTTCTGAGTTATAAAAGATAATTATAAATCGAAAAATTTAAACTTTTGTCATTATCCAGTGAGCCATGCAAAATTGTCAAGTTACAAAGTCACCACTAACATCGGTCCATAAATTGGCAACTTTTGTCTAATTTAAGCGAGATCGTAACTCTTATAGTTTCCAAGATCCCTTAAGTGGCCCGTTTAAAACAGACATTCTGTATACATATTACAGTGAGAATAACGTAAGGCTATACATTGACAAGTTTATTTTAACTTTAATAAATTTGCCCATGTCAGTGACAATTGAAATTACAATGACACTTGTTTTGGTAAATGTCACTGTGTTTTAATAATATGTTACTAATATGATTTATAACACTTTTGGACTTCCATCTTCTGTATGTTAAGTTAATAAAACTAGTTGTTACCAAATATATAAATAAATTTATTATTATTAATACACTTAATAACACTTGTGTTATTAAGTGTATTAATAATAATAAATTTATTTATATATTTGGTAACAACTAGTTTTATTAACTTAACATACAGAAGATGGAAGTCCAAAAGTGTTATAAATCATCATCAACATCTTCTACATCATTCAAAGAAAAAAATGTTACTAATATCTTACGAGTTTGCGTAACAATTAGTGCAAAAAATTTACACCACATAAAAAAAGTTTAAGATGTACTTCTGGTATTTGAAAGGGGCGTCATTGCGACAAGTTTGTGATTACTTCAGCGTTGAATTGCCAGACAGAACCATCAAATGTCATTTACCGGTGGCAAATTTATCTAAAAAAATTAAAAATACATCTGTACAATGTAACTCGTACCCAATATCTTGAAAAACTTAACGTTTGATCGGGTATTATTAATTCCTACGTTATCGGTTCCTTTTTTATAAATAGAACATTAAATGGCACGAAGTAATTAGAATTGCTGCGTGATAGGATCATGCCAGCCTTCAAAGCCTTAAACTTAGAAGCTCCGATATGGATAAATTTTCCAAACAGATGTGTAGAGGTGGGAGTATTCAGAGGCTTGCAATGTCCCTTGATTTAAATATGTTGGATTTTTTTACTGGGGAAAATTAAAGCCGTCAGTATATAACTGAATCAGTATTTTTCTTATTATTTGGTATTTAACAAAGTGAATATGTGCCATTTTACAGTTTAAACCTAACAATATAAACAAATAAAAAAACAAACTGACAGATGAAAATAAATGGAAGCTACTTTGAAACATGCGTTAAGTTTGCAATGCAGTATAAGCAATAATGCGCATGCTCACGGGCAGAACTTGAAGGAACTTTTAAGAAAAAAGTAGTGCATGTTGCAGTTTTACGTTATAAGTTTTTCGTTATAAGTCTACTTTACTATCTCTCTTACACTTACGTAATTGTGCGAGAGAGAAAACTTTTAAAGTTACTTGAAAAGAAAAACTTCATCGTGTAATGCACGCTTAAGGGGCGGAACTTCTCAATAATTCGTTTGTTTCTTTATGACGTCACTCCTATATGGATTTGAATACTCTATAGTAAAAAATCATTTTACTTGTTACAACATGGAGCGCTATTGTGGCATTTAAAATTATAAAGTAATCCTGATGAGTTGAAAGCGCATTTCTTCGACAAGCATTTTTTGAACCACAACTGCAATAATGCCGTTCAGGTCAGTTTTAGTGCCGTCAATGTCAGGAACTTCCAGTCTTATATTTTGGCCAACTTTCACATTTGGATATTTGTCAGCAGACATGCCTTTAATTTTTTCAGCTTGGTTTTCCAAATTCAATTTTGCTTTTCTTTATTGTCTGGGCAGATTCTTTCTTTTTCCATTTTGGATCTTCTTGAGTTGCGTTTTCTGTCTCTGGATCGGTATGTCTCTCAATCTTTACATTGGTATCATTGGTTATTTGCTTCTGCTTCATCTTTACGGGTTACAATCATTTCGTTTTCTTGTGTTTTGTTCCTCACATTGTCACTGTTTATATCCTCTTCTGACCCATTTTCAACAACGTTGTCTTCCTTGTCCTGTTCAATTACATTTTCGACGTTAATATTTTGTTCTGTTTTTTTTTGCGAATGCAACAAATTCTGTAAATCTTCTTCAGATCTTAATAGTCCAATCATATCTTTAGGAATTGCTGACGTCACAATGCCCATTTTCATTGGACTACCAAACATTGCTTCGTAGGGGGAGCATTTAATTCCCTCGTGATATGCTCTATTTTTCATGGCGTGGATGAATTTCATACCCTCTGATCACTTTGATGAGTGATCGGTTTCCAGCCACGTGCTGAGCATATTCTCGATGTCTTCATTGAGACACTCCACTGATCCTTGACTCTGGCTATGTCTTGGCACGATTTTAACATCCGGCCACATAGAGCATACATTTTCAATTACTTGGTTACACAATTCCCGAGCATTATCGGAATGAAGGATGTGCGGCGCTCCAAAAGTGGTGAAAATATTCAAGAAATGGTATACAATTTCTGCTGCGCGTTTAGTTTGAAGTGCATGAAGGATCACAAATTTAGTAAGATGGTCTTGGTAAACTAATATGAATTTATAATTTCCGTCAGGGTTGGTTTGTAGGTCTATGAGATCTATTTGACAACGTGAGCTCATTTGCTTGCCACGGGCTCGTCCATTATTTCATAAGATTTATGTTCAATCGTGTCAAACGATCGATTGAGGCGAGCAAAGGCGGTACGGGTAGTGGGAGGGGGAGGGCTGCAGACTGCTCACGAGTACGAGACGATGCACCGAACACGTTACGACATGTCTTTTTCAACATTTGCCGTGTCTTTGAGGTAAATCCTAAAATTTACCAAGTGAATGGTAGTAAAAGTTCGAAATGAACGATGATCACAGAACTGTTCGGACTTTTACCATTAAGAATTGGTAAATGTTAGATTTTACTGGAAAACCTTAGGATTTACCGTAGTTCGGGCTTTTACAATCTCGGTAATTTCTTATAAAATTTTCATTGTGTTACAATTGACTCAATCGGTATTATTAATAAAACCTCATCGTGCTACAATTGGCACAGACGACCTTTTCGTATATTTTGTCGTATGACATACCATTTGCTTCTTAGTACAAATTGCGTAGTGAATATTATTAGTCAAACACCGTCTTGTTACGTTATAAAATTCTGGTAACGAAATAATCAATTGGATTAAGCTCAGGCACATACAGGAGCAATTCGTTTACTGTATATAATTTAAAAATGTTCACTGTCATTCTCGTGAAATACAACTGATATGTTTTGGTGCGCCATATGCTATGGTGAATAAATTGTTAAATACATACATACGTCACGCCTTTCCCATTATTGGGGTATCAGGCCCTTTATTTCCCTACAATAACCTCAAAAATATTTATATATTATAACAAAACACTACGGAGTTTCAAGGTTGGACTGAGTTTTCGCCAGCAATGCAACGCACTCCGTCCACAGAAGTCTGCCTTACATTCCTTATTTTCTAACAATGGCTCGCCACATATTCCTATCTCTACATTACTGTCTCGCATCGTTAATATCCATACGACTGGTCATACATGCTGTCCTATTAATTGTTAAATGGACTGTATTATATTAGATGTCCAAAGAAATATGGATCAAAGGGAATTAATAATGTAGCATATTTTTTATTAAATCTGAACAATAAATTTTACAGTAAAAATGTAAATCAAAAAGTTGTTCAGAAATATAAACTGCATAATATGATGTTATGTTCAATGCTCAAATATTTTTGTATGTCGAGTAAATCAATTTTGAAATAATGCATTATGATAACAAATCAGGAGGTAATAGAACAAAAATTCCAATTTTTATTTTTTTAATTAAAACAACAAATTATTAATACACAACATTTTTGTCTCAGGACTATCTAATCTGTCATTAAAATGCAGTATTTCGAAATTGATTTACTCGTTATAGATACATATGTGAGCACTGAAAATTTTTGACTGACATTTTTACTTACATTTTTGCTGTATAAAGTATAGTTTAGAAGTAATAAGTTTTTCTATGTTTACATGTTAATTGCCTACGTACCAAATTTTTTGGGGTACCGTTATATCCAGGTGACCCAAGTATCACGCTCGCCGTTGGGATATCCAAAACTATAAGAAATACAGAGTCTGTTAAAAATGCAAATTTTGTGTAATTTAACCGACTTTGTGTCTTTTACAGTTTCGGAGTCGCAATGGTGAGCACCATGCATGGATCTTCCTTTATATTATATCATGACTTTTTATTTTTTAGTGCAAATTTATGCCTATAAATAAATAAAATTGTTTATACATATTTACTCGACTTAAGTTTAGACATAATGACTTACAGACTGGGAACTGTACGTGTTTTTTTTACTATAGGTCACTTGCGATCAGCCTCTCGTTTTGCTATTAAAAAGATTTTTTTATTCAGAATTCGTGTTAAGAATGTAATTTGTAACTATCGATAGTTCCGAATTCAGCCTTACTTGCGAGAGTCTGTTTATTGTATGCTAACGTACGTAAACACACGTCGAAGTGTTTTGTGTCATCCATTTTGCGGCGATTCCGAGGAAGTACGATATGATCACGGCACAACACATCCACTGCTGAGTACAATTACATGTTAATCTGCTCTTCTCGATGTTGAGACGCCACTGACCGGTGTACTATCAACTCGTGCCCTCTCCTTGATTATTTATCTTTTTTTGATGAATGTAGTTTATAAAGTTGAGCAGATTATTCTTTGTCATAAAATGTTTAAACGTAAATAATATTTCAATTCATGTTCTGGTCATTATTCTTGTCTGTCCAGTTTAATTTGGTAAGAAGAACTGACATGATTTTTCCGTTTGGTGTCTGTGACCAATATAAACAAATTGTGTCATTTTTCACATCTATTAATTATTTAATTAGTTTTATTTGAACTATATGACAAAAGAAGTACTAGTATAATACTAAACGTATAGTAACTTTATTACTAAATACTTACAATTAATTTAAGCTATCTGCAATATTGCGAGAAGTACATTATTTGCAATTACTAAATCATTCGAATTTACCGCATGAAGCACTGCAAATGGCGGAAAGAAATGAAATTCTTCGTAAATATATCTCTAACTTGAATTTAACAATAGACTGGTACAATAAGATCAGAAGGACGACTAAAGAAGTGGAATTCAATTTAATCGAAAGTAAAATCAATGAAATAGATAAACTTATAGAAGAAGGCCAAACTATTTTGAACTGGGAAACCGAAAGTAAATTTATAAATTTTATTAAATACTACTTAATTTGACTTAAATATTTGATTTCTAGGTTTGGGTCAATATTTGACAAATATTCATTCGTTAGTAGGCGACCTTCAAAAACATGTACAAAATACTCAAGATAATTTTACTGAAATACAAAACATAATGGCAGCTTGCAGTAAACAACCCTTGTTTGAACGGAGAGATGGAAAAAATTTTACGGTTCTGGCACTGGAGGAACGAAGTGAAAGATCAGCTAAACGATACACTGATATCAGCAATGCAGCAGAGCAAATTTCAAAGCTTCTTCGTCACAATTTGGACTTATTTGGGATGCGAGAGGAGCAGGATAGTGAAATGTGGCGTGCATATATTGATTACGTGGACGGCATCGTTTTACAATATTTGTACAAAGCGGTTGGCTGCAGGTAAGTATTTTTGTGTGACGTTTATATACCAGTTACAAGGCTGATTTTATAGTCTTGGATACATAACAGAACATATGGATCAGACAAATAACTTAGCACCACTGTTTGAGGCCCAACTTGTGCTGGAAGAACCTATTATGATTTTCATACCGTCGCTAGAGACTGAAACGACAGACGGATTTAATGCTTTGATTGTTGATCTTATTTCGGATATAATTAAGATGTCGTCATTTATGCCACGTCTGGCAATTAAATCATTAACTTATGAAAAGGAAATAGAAACGAATCCCGACATTGCCGAAATGAAAAGTGAAATATTCTCCAGTGTGGAGCAAGTGATACGAGAGGCTAATGACTTTTGTCATAATTTTCAAAGTTATTCGTACCTATGGCTGGAAGATAGGACCGTTTTCCTGAATCAGTTTCTTGCGTATGGTCGACCACTTAGTCAAGAAGAAATGGATCTCGTACACGCCAAGGATTCACTTGCACCGCAACCGAATCCACCGAAAATGGAGTCTTTCCGAGAACAGGTATACTAAAATATCTTTTTTGTTCTTGAGAGAAATGTAAATAGCATTGTTGAATTTCAAGGATTATTAAAAGTTAATGTTAAAAGAGATATACCGTCTGTCTCATGCCGAACTACACAGAGGTTCGATGCGCGCTCTTTTGATTTTTGATATTAAAATATTAATGTCACAGTCTTTCCTTTTTCTTTTACTATCTAGAAAGTGTGATTATCAATTTTACATTTGAATTCCTTCAAAATGTACTATAACACCGAACATGTTGCAAAATTATACTATACAAATACACACAGTCTAGATTGTAAAAAATGTCAGATCAACATTTGGTTTTAAAACTCAAATGAGTGCACAACGAACCTATCTGTAGCTCGTCATGAGACACACAGGTGTCCCAAGAAATCTGGGACATAGGGAATTAGCATGTACATATAGAAAAAGTGTGATTGTTCTTCTGTACAATATGTTTTAGAGCAAAAGTAATCAGTAATCAGAAGGTATCATTTTTTTATATTTACATGTTAATTACCTATGTCCCAGATTTCTTGGGATACCCGGTATATATATATATATATATATATATATATATATATATATATATATGTAAATGAATTATTCTTGCTTGGTATACATTTTTACATATCATAAAAAATTAAATTGAAACTGGTAATAATTTTAGATTGATAATTTTGAAGCACTTTACACTGAAGTAGAAGGATTAAAGACCGAACAGATATTCAATTCCTGGTTCAGAGTAGACGTAAAACCTTTTAAACAGGCTTTATTGAATACCGTCCGAAAATGGGGAAATATGTTTAAAGAACATCTTGTGAATAATGTCACTCATAAGTATGTAAATGCGACCAATCTCATAATTATGTATACTTTCATAGATATTTATCAAATTTAGCTTAGTTATTAATAATGTGTAGTGTCTGATGATGTCATTGGTAAATGAATTCTCAGTTCGCCACTTTCCCGGCCTTAAACTCACACTTCCTTTTCCTGCCCATTCAAAACTCAAACAACACATTACACGAGAAAACATTCAAATATTACTATACTCCGGTGATACTGTGTGGAGTACGTAAGGTAGGATTGGGTAGACCGTGCACTGGTCTAGTTGCAATAGCTTTCTGTCTTGTGTTATAGGAGTACTATTTTTCGTATCTGAAATACATGTTTGTTGTTAGTTTACTCATTCAGAGTCATTTTAATGTTATGTGTAAAGTCAGAATAATTTATTTACTAATTTCAAGTTACTTACCTGTCTCAAAATAGCACACGTGCTGTATTCGAAAGATAATTTATAGGTTAATAAACAGATACACTAAAAAGCCTGTTATCAGACCTGTTCATGCCTATCCATTTGCGTACTATATCTAAATTTCCGCTGTACTCGTGCGGATGACTACGACACCCATGGATATCCGTGTGAGGTCCTTCCTTGCTGAATCCTGCAATTTACGTTGCCGTGTCCAAGATCATTCGAAATCGCGAACCCGTAAAGACCAGCTGTGTGGACCTCCAACTCTTTTGTTTATTGACTTTCTTTTTGTATATGCTAAGCGTTATGGCCAGTATCTTGCTCCCCGTATTATCTTAATTACTCCCAATATTTTTATTATTTGTGTTTTTATGTATATGTATTTAGTATTTAGCTCATTACATCTTATATTAAGTTTCTCGCGTCGCCCTTCAGGAAGCGCAGTTATTCGTGGTAACCGGCGTTCGTTTATTCGAATTTGTATTGGATTGGATACAGGATACAATGTGAAGTAAAGCATTTACTCCGTAAGGACGAAAATAATTTCTCCAGGGGAGGTTTTATTATAACAAAGGTTTTTGTATACAAATGTCTGTTGTCATGGTACGCGTTGCATGGAAACATTCCCAAAGGCTTCTACATATTGCAATTTCGCTCCGATTTATTTTCAAATAAAGTTTAATTATATTATTACTCTCGATCATGAAAAATAGTACATTATACACCTAGGGAGAACAAATTCGTTTTTTCCTCTGGGTTCGTTCTCGTGCTCCAAATTGCATCTCAGGAAAAAAGACGTTTCTCCCCCTTGGTATATAATGTACTATTATTTATTCAGTTAAGCCTTTTTAGCATTGATTTTTTTTACTACATTTAATTGTTTCCTTTGTTACTGTCCCCTTTTGTGCCCGTACCTCTTTTCTGATTTGTTTCGGAAGCGTTATCGAAGTGTCGAGGATAGTCAATGATCCCATCGCAATGTGGCGTGGTGCAGGTAACCTGTTTATTGATGGACACCCAGAATATTTTCGTTAATCCTACTATTCTCCACTGAGAAGCCGGCAACCTCACTCCTGGCGAGGACAATTACTCGTGCCCGTCTAGTCGCGTAATAAGGTTCATTCCCCATATTGTGAATTCATTTATAAAATACATACCAGCGGTCACGGTAGGTTATTACTAATTGCCGGTAAATTAGATAAATATCTATAAAATTATAGTTTTATACTGTTATGAATTTATTTTTTGATATTGCTCTCGTTACAGTTTGTGTAACCTTGCTAATTTCATACGGAAAGCAGACGAAGGATTGCAACAAACTGTTGCGGAAGGTGACTACAATGCATTAGTGAATGTGATGGGCTATTTACTTAACGTGAAAGAACGGCAATCGACTACAGACGATATGTTTACACCTCTAAGAGACACTATTGAACTACTTAAATTCTATGATCAAGATATACCTGAAGAAGTAAATGTCCTTCTGCAGGTATGTCTAATTACGTCTTTAGTATTTTTAAAAATATTAATTAAATATTCCATTAATATATACAACATTAGTGGGGTACATAAGAACATAATACACATTTTGATGTGCTTTAGATATTTATTAAAATCTAGTAAACTCTTAAAGGTTCAAATGCTGTTTGTAAAGGAAATAGACAAATGTTTATTATATTAATAATAAGCATTTCCCGTTCATCGTTTAATATGTGAAGCGACATGTTTTCGTCGCCCAAAATATAAAATTAATTATAAGACCTCCAATACTTCATTGTTGTTGAAAAATAAAGATTATAATGTAAATGGCCCTTCATTCGAATTACGACAATTCTGTATTTAAATTATCAATTCATAACAATACTTTTCTATGCACACTAAATATCACTCAATATTCAATTAATATTTATCATTGATTTTTGAAGATTTTGTTTTTCAATAGCATCTATTTTTTTTTTTTTTTCGTTAAAATGGTATCAAAAATGCAGAAAAAAAAATCATTTTTGTGACTGCTTGAAACTTAAATTATTCTTGAATTTTTGGGACATACAAACCGACAAAAATGTCAGGTCATTCCTATAAAGGTTTTTCCTATAAAGGGAAAGTATACAAAAAAAGTTGTTGCATTTATGCATCAAATAAATTAATTTTAATATTTTCATGAAAATTTAGGCAATAGGCTACTAAACAATTTTTAGTACATTGATCTCGTGTAAAAGAGTTGCAGTGTTCGGTACGATATGTATAGCATCTTCCAATTACAAAAATGTTTGCGCAGACCCCCTGGATCACAAAGTAACTATGAAATCGTTCGCTCGTACATTCTTTATTCCAACTCCTCCTAAACTATTCAACCGATATTGATGACTTACAAATACGTATTTGATCTAGTTCTGTATGTGACTTTTGTTTTTCAAAATTTACCTTATTTAATTATTTAAAAGAAAATGTCTCCTATATTTTCCACTCAATTTCATTCAAAATTTTCTTGCAAGTGCAGGAAATGAAACAGAATTAAAATTAAATAAAGAGTGATCGAAACATAATTTTTATTTTTAAATATTTGAAAAAATATATATTTTTAAAGTTCTGTTATTTTATTTTAATACCAAGTATAAAATAACTGATTAACAGCGATAATTAATATGTGACAAATAGCCTAGGTATCTATTACAATTTACAATCTATTAAAATGTGACGAAATGTTCATAATTGAGACCCTATTTCACCAATAGAAACTCGTATACTGTCCTAAATGTGCTTCAATTGTTTCTGGAACATTCGCATGAACTTTCTCTTTTATATGAGAGCAAAGGAAAAAAGGCCTGAGGCGGTAAATCGCACGTGATAGTCGGCCGATTTATTTATGTTTCTAAAACGAGAAATGATGATATAATAAGTCGATTGTTTACACCCATAAATAAATAGTTTGACTTATATATACGTATAGTGAATGATCATATTTCTTGTTGTTATTATGTTCTGACTACGATATTGAGTCTGTTTATTTCTATCTTAATCTTATCAACCGATTACTATTTTATGTATCATGGAAGGAATTACCAGAGCAATGGAATAACACCAAGAAAATAGCAGTTACTGTGAAACAGCAAGTAGCACCACTACAAGCAAATGAAGTTACTTCTATAAGGAAAAAAATCTTTACATTTGATGGCAGGATAAATTTCTACAGAGAGGTCTTTAGACGGTACGACTTCCTGCGTTACTCGTGTAAAGAACCGTATGTTCTCTTAGACAGAACCGATAAAGATATTAAGCGGTTTGAAAACGAGATGCGAGATATCCAAGAGTCAGGATCATTGTTTGAAGTTTCTGTACCAGATTTCAAGTTACTGAGACAATGTAGAAAAGAATTAAAGATGCTGAAAGTGAGTTAAATTAATTTAAGCAGTTTCTTTACAAATTTGACATGAACAAATTATTGTTTTAGCAACTTTGGGATTACGTATTTATTGTGCGCACGTGCGTTGAAGATTGGAAAACAACACCATGGCGGAAAATTGACGTTGAAAATATGGATATTGAGTGCAAAAAGTTTGCTAAAGAAATTCGAACTTTGGACAAAGAAATGAGGTCATGGGATACATATATATCACTTGAGGCAACAGTAAAAAATACCCTGACCTCATTGAGAGCTGTCGGAGAATTGCAAAACCCAGCTATCAGAGAGCGTCACTGGAATCAATTAATGAAGTCTACAAAGGTAATGTAATACTTCTCAGAGATGCTGTTCGTGTAAATAAACTTGTATATATAGCCAAATTTTATTATCATTTCTTGAATTTCTTCCAAATGAAATCAAATATGTACACTGTACCTACATAGCTTGCCATATTAGGTATAACGGCCAACGTGCAAATTTTACTTTATTACAACTTGAATATTTGTATTATATACTATTAAGTATTTCCTTGAATATCCTGTTCCTTAAATGTATAAATACTACATCCGTCATTATACTTGTATATTCATCATAATTGACACCGTTCCTTACTTGTAAGTGATTTGTTACAGACACTAGCTGCACTACCTCCAGAGTATACAGTAAGTATAAAATTAACCAGAACAGACTATAATTTGCACCAATTTTCTTATTATATGAATTAAACTAATGATCTTCTCATAAAGATATTTTTTCCAAAGCAATGAAACTGTCTGGCTGGTTCCTACATATTTGTTAAACAAATTTTAAATTGTATATTTGTATTCGCACTATTTGCTGAATGCTTTATGTATATTGATGCCGCACTGCATGCACGTTAATATATTGTTCACTACAATTAGTAGTTGTATTCATACAAAATTGCCTTCGAATTCGATTTACTGATATATAATTCCCTTCATTTATATGTTGCCAATATAAAGGAAAGGGTAGGGAAATGGTCGTTTATAAAAGCTCTATAATGAAACTATTTTTATTCGCCAAATTTAAATTCTCGAGGTAAAGAAATACATATATTTCAAATTCTCGGCAGTCGAGTTTTGTCGATAATTAGATATGGAATGATCAGTCATACTGCATCAGTTGACACCCTGTTGGTATGCAACATTGCATTGGTTTAGCGTATTGCTATTATGGCAATATCAATATAATTAAGTTGAAAAAATCAAGTAAATTCGTCAGTAAAAAAATGTAATGTAATTTTACACGACGATGACACGTACAGTTTATTGTTAATCGGACACTCGTAGTTTATTTCTATATTTTTCTTAAAATCTTATACATTATCCTACATTTAGTGTTAGTATTGTGTTAGTATAAAAGCTTAGTATTAACTAAGTTTAGTTCGGTTGGCGACACCCGGTGAAGTCATTCATGTTGTTACCCCCCTTGTTGCTCCCCTAGTGACGCCAATAACTATATTTCCCAGTTATTGTTATTAACTTATCTAGATATATAATGGTTAATGTAAAGTGCGTGACTATTGTTTATTTTTTGATATAACTTATTAATATCAGAAAATGTCTGTTAAAAAACCTACTTTGAATAATTAGCCTAAAAGTATCAATTCAGTCGGTGCATTCAATTAGTAGTAAGTATACACATTGCTGGTAGGCTAAATTTTTGAAAGGTAGGGTAAAATAGAATGGTGAAGGGGTTGTATTGTAAAGGTAGTAAATATATACATTTATTAGTAAGTGTTTATACTACGCCTTAAGCTTTTATTGTAATAGATTTAATGCCTTAAATATAATTTGTAACGGTTGTGTACATTGTACAATAATTGGAAATCCAAGCACGTGGTCAGGTATTGGGTGGGAGAAGTGGGAGGTATTGGTGTCTGTGCATTGTGATGAGTGTGTAGATGTTGTGCATATATTTGTGTGTGAATACAATGAATTCGATTTTTATTGGTTGATGGATATTTTCAGAAGGAATTTGCTGCTTCTGCAAATTCCTACTTCTGCATAGAACGAATGGACATAAGCAATCGTATCGGTAACGTAGAGGGCTGTTTTGATTTTGGAGAATTCTGGGATGTCATTAATAAACCGCACAAATAGATATGTTCCAGATACTACGTAGTTTATTTTTTCGGTTTTACAGACTACCCATATACCCCTGCGACCACACAGCCATTATCATATTCAAACGATATGAGCCGATAGTAGTGTGATATGAATTAACTACTAAATAACCTATAAACATTATACATATGTCATAATATTCTCCGCTACGACAGTAACTAGGAATTAATTTAAAAACGACCGCTACTCTACCTGACCTATTTTATTACATTTGTACAGTCACATGCACTTTTGCTAAATTAATCAGAAACAAGTAAATTTGAGATGATTCGATTTATATCTGTAACATAATTAGGAATTTTGTAATTTAAATTTGTAATATGCTTTTCTCACTATTTAATTCCTGTCTAGGTCCGCATTGTAATGGATCAAAGTACGACCCTAGCAGATCTACTGGAGTTAAACTTGCATGAATGCGAAGAAGAGGTGAAAAATATTGTGGATAAAGCTGTCAAAGAAATGTCAATGGAGAAGATTTTACGTGAATTACATAGCACGTGGTCAACTATGGAATTTGAACAAGAAATTCACCAAAGAACGGGATGTACATTGTTAAAAGCAAGTGAAGAACTAATTGAAACTTTAGAAGATAATCAGGTACTTATCTCTAATTTAGTGCATTGTAAAATTTAATAATGGATATTGTATGAACTTAATTTTTAGGTACAACTTCAAAATCTAATTACATCCAAATTTATTGCGCATTTCTTAGAAGAAGTATCAAGTTGGCAAAAAAAATTGAGTATTGCGGATCAAGTAATAACGGTATGGTTTGAAGTGCAACGGACTTGGCTGCATTTAGAATCCATTTTTATGAGTTCTGAAGATATAAGACGACAACTTCCCGATGATTCAAATAGATTTGATATCATAGACACAGATTTCAAGGTAAATAAAAATTTATTTAAAAATCTATTATATTATGATGACAAATGTGGAGGTCTTGATGCAAATAATATTTTTATTGTCTACATACATAATATAATTTGTAAAGTATCAAATTATTTTTTACAATATTTATAGTTAATACTAGTTTCTTCTACATTGTAACATGCTAGTAGTGTGAAATTATTAAATATTGTGGTCAAGAGCAACGTAATTTGATATTGTTACGCACGAGCTGTTATGCGTTCACACGAATGAATACATCAACAAGAGTTTCAAAAATAATCGCTTTTATTCGTATACAGTATTGACAGCAACCCCTCTATTTCTTAAAAACAACTATACTTTTTCAACAACTGTTACCAGGGCAACACTACATTTTTCCCTGGTCGTCCTAAGCACCGTAACACTATCCCCCTCTTAGTTCTGCTCGTCACGAGCAAGGTTTTCCTCCGATAACTTCCATCTGGGAGTATTGTTACCCCGATATTTTTTCAGGCGGTATACATGGATGACCCTCATTCTAAGTCTTCATATCGGGTCGGCACCTCTGGTATAAGTGACCGTGGTAGAACCAACTGCAGTTGAGCGCGTCTAC
The DNA here is from genome assembly GCA_963422195.1 of Carabus problematicus. Taxonomy (NCBI): domain Eukaryota; kingdom Metazoa; phylum Arthropoda; class Insecta; order Coleoptera; family Carabidae; genus Carabus; species Carabus problematicus. The sequence goes on along the minus strand of OY728581.1, from coordinate 12,709,008 downwards.
CATTCGAGGCCTCCCAGCGTCGATGAAGAACTCCATCTGCAAGTGGTAGAGAATTCCGCAAGGCCCGCTTTCATTGTCGCGCGATACGATAATACGGCCTGCCAGTTCGGTCGAACTCCCTGCTCTTACCATGAGAAGAAGAACTGGAGATTCGGATCTTCTTATGCTCGCTTGATTTTATCTGCTTGCCACGGATTGGAACCATCCTCCTCTTTAACTTCCACAGTGGTTCGCTGCACTTCGATTACGGCATGTTCTGTAGTGTCAAGTCGATCGAAGTGTTTACACCCGTCGAGAGCATATGGTCTTCTGGACAAGCCGTCAGCATTCCCGTGCGCTTTTATCCCAAATGAATGATTCGTACGATGTTGGATACGCTGGAATCGGTGCAACTGTCAGCATTCCCCTTAGTTCCTCAAAGACAGACAGCCAATTTTCTGACCATATACCTAGCGTATCATCTATACGGGTTAAGGGTACGATTCCTTCTTCGTCACTGCGATCACTCGACTATAATATACAAAAAACAAGTGCCAAAGCGCAGCAGATTGTTCACTGGGTCGTTCACACAATCATATTTCCGCAAGAAGTCGATTCCCTAGATAACATCGTCCTCTATTTCAGCAACTTGGACTGTATGCACCACGAGTTTGTTACCCACCCGTAGATTGATTTCCCGTTGCTCTATTATTGGCGCTCTTTCCCCAGTGACGGTCTTCAGCTCCAAGCTTTTGACCGATGTGCCGGTGGATGTATAAATGTTGCGTTTGCACCAGTGTCGATTACCATTCGACGCATCGGCTGCCCCGTCAGCAAGCTGGCTCCTGTCGTATCCATGCAATGCACGTACATAGGGATGGGAATTATTCGACTTTTTTTATTATCCGGTTATCGAATAGTAAATGTCCAAAATAACCGGTTAACCGACAGGAAAGAAATTAAAACACAAAAATGCTTGTAATTCACAAATAATTTATTTAATTTGCTGGTTAACTTTAAAGATAAAACTATATTTTATTTTTGTTCTCTTTCAAGAAAAAATATTTTAAGAAAATCAAGGCATTTAGTGATTTCGAACTTAATTTAGCGTATCTTCGTTACAAAATTAGATGCGACTGAGAACACTCACTCATTTGCTGTTGATGTTGGTCTGATAGTCATCAATCCTTGGTATAAGTTTTCCAATAAATCTCCCCGTTTTCTGCTTAAATTTGAATTCATTTATTACATTGCTTATAGGACAATTCTCTGAGCGAGTGGGAATATTTCCAATTGAACTAATTGCTCTGGGTAATTCCTGATTTAGACGATCTTGATGTATGCTGGGATTTACATTTATGTTGAAATCGTTGTCCGAATCAGATGAATTAGAATTTTCGTTGTCATCAATACTATCCACTCTTTCACTACTGTTGGAAAACATTCGATTAATTAACTTATTAGCATATGCAATTGTTGCGGTTTTGTTCGAATATTCGAAATATTGACTTGTTTTAGGGATACTTCCAGTGTGCAGGTAAATGATAAGTGTCATTAAGGTTTTATTCCTGCGTTGTATCATTCTTTCCTTTAAGTTTTCAAATAATAAATAGAAATGTGCGCAATAAAGTATTCGACTATTCGAGTTGATAATCCGGTTATTCGAATAGTAAAAATTAGCCAAAATTATCCGGTTAACCGGTTAACCGAAAACCGGTTTCCCATCCCTACACGTACATCGATAAAATCGAGGCCTACTTTTTCATTATTCGGACCATGCCTCACTTGGCCGATTAGATGTCGTTTCCCGACGTCGACAAATCGCTACAGTCTTTCTTTTCTTTGCACTGAGCTCAGCGTAGCTGATTATCAGCACGGCCGGACCAAGTATGTTTTGCTGCTGTATTGTTCTTTAGTAATACTCCCAGTGCTTCTAGTCGTGACATGATTTGTGACGTTTCCACTGTCGCACTACGTACCCTGTTCGGTGTTCGCATACTGTCTCGGATAGCTTCCAGTTCGAGCGCCTTAACAACTGCTTCTTTCACTATCCTAGATTGTGCGAGTAAGACGTTTTCCTTCATATCCAAGTCGGCAACTGCGTGCATAAATTGTTCACAAGCAAGTTTATCTTGTAGTTCCCGTTGACATTCTTGAACGGTGTGACTGAGTGATCTACGTAAATACTCAAAGTCAGATCTTTCATTCTCTTGTAGACCTGTCAGCACAGTTATGACTTGACCTCTGAGCATCTCGTATAAAATCCAACTTTTTTACAGGCCCCCATCCATTTGTCTTTCCTACGATTTTGAATTAAGTGTTGTATTCTTTCTATGCTATTTGGCCGTCATACGGGTTAGGTGTTATAACAGACCTGGCTACTGTTGAGGATATATCCGGTTTGAAATTTCTAGTCTCTCAATTTGCTCCGTTAGCGATACAACGTGTTCACCAACATTACCTGCTAATGTAGTTATGCGATTATCAACTTGACTAACCTTGCACTTCGTGTCTTCTCTGACAGTCTGAACGCTTGCTAGAAGGCTTACATGCTCGACTTGTAGTCTACTGTTTTCTACTGTCTTCATGATCGCTTCTAACGTAACCGTATCTTTCCCAGCATGTTGTTGCGTGAATCTCACTTCTGACACCAACTGATACGCACGGGCGGTTATTCGTTCTCTCGAATAAATACACCAACAAGTTTCAAAAATAATCGGTTTTATTCGCACACAGTATTGACAAAAATCTATCTATTTTTCCAAAAACAACTACACGTTTTCAACAACCCCTCAGTTACCAGGGCAACATTGCCTTTTTCTCCTGGCCGTCGTAACCATCGTAACAATATTTCATTTATTTACTATGGATTATGACAAAGTAAGCAAATAAACGATTATACGATTATATTTTCTAAAATAATATTTTTCACTACAAAATATTCTCATGTACTTTTATATTAGTAACCTTAAATATTGTCTTCAGAATATTATATTTTAATCCAAATCTCCTACCTGCACAAAGAAGTCATAAATTGCAATGCACCAAAGCTTCGGTTTCCTCGAAAGCGGTTCCGTCATCTTACGGCCGTAATAATACGGTGGGGGACGTCACGAAAATCGGTGTCCTGTATAATAAGCGATGTGGTTTCCTAAAGAGCGATGTGCGCACCGAACGTAATAGAGCGGTGCCGTCTCATTTGAAGCGGTGAGCCAGTACGGTACGAAACAGTTCAGCAACGTTTTTTGACGGTGGAGTTCTGTAAAGCGGTGAACATAGTACAACGCTCCTTCGTATGTTAAGTAAATAATAGTTTTTTATTAAGCACACTATGTGCTCAAAGCAATATATTGCTACGTGGTCATCTAAACAAGATGAAATACTTATTGACTTTGTCAGGATACATGAAAGAGTATATAATATCCAGTTGAAGGAGTATCGAAATAGCCTACCAAAGCCGGAGTTAGGCGAAAATACTCTCTAAACTTGGTTTCATTATGAAATAGATGACGACACACTAAAATCTTATATACATCGTGTTCTCTACGTTTTTTGAATAGTTCAGATTCAGGTTCTCTTTTAGTCTCTCTTCTTCCTCTAAGAAAATTACAAGTCCGACGACTAAATAGTCCATTGTGACACTCCGACATCAGACTTTTACTACTCTCTACCACTATGACGGTCGTACCTCTCTTTCCGTTTTTCTGACGTCACTGACGGCACCGCTTTGGAGGAAACCGAAGCTTTAAATATTCAACACACTTGACAATAGTTTTGTAACAGAACGGAAATAATTCTGTTTTCAATAAAATTATCAAAATTGTAGACGCCGGGATTTTTAAATATAACCACTAAATTAAAGCAATTTATTTTATATGTCCTTTAATTCTAAATCTTAAACATACTTACCTGTTACTTAACTTAAATACAATATTACTTAAATACTTACTGAAGGGTTAAGTTACGTAAAAATGAAGAAAAATATTTACAAAAACTTAATACCATTGCATCTCGTAATATAAAATAGCAGTGGACTATAATCAGAAAGTAGCGCTAGCTTTTACGACGTCATATTATGACTTTTTTAAACATTACGAATTTGGCAGCGCTCCAGAAATTCATTATTTTTGCGTGTGGTTAACGTTATTTGGTTTGTAATCTGCTTCTTTATCGTTTTCGAATTTATGATGTACACGAAGTTTGTACAGAAAATCTCAATACTCAAAAAAATTCTCGCTCTTCAATCTTCACTTGGAACTTCAGTAATGTTGATTTATTGCAGTGTTTGTACCTTAAGGAATTATATGATTATTATACAGTGGATTTCTTATTTCTTAGTACTTATATCCAAATAGTCTTTCTTCATTCGACTGAGTCCTCATGATATCTTACACATTCTGTCGTTCCTTATACCATTTTTTTACATCTACTATGTTATCCTTTTGCTATTTATATATTGTCGTGATATGTTTTATTTTGCTCTTATTATTATGTGTAATAATTTAGAGCACATCACTTACATGTTTTCGTGTGTTTGTTTTTAATACTAACATTTGTTTGGTTACAAGTTACATGTTATGTGTTTATTCTGTAATCTTGTGGTTCATATCCTGTTTACATGCGGCATATTAATGTTCGTTACACTTTTTATTCACTTTACACTTTCCTTTACTTTCCAGCGCCCCGATTTCTTTACACTAGCCTGGGTGTTGGTATTTCCTTCGACTGTGTATCTCTTTTGCCTACTCTGCTGATGACGACCGTGTGGGGTGGTAAACGTCCCCTTGATTGTTGTTGCATATGCCTTTGGTCACTCTTGTCAGTCCTCTCCAAGTCCATGCTGGCCCTTTTAATTCTCCGCCGTTCTTCCCACTGTATAGCAACATTGCTGTCGTTTTCAAAGTTCTCCGGGTTGTATTCGCTGCTACCGTCCGTTGACAGCCTCAGAACTTTTGCCGTGAATAGGGCCAACGCTGACCACCATACTTTCTTGGTTGACAGCCGTCGCACCTTCAGCCAATTTTTCCAGGGATTTTGAAATGTACATATGATAAAAAGATAAAATTAACGTATCATATATGGTAGATACGTTGTTAATAAGAGTAAAATCGTAATATTTTCCCGGCGATCAAGATAAATATTCGAGAAAAACACAATTTAAATAGATAATTTCTTATATACCATCTTCCATTTACCTCCTACCCTTGCCAAAGGAGGTTATATTAAGTATTTGTTAGTAATATTTAGTTCTAATTTTTCAAAACAGTAACAAATAAAAAGATTTTCCTGAACTTTTTATCTTGTTTCAATTAATCTGATCGATATTGTATGTATTCAAGGGCTATTAGAATGGCTCTGAATTTCCCTTGCAGGGGCTGTGCACTCGGGTCCCCTCCATTCCTTCTTTTCTTCTCTTTGTTAGTTCTGCTGGATTGTGCCCTCGTATGGGCTTTTGCCTTCTCACTTTATGTGAGCTTTCCCGAACAGTTTTTCGTCTATTACAACCCCCAGGTATGCCTCAGATCTTCACTCCCCTCATAATGAATGCTGTTCTGGCATGACCTGTTTTCATCCAAAATTATAATGCTTTCAATTTAGTTGGATTGATGGTTAGACGGTGTATGCACAAAACGTTTTTTGCAATACCATTTTTTAGCCGCAGTGGCCAATTATCCGCCATATAGTTGGGTGCACCCACAGAGTGCGAATGAGCAGGTTGTGGGAATTTATGAATCATATTTGCAGTTCATAATTAGTATGGCAGTAATGAAGTATGTAGAGAAAGTTGCAATCTGCACTTTAATTATGCGGACATATGCTGTAATAGTCATTTCGTGATTCAGGGAGTCTGTCCTAGATGTTACAGAAATCTTACAGAGCACACAGGTCGTCGAGATATTTTAACAAACAAGACGTGATTACCAAAAGTAGAATTTTCAGTACATGTCGATGATTTAAAAGATATTTTTAAATTTTGCCACGTAATAAAAATTCAATTTTATATGACATTGATCCAAAATAACCTAATGAATAAAATTTAGAATGAGTTTTATAGGTTGAATTTGGCTAAATGATATTATTAATTCTCTCTTCCTTACAATTTAATAAGTCATTAGTAATATTAATAAATATTAATAAACTATATATGTTTTAATTACATGGTTTTATTTCACAATATTTATTAATAGCAGAGCTACATGTTTCGTCATCATTGTGACATTTTCAAGCAACATACAAATAACAAAAAACTAGCATATTAATAAACACGAACATCTGAACAATAATTTACTAAACCTACTATAAGAAAAATAAATTAAAAACAATATTTAATTAAATTAATATTATATTTAAACAATTTTTATAATTTAATAAAGTCAAATTAAATTAATTAAACAATAAAATGGGTAAAAATAATAATATTTTATATTAAACCATTAAGTACATATATACATACATACATAACATCACGCCTTTCCCATTACTGGAGTAGTAGGCCATTGTATTGTCACGGTTTTTTTTGTTTCTATATTTACCGCCATATATTGTAAAACAAGACTGGAAGTAGATAGCGCCATGTATCGATGTATAACGACAGGTAGGCGGGTGTGTAATTAAGTTTAGCAGAATAATTATGACCAAGTTGTGCACGAACAAGAACAACGAGAGTCGTTTGGAGATCGTCAATCTGACTTGACGTGGTGCAGTTATTTAGTTATCAGACGAGTGAGTGTTAGTGTTGTGAGAGAGGAAAAGTGTACTGTGGTAACTCAGAGGGTTACTCTCAATTTATCGTCGTGTTTAGTATCGGACGAGTAATCTCTGTGTACTCCGAGTCGGAGGATTTCCGTGAGCCACCTACCCACACATCGCCATACCGTGTTTCGTTTGGGAACTAACCCGCTGGAAGCTGGAGGACTACCGCCAGGCGAAATACCCGCTCCCGCCGTGGAGGATTTGGTGAACCACACCCTAACAACCAGCTCACCACCTGCAGCTAGGTAACTTTTCTTTGTTCTCGACCACGTTACGTGCTAACTAGTGACAACCTGCGTGTCTTGTCGACTCGTTCCATCTCGCCCTTCCGGGCGTGGTCCGCTCAGAAGACGATCGAGTCATTTCGACCATCTTCGACTACTCACCGATTACGACACCCCCCTCCCCCTTTTCTTAACGTGTCTACTTCAATTAGTGCCGTTAGTGTACCGACAACCATCATGCTGTGATGACCGCTCATACTCAACTGTGACACTTAAATTGTATTTCGAACATTGCCCTTGTAGTTCTACTAACGCTTGTTTTTTTTTTGTCAATTTATAAATTTAACTTAATTTCTTTAATTACTATCAATTTAACTGTTTTGACATTATTGTTAATATCACCTCCCTCTGTCGAGTGTACCACCGCGCAGTGTTATCGTGGATGTGTCAAGTCACTTAACTCACCCGAAGACAGGACCGGGTTAGCCGACCTGCACCTTTCTATATTTTTCGGTACTGACACACGCCAGGCTACCACTGACTGTGGCCCACACCCTATTACTAGTTTATAAGATTAATTTAAGTATTGTTGCTCATTTCTTGTTATATTATTACTTATTTGCATCAGACTAAGTTTTCATTCACGAACCTTTCCCGGACTGTGCTTGTCAACGGCCCACCCCCATTTAATTTGTTATTATCTTGTGTCAGATCTACGAGATCTACGTATATGTTTTATCCAGTCTTGTGGCACAATATATGCTCCGGCAAATTTAACTCCAATACGCTTTTGATTAATTTATGAACGTTCGAGTGACGATTTACATCCCTAACATTTATATATCCCGTGAAGATACTTTCCGATACTTTTACGCCGTCCAAACTATCGTGGCGCCCACCACGAGCTCCCGTTATCTGACCCACGCCGTACGCCAGTTCGTACCCTCGCCAACACCGACTAGCCGGCCACCGTTTACCACCCCAACTCCCCGGAGAAAGGTGGGTGATAGTGTGTATATATATATATATATATATATATATATATATATATATATATATATATTGTGACGCTTCCTGGTAGTGCGGGTGTCGGGTTGCTCGGGCGCCAATCGGATTCGTTCCAGGATAGTTTAAGGGAGATTAGGGTCACAGAAATAACTTAGCTTGCACAGAAAGTTTGGTGTTTTATTAAACGTTGTGCTGTTGTACTGTAGCACAAACTGTAAAATACACTAGCTTGTGCCAGGCGACGTTATTCGCTAATCACTCAGATGAACAAAACACGTTATTCCATAAATCATAGCCATACATAGAAATGCACAATGGTCGTTAAAACGAGATACTTTAGTAGCGGGACGGAGACTGATCTTGGCAACAGGTCGGGTCGCAATGCCAAGTAACAGTGGAGGACAGCCGCCCAGGTCGGGTCGCAGTGCGGCTGATACGGGGTAGGAACTGAAATCTTGACAACAGGTCGGGTCGCAGTGTCAAGCAACAGTATAGAACAGCCGCCCAGGTCGGGTCGCAGTGCGGCTGATACGGAACAGAAACTGATGACTTGACAACAGGTCGGGTCGCAGTGTCAAGCAACAGTGGAAAGGACAGCCGCCCAGGTCGGGTCGCAGTGCGGCTGGTACGGAGTAGGAACTGATATCTTGACAACTGATCGGGTCACAGTGTCAAGCAACAGTGTAGGACAGCCGCCCAGGTCGGGTCGCAGTGCGGCTGATACGGAACAGAAACTGATGACTTGAAAACAGGTCGGGTCGCAGTGTCAAGCAACAGTTGGAAGATACAAGTCAAAAAATGCGGCTACTTCTGCAACAGTGCAGAGCAACACTCAACAATACAAAGAATATACACTGCCGCACAAGACGGTACAATAAATCAGAATACGGAAACTTTCTTACGGTTCGGTTGTAGCTGGAGTCACCTCGGAGAGCGGAACACTAACTGACAATCAAGAATTTCGGTAGGCTATTTATACCCCCGAGATACACACATGTTTCAACCCCGAATTAAACCAGTCAGTTCAACGAATAGTGTTTCAATCCGTCCAGAGCTCGAGCGCAGACCGCGTTAATTGGTTCGCTAACGATCATTGTTCTGTGCCCAAGTAAACACAAAAAAATACACTTTGTCACAATATATTATATATAATATCTTTTAATTTGGATGTTGATTTAAAATATATCTTTTTTAAAAGCATCGGCTACATCACAACAATTTAATCATAAAGGCATATTGAAATTTTATGTAAATCTGGAGTGTATTTATCAACCTGTAATTGGAACAGCATTGATATTGGACAAATTGGACAAACGAAGAAAAATTTTAAAATAAGATTAATTGAACATTTTGTAGAAGTAATTGAAATGACTCAATGAAATGAAATATGTAATATTTATTTCAATTAAAGTGGTAGAACGTAGTATTAATTTTGTCTTAATTTAAATATAGACTACTATCAAGTTAATGAAAAGACTATTTTATATTACACTAGTTTCGTATGGATTTGCTGGAAAATTAAATTTAAATATTTCTAAGACATGTCTGAGTGTATATAATATAACAAATGTTTTTACAGGAACTTATGATGGAAATGTCAAAAGTATTGAATGTTGTCGTTTCAACTAACAAAGACGGGCTAATAGAACGACTTGAAGATTTACAAGAAAAACTTACTCTTTGCGAAAAAGCTCTCGCTGTTTATCTTGAAACAAAACGTTTAGCTTTCCCTAGATTTTATTTCGTATCATCCGCAGATTTACTTGATATATTATCAAGTGGAAATCAACCTGAATTAATATGTAAACATCTTACGAAACTGTTCGATTCTATAGCTAAATTGAAGTTTGAAACAGATAGTGAAGGAAATTTGACAAAACGAGTGAAAGGAATGACTGCAAAAGATGGGGAATATGTAGACTTTGATGCATATTGCGATTGTTGTGGTCCTGTAATCATCTATACAATCGAAATAAGCACATATGTTAATTTTAATTTATTGTAGGTTGAAATCTGGCTTAATAAATTACAAGAATCAATGCGTACGACAATCAAGCACTCTCTAGGTGAGGCTATCATTTCATATGAAGAAAAACCTAGAGACCAATGGTTGTTCGATTATCCAGCTCAGGTATCATTGTGCGGTACACAAATTTGGTGGTCGACAGAAGTATGCTGTTTTATAGAACCAAATCTAAATGTTAAATATTAAACAAATTATTTGAATTTAAGGTAAATATAGCCTTCTCTCGACTTGAAGAAGGCTATGACAATGCTATACGTGATTATTATAAAAAGCAAGTCTCTCAATTAAGTACCTTAATTTCTCTTCTACTTGGTGATTTAAATAAACAAGACAGACAAAAAGTTATGACAATCTGTACAATAGACGTACATTCCCGAGATGTAGTCAGTAAACTGATTCAAATGAAAGTTGAGAACGCAACAACCTTTCAATGGGTATCACAATTGCGCCACCGCTGGGACGATATCGAGAAGGACTGTTTCGCCAATATATGTGACGCCCAATTTCGCTATAGTCATGAATATCTGGGTAATACGCCTAGATTAGTCATTACACCGTTAACAGATAGGTGTTATATTACTTTAACACAGGTTAGATATTTAATGATATCATAATTTTTTTCGTTAACCCTTCCATTTTAAATTATGTAGTCCTTGCATCTGGTTATGGGTGGTGCACCGGCTGGACCCGCAGGCACTGGAAAAACAGAGACCACCAAAGATTTAGGTAGAGCTCTAGGAATTATGGTGTATGTATTTAATTGTTCGGAACAAATGGATTACAAGGTAACAGTGTTTATATATGGAAAAGTATACTTAAATTCTCTACTTTTTGTGGATGTTGTGCATATATAATTTCATTATTAATATATAATCTTTTGTTGTTGCTTACGAAAAGGATTAGATTCTACTTGTGTCTATATCAAATATTGGCCTTAGAGAAAAAAAATCTGATAGAATGATATATGAACGCCTTTCTAATAAAAGACAAAGTTAACGTGTTCATTTAGTTAATAACAATATACTAATTTCTTATATAAATAAAGAAATTATGTATGTACAGGCATGCTAATAAATTAAATACTCTCTGCATGATCATACACGTATATTTCAACGTACAGTAATTGGGATAAAATACGAACAAGTTATGAATAAATTCTAGTACGTTTTACGTATTCTATTTTTCTTTCAGTCATGCGGAAATATATACAAAGGTTTGGCCCAAACAGGTGCTTGGGGTTGTTTTGATGAATTTAACAGAATTTCAGTAGAAGTGTTGTCTGTTGTTGCGGTTCAAGTCAAATCTGTTCAAGATGCTATACGCAACAAAAAAAAATATTTTGATTTCATGGGAGACGAAATTGCTTTAGTCGATACAGTTGGCATATTTATTACTATGAATCCTGGATATGCCGGTAGAACAGAATTGCCAGAAAATTTAAAAGCCTTATTTAGGTAGGTATACAATATTCATATATTGGAATAAATAGTACAGGTATACTGTAGTGTTAAAAAAAACCTAAGGACTACCTCCTTGTAATTCTCAACCAATTTAACGAGCAAAGAATCTCACATTTGTCAATATTAAGTAACACTTAGAACTACAGATTCAAAGATCTATTGTATCCAACTTACGAACATGTAACTTACAACATTTTTCATTTCAGTCGTGTGTATTTGTTATACCACCTGACATTTACAGAAACTTTTATAAGTATGTGTTATATTGTTGGTACTTCGACTATATATATCATTATTACTAATATTCAACATTTCGTGTGATGTTTGTGTCGTCTGAGGATTGAACAGTTTTTGATAGCTCTTGAATTATTGTTCAGGGCTCCTTCTAAGGTGTCGGTAAATGGAAGCAGTTACATTAATTGTTGAACCTTTTCCACCAGGTGATTGTGTTAGCTGTACGTTACATCTGTTATAGGTGGTGCGGTTTCGCCACATAGATGTTTCTCGGTTTTATTAAGAATTATTTGTGGTTTTCAATTTCCTGCCGTGAACCAATTGGTTGTATCGTGTTTTATTTTCTTGTGCGTGTTGTTTCTTTGGCACCATTGTTGGTTCCATTGATTCTTTTATTAAATTTTATTAAGTTTCTTGATGTTATGTACAGGTATTGGTAAGTTATTATTGGGTTATCTTTAGCAGCTTCATCCGCTTTGTTTTCAGTGATTCTTATATGTGATGATATCTATATTATTTCATATCGAGTTTGTGATGTTTTGTTGGTGAGTAGTGTGATCCGTTTTTTTGTTATATTTGGGAGTCGGTATATCTATATGTTTTTATGGCATATTAATGCCGCAAGGATTATATTCTGTGCTTTGAAGTTGTCTTTGTAGAGGAATTCGTAGTTGAATTGTTGTTTTAGAAACAGAAAATTCAGCTCATAGAAGGTTACAAGGGTTTGCCTTTTTGGGATGGGAAGTTAATCTAGGTGAAATTCTATTAAGTTTATATTATAAGCTTGTGTTGTACCGTAGTGAATTGTTTATTTTTCGGGAGATGTATATCGAGTGATTATAGGAAGTTTGTTATCTTTTTTATGGTGGTAATTTAAGTTTATAGATCTTGTAATTGTTATTGTCGTGTGTGGTAGATATAAGTGAAGATTGGGTTGGGAAGAGATATGACATGTGTAAGGTTCAAAATGCTCTTAGGGATATTTTAATTGCTGAGTTCTGGATAGTCTTCAAATGCTTTAAATGAGATTTGATTTCTCAAAGTGGCTTCCGCAGAAACCCGTGGTTGGTGTACCTTTGTTTATTTTTACAATATTTAAATCAAAACTAAAATACATACGATATACAATGAGCTAATATCGCTCAGGCATCGCTAGCATAGTTGATAACGCGTTACCAGCTCCATTTGCCCAACCACTTTGAGTTACTGGAGAAGCGACTCTGTAATTTCTGTTTACGTTTGGGATGTTACTTCGTTCATATTGCTTTCAATAAAATAATCTGAAATATATTCTACCTTACAATGGTCCGATGTTTAAAATATCCACAACCCCCCGGACCTACAAGGTTTACTAACAGATTTGGTCACAGCCTGAGTGACATCAATTTTTCTCACTTATTGTTAGATAAAATTCCTGGATCAACCTAAAAAGATTTTAGTTTCATTACCATCTGTTTTAGATAAAATAGTGCAGATGATTAATTTTTATTAAAAGTTGGTCTTGCAATCACGTATTTTAGAAGTACATATTTTGCGTAAATAACGGGTAGTGTGCATAGCAGTATACCTTTACACACAGATGTTAGATTGTTATCCCGAGGTGAAAGCGGACCCTGAATTGGATATTTGAACTGCGGAAAGAGCTGTTGGCGTGTTTTATGGACCACAAATTAAGATAATTAGACAGATTAACAAATACGTCATGGTTATCAAGAATTCTTTGATGACATTTCTAGCTGACATATTTCTAAAACTGAATGAGACATGCCTGACAAAGAAACAAGTTAATATTTTTAAAAACAGAAATGGTAACGTTATCACGTAAATTGCAATAGTGGATGTCAGCTGTGGAACAAATACTTTTTACTGTTTGTCGACTCTTAGTGACTTCCTTCAAGAATCTGAATTGTATTTGAATATCGAAATCCACAATGATATTAAAAATTACATCTGCCGCTTATTTGAATTAGAATCCGTAACAGAGTATTTTTTTTTAAATATAAAAACAAAGAATTATTGAATCCGAAATCCATTCAGAAATCAAGAAAAGCCAAGGAAATTACGGCATATTCCAGTTCTATGACCGTTTGAGCGAATCTTGCTTCTCTAAATATGGTGGTACAAAAACTAAATATCGCTACAGTTAACCAACATTGCACCAACATATACAGAGAATACCAGAATCGAAGAGAATCTACATTTTCTCATTAATGTTCTCCTTCTTTATTTACTTTTCCTGCAAATTATATATATATATATATATATTTAATTTTCCGTTATAACTCACACAGTATAAACAATATTGAAAAAAGTTTCAAATAAATATTTTAACATACATAAAAAACTTTTATATATTGCCACGCAGATTTTTGTATGTGCGCTCGGCAGCAAGTAGTGGGCGACGTTCGCCCGATAATAGCCGGTAGCGTCAGTGGAGTGGGGAGCAGTTCGACCTGTCACCTGTATGTCGGTAGTGCACACGTTCGGTAAATGAATATAGTGGGCGCCACGCACTCTTTCTTCGGAATCTCCCACCAGTGGACGGAAAAACACGAGTGCGTATGTTTTCGGGAGAGGGGGGTTATGTCGCGCGAGCAGCGTAAGAACAAAGAAAACACGTGAATCCCAAAAAAAAAACAAGTGAATTTAATTTAACTTAAAACTACATACAACAAAACCAAAACCCGAGAATAACAATGATTGTAATAGAAATTGTCCTTAAAAAAAAACTATATGTACGTGAATGAGATGAGGATGAAATGATTCTTATCTAACCTAATTTACAAAATGTCCTTGTAACTACATACAGTTACTGTAATTAATCCAAACTAGTATACCATGTATTGCTGTCTTTCGGAAACGAGAAAAGCTGACAAAATAGCGCCTCTACAGGGTTAACACGGTAGTTAGGGGCAAAATGGTACTCATCTGGTCGTGTTGTTTCGGATGGTACACGGCGTCGCGGTGTTGGAACGCAAATACCCCGGAGACGGCTGGATGGCTGTCCAAAGAACTCGTCCTTGGATGGTCCGAAATATGGTGACGTGGATAGGGCCTGAAGGTACACAGACGCACGGGCGGAATCCTCAATTTTGAGCAACGTCGCGGAACACGTGTTGCCAAATCGCGGCAACACCGACAATATTTCGCGGACGCACACCGTGTATTCTCTTTCCGTGAGTAAAACTCTCCCCGTTAGGGTAAATTCTGGTTTCCAGCGATAAAAGTGAATTCTGGAAACGCAGATACGAAACTTGCGGAGAGAAAACACTGTCTACACCTCGAGACTCGCTACCACACACCCGTTTTTTTTTTCGTAAAAACAGTCAAAAACAAAACCTACCTTCGTTCAAGGTTGTGAGTACCATTAAGTCATTTTTACTTAAAACTTGTCGAAATTGGTTTCCGAATTTATATGAAAAATAACGTTACAATATATATGTACATATATACAGGTGTCCTATTTAAACGGGCCACTACAGGGATCTCCGAAACTATAAGACAGGGCTGCCCAACCAGTCGATCGCGATCTACAGGTCGATCGCGGAGTGATTTTAAGTAGATCTTTAGTTTTCTCTTGCTTCCATGTTCTTAAAAATACATTTTATAAATATAAAGTAAAAATTTAAATAAGCTTCTGGTTAGCCTATATTCGCTTGGTAAACCTCAAGTTGTATAATTTTGTTCGTATTGAAATGTTTAATAAACGTTGTATGTAAACGTCATATAATAGATTTTTACTTCTCCATAAATTCGGGGCTACCTTAACACATTGATTGTCATGAAGGTGACTGACAAAGACATTCAAATCAAAACGAATAACGATAAAGTGCGCTCACGTTTGGTGCTCAGCTACGCGTTCTGGTCGATCGTGGTAACAATATATATATATATATATATATATATATATATATATATATATATATATATATATATATATATATATGAAAAGTAGATCCCATATGCAAAAAGGTTGGGCAGCCCTGCTATAAGAGATACAAGGTCGGTTACATTAGACAAAAGTTGCACATTTATGGGTCGATGTTAATGGCGATTTCATATTTTGAAAATATTGCATGGCTCACTAGATAATGACAAAATTGTGATTTTTTCGAATTTTAATTTTCATTATAACTCGGAAGGTATTGAAAATATTGAAAAATGTTTCAAATAAATATTTCAGGACAGAGAATAGGCTTTTTGAGGAATTTAATGAAATTGTTTTTTACTTTTTTATTTTGGAGATACAGCATGCAAGTTCAATTTTTAAAATAGGAACCATATTTCATTTTAGTTTAGTTAAAAAGAGTTATTTTTCCTATTTACAATGATGTATTTGTTTATATAAATATCTTTTTTAGTTTCGAAGAAAAACTAAAAAGTATGATAAAAAGATTGATTTTCGTAGTATGCCATGAAAATTTGATATAAAACAATTGCATCTAAACATGTTTAGTACATGCAAAACAAATGAAATTCAATAACATTTGATAAACGAAACAAAATGTGTTGTGTAAACTGAAAACTATTACACAGGTTTTCGTATGAAGCCATACCTACATACAGAAAATTAAATGAAAGAAGTCCCATGGAGGTTATCTGTATCATGTACGAATTAACGTATAGTTATATATCTATCTCTCTCATTTCAATTGTCAAACAGCACGCGCGACAAGTATGGATATAACGCGTTTGTCTTTAGAATGTCCGAACAATACTACGACAAGCAAAACAAAATGAGTCTCGTTGTACTCGATACTATTGCAGTAACGTACGTCGATATCTTATTTCCTACACTATCCGCTGACGTATAAGCGCGCAGTGATATTTTGCTGCATTTTCTGTCAGTTTGTCTTATTTACCACTAATTAACACCAATATTATGCACTAACACAAACACAGTTATAATAAATCACTTTTATTGCATCACTATTATTATATTATTATCTAAATCGTTGTTGTAATTCAAAATGTGAGACACAAATGATTAACGTATTGAACTGTCAAAACATCGTATTTCTGTTGTTACCGATGCTAAGCCGACTATTCACTGAAAACTTTATATCTGGTATATACTAATGCATGCATTGTTCTTCTTTTGTTTATATCTCCCCGTCATCTGCTAACCCCTCACCATCGAAAATTACACTATCTTGTATGGCCCATTAAAAATTTAAAAAACGACGCTACTGAATATGAGAAAATGGGCGTGGTTAAAATCTAAACTCGTACTGTCCTTCAATGACCTTCATGGGACTTCTTTCATTTAAACTTCTGTAAATTATTTTTTGTTTACCAAATATTATTGAATTTCAATTGTTTTGCATGTACATAACAAATTTGCATGGCACACTACGGAGATCATTCTATTTGCCATACTTTTAAATTTTTCTTAAAAACTAAAAAAGATATTTATATAAACGAATGCACTATTGTAAACAGAAAAATAGCGCTTTCTAGCTAGACAAAAATTTACTATGGTTTCCATTTAAAAAATTCAACTTGCATGGTGTATCTCCAGAAATATCTATTTAAAAAATTTTTCATCGAATTCATCAAAAAGCTTCTTATGCAAAAATATTTATTTGAAACTTTTTTCAATATTTTTTATACTTTGTGAGTTATAACGGAAAATTAAATTTCGATAAAATCACACTTTTGTCATTATCTAGTGAGCAATGCCATATTTTGAAAAAACTAAATCGCCATCAACGGCGGCCCATAAATGTGCAACTTTTGTCTAATTTAACCGACTTTGTATCTCTTATAGTTTCCGAAATCCATATATATATATATATATATATATATATATATATAATTGTTTTTAATTTTGTTTAAATTCCATGGCTATTCCTATATATTATGTGTTTTCATGAAATTTTAATCTTGATTTTCTCAGTTAGGAAATGTCAAAAAAATGCTCACTTAGATGCAGAATTTAATTCTTTACAACTTTTATTTAAAGTATTTTTCTCTAAAGTAATTTGGTAACTAATGCAGGAGGAAAAACTGATTTTACATGTTAAACGCCTATGGCCAGTTTTTTAATTAACACCCGGTATATATATATATATATATATATATATATATATATGTATTGAATTGTAGCAGCTGTACAGTATATCATGCTGCCGTGGTCTTATTCAGGATCTTATCATTCTTTCATGTATTTTTATTGGTATGTCTACATATGCATCTTATTTATGGTGGGCTGAAGTTTCATTATTAGATCATTTTCTTGAATGAGAAGTTTAGAGAAGTGCATTGCCTTGGCTTTAGCGCTAGAGAATTGGAAACTTATAGCTAGAGACCAGTTACTCACTCAAACATCGATCGGTTGATATTGGCTATTATGTTAATAGTTATGTAAAAGAACGTAAAACTGATTATTTTGCCTTATGGAATAAAATTTTCTTGCCATATTTTGTTGAACACTTTTTTATGTTTAGCAGTAAATTGCTTTAGAATTTGAAATTTGACGATATTTGTTAGCATCAACATAGCAACATAGCATGTATAGTGGTGCCATAGATATGTAAATGTTTACAAGAAAATATTAAACCTGTGGTTTTGTTGTTGTTGACGTTCAGTGATAAGTTATGTATGTATTTATGATTTCCATATAATAGTCTTCAAACATACTGCTTTTATCGCTTCTACAGATATTAAAGGTTAATCAAGAGGAAATTAAAGCTAATCAAGAGCAATTTAAAATCAGTCAAGAGGAAATTAATGAGGAACTGAAGTCTTCCCACGATGTGATGAAGAGTGGCCAAGATAAAATGCAAGTCGGTCTAGAAGAAATAAAGAAAGAAATTAAATGTGAAATGATTCTACATAGTAGAAACTGAAATACGAATTCAGCAATTGAAGTTGCAACTGTTACAACTACAACAGGATATGCAACAGAAGATAGTTACACTACAATATCAATTTGTTAGGCTAAGAACTGGGAGAAGAAAAGGTGATTACACTTGCTTCACGGTAATAAGCTCTCAATATTCTCCAATCCATACTAAGTACAGAAGGATTACAAATATTTGATTTCATGTATGGATATGAGTTATGGAAACGCTTAGCTCTAAGTTTATCATGCCAAGTTAAGAAATGTGCCCAAAAATCAAGCGAGAGTCTCCAGGAATTTGAAGGTGGTTCGTTTAACGTATCATACAGCATCTGACAGCTTTTCAAAGCAACTAGCTGTGCAGACCTTTTTGGACGGTCTCAAACACAGCAAAATGCAACAATACCTGCAGTTGGCTCGCTTAAAACCTTGAGAATCTGGTCCGACGAATGTTACGCGACAATAGACCGAAAAAACGTAAACTTGGATATTGGAACTGCGAAAATTGAAACTTTTAACAGGTAGTTACAATAAACTGAGGAAAGAAACACATCTAGAGCGGATCACAATAGAGCGGCGAATACTAACTTCAAGAAGCAAGATTCTGGTGGTCAACGTTAACACAAAATCGTCAAGCGTTGTTAACGAAATATACGTAACTGGAAACATTAATAACCAAATAATTCCCTTGCTTGTAGATATAGGTGCAACGAAGACTGATGTAATACAAAAAATTGGAAAGATGTCACTAACAGCTGTTCTTTTCGAATAGCAACATGTAATATAATTCCGATGTGGAAGAACGATAATATCAATAAACTAGCAAAATATTGGATATATCCGCTAAATTTACCTTGAGAATGGTTTTTTTTATGAAGTACGGTACTACAGTGGAAATGAAGAACAGTGTCGTGAAAGTGGGTATTGAATAGATTCCTCTATATGCTTTAGAGTTAGAGTAAAATGATATTCAGATATTAGGGGTGGAAGATATTACGTTGTCAGGCTAAAACGAAGAACTTATGGCAAGGCTGGATGGATATATTGAAGAAGGATATACGCCGATGACAGAAGCTGTCAATGAACGATAAATTGACCGTTAGGATTAAGGATGTTGTGCCAGTCAGGGACATGAACGTTCATTCAGTCCTTTCGATAATGAAGAAAAATACTGTATTGGGACAATGTTCAACCACAACATCTATCATCACGTGTGACCGACGTCGGGTAAAAACCAGTAAAAGAGTGCACGTGTGATCTGCTAAATATGGTTTTAGAACAATGTCAAGACTTCAGGGAAGCCGAAATAATTACGATGAAAATTAACACTAGGGAAGCTGAGCAAATTATATTAGATATGGTTAAACGGCGGATTATTGTACCGTCAAGTAGTCTCTGGTCACCACCTGTGGTCTTGGTGAGGAAAAGAGACAGATAACAAAAATTTTGTATGGATTACCGACAATTTAATTTAGAAACTGCGAAAAACAACCATCTCTTGCGACGAACTAATAACACTTTGGATACACTTCCTGGTTCGAGTTGATTTCCAATGCCAGATCTGAAGAGCAGGTTTTAGCAGGTTGGAATGGAGCCAAAAGACCAAGATAAAACTGCGTTCACTATCGGAGCTAGGTTATGGCAGTTTACTCCAATGCCTTTTGGTAGTGCAGTGCTCCTCTTACATCGAGTGTCTTATGGAAACAATATTAAGGGGCATGTCATGGCAGACGTGTTTTATGTACCTGAATGTCGTTATCGTGGAAGGGAAAACATTCGATGAACACCGGAAGAACGTGATAGAAGTATTCTAAAGCATATGAGGAGCTAACCTCAAATTGAGCCCGAAGAAGTGTAACATATTCCAAAGAGAAATGAAGTACCTCGCACACATTCTCTCGGGCATTGTTTTAGCGGCTGATTCCAAGTTCGAGAATGGTCAATACCAATAAATTAGAATGAGCTCCGCAGTTTTATTGGTTTGTGCACATATTATTATCGTCGGTTCGTTTTGGGATTTGTCAGTGGCAAAAATGCTTTTGAATAGTTACAAAGCCGATCAGGGGCATAAAATCTGTGGAGCACTTATACAAGTATCTCTACGGAAATTCCTTGTCAGAACAGACGCCGCATTAAAATCTTTACTGAATTATCGGAATCCAGAAGGTCAGGTTACTAGGTGGATCGAGCGAATATTTTAATATCATCGAACTGGATCCAGCCACTGCAATGCCTTATCACACTTAAGGAGGTGTGGTGCACATGGAGATATCTAGACTGACATGGATGTGTAATTGATAACGAGGAAAATTAAGAACAGACGAGTTTCTTGTTGAAAAAGAGTTGTTGATATATAGTGAATCGTTGTGCATGTATATGAGATTTCCCGAAAAAATTATACATAGTGCAAACCCTTGTCTTTGCATCGTTACGAGAACATATTTGACAAATTCTAGTAGTTCTTGGGTGGCTTGGTTAATGTTGTCTGCGGTTTGTACAGGTATGTTTAAATTTGGTTTGCTGTTAAGTTCGTTTTGTAACTTCTAGTAAACTGGGCCAGTGATGCGTAGCAAATTTGTATGCACTTTTTCTGGTGTGCTAAGAATGGATATTACAACTAAACTGTAATATGAGTCCATTTCGTGCAGAACATTCTGTGAACAGAATGAAAGAATAGAAAGAAATTTAAATTACATGCGTTCTGCTGACAATTTGGAACGTGGTAGTTTCGACATGTGTGATACCAATTTTCTGTCTTAAATTGTCATGAAAGTGTAACATTTTGTTTTTAGTATATAGAAATAATATTATATTATCAGTTACAAAGTTCATCGTCAATATTATTAATAAGAAGTAATATGTCCGTTTTATGAACTCGTAAATTGTAGTTAAGATCACTGTGATCACAAGTGATCTTATCTAAAATTGACGAGTTCATATAACGGACATATTACTTCTTATTAATATAGAAATAAATTCAAGCAGCTATTATAGAATCATATTCATTTGCTTATTAAATTTTAAACAGTTTCTTAATTTCCACTTCTCTAACAGTACGTCAAATCATACGTTCTGTTTCTAAGTATTCTTGGCTTTTTATATAAAATCTTGAGTATTACATAATAATTATTTTTAGGCCTTGTGCTATGGTGGTGCCAGACTTTGAACTAATCTGTGAAATTATGTTGGTTGCGGAAGGATTTCAAGAAGCAAAAATTTTAGCAAGGAAATTCATAACATTGTACACGTTATGTAAGGAATTACTTTCTAAACAAGACCACTATGATTGGGGCTTGCGAGCAATTAAGTCTGTGCTAGTTGTCGCAGGTTCACTAAAGGTATGTAAGTAAATTAATAATTACTCATAGGTACTAACAATGCTAAAAATTCATATTTATCGAAATATTCTAGATGCAATTCTCAAGCGCCTAGTTTTTGATAATTATGCTAAGCGTAAAACGATGCACTCCTACTGCAAGAGAACATTTTAGTAATGCTGTATAAATATACATAAAATTGTATGAAATTATGTTTTTTATTTTATTAATATTTAAAAGCATTTCGATATCTATGATTATTGGTGTATTGTTTTATATTACGAGTGTTACAGTAATTGTCATTGTGTAAGTATCGAGTTTTTTTCGACAAACTACGTAAAAAGGGCAAATTCAAAATACGTAACTCTTATCAAAAATAGAGGATTTAACTATTATACTTACTATTAGATCTGCAAAGTCGCGACTTGCTAGACTCACCATATGTGAATGCTTCTTTATGTTTTTTCACTGCTTTATTTAAGCCTTAGATAGCAGTCTTCTTTGAACTCGCTTAACTGTTATACAGTTATATATTGGAAGTTCACTGTTCATTTATGTATGTATTTATACTTTCTTACTCAATGTATCACCAAGTATTGGGATCACGAAAAAGAAAACTACTGCGAAATTTTTATGAAAATATGTGTGAAATTGATGGAAATTAGAGTAAAGAAAAATATTTGCCCACTTACAATTTCGAAACCGGTCTTCAATTTCATTACAATACTTACAACCTAACTAAAGCACCCTCTCCCACGTTCATATCTATATTTTCCAGGTTACATTGATTTTATTTCAATAATAATAAGAAAAAAAAGTTTGTCAAATATTTCATTACGGCTCTAATTCATATTTAAACATCATGATATCGTACCCCAGGGGGTTTCCAGTCTTTTTGAAGAGAGGTGCCACCTAGGGTTAATCAATGTGCAGGACCGGAAAAATACTGCTTTTTGTAATATTTTTACCCCCTGGTTAAAAAGAAAACATTGAGAAAATAGTATTTAGTAATAATTTTTCTCGGCATTCTATACTGTTTTATATTGTGAATAAATTGCGAAACAAAATATAATGCGTTTCGCTAATAATTATTATCAGTAACAAAATTTACAGCGCGGTGATCCCGGCCGACCAGAAGAAGAAGTTTTAATGCGGGCACTCAGAGACTTCAATATACCAAAAGTAGTTTCTGATGATACTCCCGTTTTTATGGGGCTTATTGGAGATCTTTTTCCTGCACTTGATGTACCAAGGAAACGAGATGTAGATTTTGAAAAGACCGTCAAACAGGCTGCTCTCGATTTGCAACTACAGCCAGAAGATAATTTTATATTAAAGGTTCGTATTCAGCAATATGAGTCAACTGCTAATATGCTAGGTGTGTTAGTAATATAATGAGAGTGACGTAATTTAAAATAAAACTACAATGATGTACGGCTTCTAGAGACTTTTTTTCTAAGAATTGTTATCAAATACCATGCTTCGAAGTAATGTTTATATTACACTTACATATCATCATGGGCATAATCATCTCACCCGAGATGCATACAACACTTTATATTACACTTGTCTAAAATTTTTTATCAAAAATAAATTGCTCGTGACAATTAAAAATAATTACGTCATATGCGTTACCAAGGACTTTTATTTTTATTTATTTATTTATCTATTGAATTGATTTATTCTTGAAAATTGCGTCGACTGCATTGCGTGTTTTAGATGATACACGAATTTGAAGGCAATTTATGAAAAAATCTTGAAAATATTTGCATGTGTTTTTGTTATTTATAATTGCCTCAAGATGTTACAATGATGACGAAACATGTAGCTCTGCTATAAATAAAAAGTGTGAAATAAAACGAAGTAATAATTACATATATATTTATTGGAAAATAAAGTTAATGATTAGCGGGAGTAAAAGTGAGCTTGTTTACATAGTTCGGTGAAAAAAGCTGGTAATATGCAAGTGAAATATAAATAACTATTTCGCGCGATATATTAAGGCCGTATGAACACGTCCATATTTGTTTTAGCAGTTTTCAGTTAGTTATTTGTGTTTACATGTATTATTTGGAGTTATTCTTTTTAGAATATCTCGCATATTTTTTTCTTTTCATATCATTATTCGTTATTAATTTTGCGTCTCAAAGAACACTACAGTACTGCGTTCGAAAATGATAGGTTTACAAGTCTAACTCAAAAGTCAACCTTAAGTAGCGAACATGCCCCAACTCTGTAGAATCACAAATAAGTTTTCTCGTTGAGTGTCAATGGCCTTATCAAGTTCATTCACCTCGATTAAACTCATCACATATCATATAATACAAAATAAAGAAGAATCGTTGAATGAAATGGTAGAAAACCATATTTTTTTGTATTATTTATACTAGTACTTCTTTATTATTATATTTGGTTTGTGTTTTTTATAACTTCTGGAATTCCGTGTATTTTGCTCTTTAAATTATTTTTTATTGACTATAGAGAAAAATGGAACATTTTGACATATTAGTGAAGTATTAGCTAATTATGGAGAATAAAACTATGATAATAATATAAACCAACACATTTCTTATTTGAAATGAAAATGTCAAAGTTTATTACACAATTTCTCTTGATTAAATGACATCTGGGAGGCAGTCTATAGTAAACTTTTGCTCGAAATATGATAGGGAACAGGATATTAACAAATAAATTAAATTAACATTGGATTTATAATTAACGTACATAACAAAGGGTTCGTATAACTTTTTTGACGGGAAATGTATGTACACTATACATATATTTTTTTTTTCTTTGGCTGAATTGCCTCGTGTCATATTTGCAAGAAATATAATTTTATTTCATTTGAATTTGCTTGCATCCTGCATCATAGAAAACTTGGACAGTCTGTAATATGTTATTATTAACTTTTCTATATATAATTTGCAGATATACGTTCATATGATGTGTAGAACCTACCATTTTCGTTTGCACACTCACTGTTAATCGCATTAATAAACAATAGTTACTTAAAATTGAAGCTATACAATTCCAGAAATGATACATTCATTATTATTATTATTCGTAGACCGTCTAGAGATTGGACATTACAACATTTACGCCCCACGCTTTTATTTATTTTTTATTTTAGTGCAGTTTAATAAAAACTTGTTTTTAAAAATTATTTTTTATTTATTTTATTCTATTCTTTTTAGTCTCTAATCTGGGTTGTCTGTTATTGTCCATGTGTGTTTTTAGCTTAGCTTACAAGGGGAGGTCGCCACCGCCGGAACACGGATTTGGCTGAAATTTTTTTTCGAAGTAGCTGTACACTAATGGTGTTTAGTGGCAAAGTAATAGCGCGCACTATTTTGTCCTTTTCGAGAAAAAGGGTTTTAAAGTTAACGCATTAAAGATTTAGCATTTATATACCCCTTAAAATGTGCACTGACAGTTGCTACAGCGTTGTCGCGTGGTTATACTTCCTAATTTACACGCGGTAGGTGTGGGTTCGATTCCCTCTTTATTTATGTTTTATTTTTATATTTTAACTATTTTTAATAAATTAAAAACTCTTTAAATTTATAAACGATACTTCTGCACGGGCAATTCAAATGCACGGATTATAAAAAACAAATGAATATATCTTAAGCAAACACATTATTTAAATTAATACATTTTTAACGCTTACTGTCAGTGGTAGCACAAGTTAACCCTAGATTGGTACAGCCTTACGAAATTATGTTATCGGTACGCCAGGGTCGATACGACCCTGTAATGAAAAAAAACGTTAAATTATGTACATAATTTTTATTTTATTATAAAATAATATAAAATAGACAATATATACGAAAAAATATATATTATTTACAAAAATTAATTAAGATATTAGTCCTAATTCATTGCGCCAATCTTCGTTGTTTTTATCATTCACAATTAATTAATTATTAAGAATAATTAAAATGTAAAAATAAAACACAACTTAAGCGGGAATCGAACCCCGACCTACCGCGTGTTAAATAAGACATATAACTACGCGACAACGCTGTACCAACTGTCAGTGCATATTTGTAAGGGGTATATAAATGCTAAATCTTTAATGCGTTAACGTTAAAGTCCTTTTTCTCGAAAAGGGCAAAATAATGCGCGCTGTTAATTTGCCACTAAACACCATCAGTGTACAGATACTTCGAAAAAAATTTTTAGCCAAATCCGTGTTCCGGCAGTGGCGACCTCCCCTTGTTAGACAACCAGACAATTCAGTATAGACTTCTTGAAGTTATGCTATTTGGATGCGTCAAAAGAGGGAATATTTGTTGATACGCTAGGATTATATATATATATATATATATATATATATATATATATATATATATATATATATATATATATATATATATATATATATGGGTGGTGACCGCAACACCGGAATATAGGACTTTAACATGTAAAATCATATTAATGGAAGATAACGAAGAACAAAGACTTGACAAGACAACTTCGTTGTCTGTCTTGTTTTTGCGTTTTCATTCTGACGACCATGGTCAGCTTTTATTATTAATTTTACATTTTCACACTTTTTTCTATTGTTCAATTGTATTGAACATGTTTTGTTCACAATTTTTTGATTATACTTCCATGTAAATTCCACGTGGTAATTTTGTTCTTCGTTATCTTCCATTAAGCCTTGAAAATGACCTCATACCACAATGTCGAAACGTCGGCACAAGTTTTTGTATGAACTTTTGAATAAACTTCCTTACTTCTGAAGTTTCAAGTCATCATTCCAACCCTTTGGGAATCAACATTTAATATCAATTTTTGACTTAAATAAATTACTATGAAACTAATTTTCAACATTTAAAATTTAATTTCTGCAGTATAAAGCATGGAAAATTAATTGTGTTTATTGAATTTTATGCTCTACAACATTTATTTGAAGCTTTTTTCTCTGAAATAATTAGGGAAGCAGGAAATTATAAAAATATGATTTTACATGTTAAAGTCCTATGTTCCGGTGTCGCGGTCACCACCTGTATATATACAGGGTGGTGACCCTATATATATATATATATATATATATATATATATATATATATATACAGGGTGTAGAGAAAGTAATGCAACAAGGCTATATTTTTGTTATTATTGAATTTAGACAAAAATGTTTCAGACAAAAGTTACATGGTAAAAAGTATTTTATATTTCTGTGACCTTGAAATTATCTTAAGCCATTACGCGCATGCGTTACGCTGTGCAACTTTAATTTTTTAAATGGCAACATACCATTTTGACTTAATTTTTGGAATCAGAAAGCCTTTTTACTTCCGGTAGTATAAAAATTTTGATGGGTTACATAATCAAATTTTTAAGAAAAATAGGTCTTAATTTAAGGTATTTAAGTAAAACTTAAGGAATAATCAGTTTACCTTTGTTTGATTAACAAGTGATAAGTGACAACCAACGCAATTTTCATAATTTTTGTAATTGTTTAGTTGTCACATCACTTGTTAATCAAACAAAGGTAAACTGATTATTCATTAAGTTTTACTTAAATACCTTAAATTAATACCTATTTTTCTAAAAAATGTGATTATGTGACCCATCAAAATTTTTATACTACCGGAAGTAAAAAGTCTTTCTGATTCCAAAAATTAAGTCAAAATGGTATGTTGCCATTTAAAAAATTAAAGTTGCACAGCGTAACGCATGCGCGTAATGGCTTAAGATAATTTCAAGGTCACAGAAATATAAAATACTTTTTACCATGTAACTTTTGTCTGAAACATTTTTGTCTAAATTCAATAATAACAAAAATATAGCCTTGTTGCATTACTTTCTCTACACCCTGTATATATATATATATATATATATATATATATATATATATATATATATTGCTGTAAAATGTATTGTTCAAAAGTAATCAATATTTTTTATATTTACATGTCACTATGTCCCAGATTTCTTGGGACACTCGGTAAATATATACAGGCTGTCCTATTTAAACGGGCCACTACAGGGATCTCGGAAACTTTAAGAGATACAAGGTCGGTTAAATTAGACAAAAGTTGCGCAGTTACGAGCCGATGATAATGGAGATTTAGTTTTTTCAAAGTATTGCATGGCTTACTAGATAATGACAAAAGTGTGATTTTCTCGAAATTTAATTTTCCGTTATAACTCACAAAGTATAAAAAATATTGAAAAATGTTTCAAATAAATATTTTAGCATACATAAGAAAGTTCTCGATGAATTTGATGAAATTTTTTTTTAATAGATATTTCTGGAGTTTCAGCATGCAAGTTTAATTTTTTAAATAGAGACAATAGTTAATTTTTCTGTAGCTAGAAAGCGCTATTTTTTCTGTTTACAGTAATGTATTCGTTTATATAAATATCTTTTTTAGTTTTGAAGAAAAATTAAAAAATACCGCAAATAGAATGATCTTCGTAGTGTGCCATGAAAATTTGATATAAAACAATTGCATCTAAATGTGTTATGTACATGCAAAACAATTGAAATTCCATAATATTTTGTAAACGAAAGATTATAGACAAAAAATAATTTATGTAGGTATGGCTTCATACGAAAATCTGTGTAA
This sequence comes from Carabus problematicus, assembly GCA_963422195.1. Lineage (NCBI taxonomy): Eukaryota > Metazoa > Arthropoda > Insecta > Coleoptera > Carabidae > Carabus > Carabus problematicus. Next base: position 12,680,579 of record OY728581.1, on the reverse strand, counting down.
TAGTTTTCAGTTTACACAACGAATTTTGTTTCGTTTACCAAATGTTATTGAATTTCATTTGTTTTGCATGTACTAAACATGTTTGGATGCAATTTTTTATATCAAATTTTCATGGCATACTTTGAAAATCATTCTTTTTATAATACTTTTAAGTTTTTCTTCGAAACTAAAAAAGATATTTATATAAACAAATACATCATTGTAAAAGGAAAAATAGCTCTTTCTAACTAAACTAAAATTAAATATGGTTCCTATTTAAAAAATTGAACTTGCATGCTGTATCTCCAAAATAAAAAGGTAAAAAACAATTTCATCAAATTTTTCAAAAAGCCTGTTATCTATGCCAAAATATTTATTTGAAACATTTTTCAATATTTTCAGTACCTTCCGAGTTATAATGGAAAATTAAAATTCGAAAAAATCACATTTTTGTCATTATCTAGTGAGCCATAAAAAAATTTCACAATATGAAATCGCCATTAACATTGGCCCATAAATGCGCAACTTTTGTCTAATTTAACCGACCTTGTAACTCTTATGGTTTCCGAGATCCCTGTGGTGGCCCGTTTAAATATTACACGCTGTATATATGTATATATATATATATATATATATATATATATATATATATATATATATATATATATATATATATACCCTAATATATATCCCTAAAATGCGTGGACATCGCTTATAGTGTATCCATAGATATAAGAACTTGACTAAACGCAGCATGCTATTAACAGAGGATTATCCCAAATTATACGACACAGTAAATGAATAAAAAGCAGAGCTGTATTCAGAAATTTATAAATACATTTTGAAAAATAACAACAAAAATATGATATACATCTTAACAATAATAATACAAATTAACATAAATAAATGTAATATTCAATAAATTATTATTACGTCTTAATTATAGACAAAATGTCTCTTGTCTTTCCCGCTAAGAGCATTACAAATGTACCTGAATACCGCCACTACTAGTAGTTTATGGCCTCTCCTGCTGTGAAGGGTACCACCCTACCTATTAAGGAATCATGTCAAGTTCTTATATCTATGGATAGACTATAACCACAGATTCCTGGGTCGAAAATAAGACGATTTAACTAAACTTACCTATATGCAATTACGTTTCGTTTACCTGGTATTCTGCTTCAAAGTTCTTTAAAAAAAAAGTTATTTTATCCATAACTACAGAACGCTTGCTTCGATTTGGATAATATTCGGTACTGTACTTCTTACGGATGTAGGTCATCTTTTAAGGTGATATTAGTTATTATCAGTGGACCATTAGTGTACGAAACACGGGTAACCCGGCATAAATCAGTCAAAAACTTTTTAATGTTAAGGCCAATAACTTTCAAAAAAATAGTTTCAGAAAGAGACATTCAATAGTATTTTTTCTGTTGTTGTTGTCTGTACTGATATCTGTTAAGGTTTACGCACAAAAAAATAAAATCTGAGACCGCGCACTGCATTTCATAAAAAAAATGTAATCTAGCAGTCTGGTTTTCTAAGAAATAAATGACGATATGATATTTATTAGTGCAATTATTTAGATTTCCTTTGAATTTTTGCAAAATGGGCACCTCGTTCACCAGATTTAAATATTTGCGATTCCTTTTTATAAGGAAATCTAAATAATTGCACTAATAAATATCATATCGTCATTTATTTCTTAAAATACCAGACTGCTAGATGGCATTTTTTTATGAAATGCAGTGCGCGGTCCCTCAGATTTTATTTTTTTGTGCGTAAACCTTAACAGATATCAGTACAGACAACAACAACAACAAAAATACTATTGAATGTCTCTTTCTGAAACTATTTTTTTGAAAGTTATTGGCTTTAACATTAAAAAGTTTTTGACTGATTTATGCCGGGTTACCCGTGTTTCGTACACTAATGGTCCACTGATAATAACTAATATCACCTTAAAAGATGACCTACATCCGTAAGAAGTACAGTACCGAATATTATCCAAATCGATCCAAGCGTTCTGTAGTTATGGATAAAATAACTTTTTTTTTTAAGAACTTTGAAGCAGAATACCAGCTAAACGAAACGTAATTGCGTATAGGTAAGTTTAGTTAAATCGTCTTATTTTCGACCCAGGAATCTGTGGTTAAGCGATGTCCACGCATTTTAGGGACACCCTGTATATATATATAGGGATTTGCGATCGTTGCAGTTAATATTTTTTTGTAAAATTATTTATACACATCTAGGTGGTTCAGCTAGAAGAATTGCTGGAAGTCAGGCATTCCGTATTTGTAGTGGGGAACGCAGGAACTGGAAAAACACAAGTGTGGAAAACTTTATTCAAAACATATCAGAACATGAAGCGAAAACCAGTATACAATGATATTAATCCAAAAGCGGTAACTAATGACGAACTATTCGGTATCATTAATCCAGCCACACGTGAGTGGAAAGATGGCTTGTTGTCCGTACTAATGCGCGAACAAGCGAACTTACAAGGCGATCATCCGAAATGGATTGTACTGGATGGTGACATTGATCCTATGTGGATAGAGTCATTAAACACAGTTATGGATGATAACAAGGTTGATATTGATATTTTCATGAATATTGTTTGATTATAAGTATACGAGTTTAATTTAAAATTAGGACATTGCACATCAATTTGAAATTGACATATTCAGAATTCTAAGTATATTAAATAAAATTTTTTTATCTTGGAGTTAGGCTTAGGGTGAAATCAATTGCTGGTATTGAGATCTTAGTAGTTTTAATAAAAAACGACGTTTCGCCACTAAATTTAGGGCATCATCAGGTAAAACTGGAAATTACAAAGTATCCTTAAATATATAACAATATGTTTAACAATATAAAAGTACTTACTGTATAATATTTTTAAAAATTAACAATTCTTATTTTTAACATGTTTCACAGAGGTTATATTTGATTACAAACATATGTTAATGTATTAAATTTTATATTATAGTTACATTGTCACTGTTCAAAATTGAAAATGAAGTTAAGTTAACATTTAAAAAAAGTTAAAAGTTTTTCCACGTTGGGAAGCACATGTTGTAATGAAAGGTTGTAACTAGTTGCAAGATTATGAAAAATTCAACGGAAGTACTACCACCTAATGAAGAAAGGTTGAACTACGGAAATTAACCGAAAGGTAACTGTAACGACAACTAAGGTTTGGAAAGTGCACGAAAGATGGAGGCAAAGGCAGCAAGGTTGTTATGAAATTCTGTTTTATGATTCATAGTATTGTTTATCTCTAACTGTATGTAGCAACTCTCTAACATTAAGCGTTTGTATTTATTAGCTTCGAAATGTAAAATGTTATAATTATTATAATGAATGCTATGTTTTTCGTTGATGCTATGTTCTACTAAAGCACTGTGGCTAGTGTTAAAGATTCTAGAGTTGTATTTGTGTTGTTTCAATCTTTTGTCTACATATTGTGTAGTTTCACCTATATATTTTAAATTGCAATCTGTACACTGTATTGTATAAATCAAATTACTTAGTTGTTCTTTTTTAGTTTTAGTTTTTAAAGTAGTAAAGAGCGACTTAGTGCTGCATAAGACTGTGTTGACTATTGTAATATTGTACTGTTTTACTAAATTAATGATCAAATTGTTTATGTAATATTATACAGTAAGTACTTTTATATTGTTAAACATATTGTTATATATTTAAGGATACTTTGTAATTTCCAGTTTTACCTGATGATGCCCTAAATTTAGTGGCGAAACGTCGTTTTTTATTAAAACTACTAAGATCTCAATACCAGATATTGATTTCACCCTAAGCCTAACTCCAAGATAAAAAAATTTTATTCATCAACTTCGGCTTAAGAACAACGCACAATGTAAGTATATTAAAATTCACTTTTAGGTATTGACGTTAGCCAGCAATGAACGAATTGCGCTCACAGCGGGCATGCGTCTTCTTTTTGAAATATCCAATTTGCGTACAGCAACACCGGCAACGGTGTCTCGGGCAGGTATTCTGTACATAAATCCGCAAGATCTGGGATGGAATCCGTAAGCAATATATTAAATGTTATTAACTTTCAGGAATTTTATTTTATTTTTAATGTGCAGTTATGTGACAAGTTGGATAGAAACTAGAACTTTAACATCGGAAAAATCAAATCTGATTATACTGTTTGACAAATACATACCTATATGCTTAGAGAATGTACGAACTCGTTTCAAAAAAATTACTCCTATTGCTGAAACATCTCATGTGCAAATGTTGTGCCATTTGTTAGACTGTTTGCTGACACCAACAAATACACCTGCAGAATGCCCAAAGGAATGGCATGAATTATATTTTGTGTTTAGTTGTGTTTGGGCATTTGGATCTGCAATGTTTCAAGAACAGGTAATTGGATATCATAATTTCGTAGATATTTTGTAATAGATGAAATAATGCAACAAAAATCAGCACCCTAATAAGTGTTTATTATTGAGTTTGGATGAGATAGGAAAATAAATCTTTATTTGTCCTGCGTTCATTGTCTCAAATATTAGACAAAGTAACTACTAGGTTCTATTGAAAGCTAATTCAATTATCAAATTGACTTGATGGTGCATCTATTTCATTTAAATTTGTTATGCATGTAAATAATTTTAATTACGAAGTTTAAATACAGAAATAAATCATTGGCCCACAGTTGTAGCGGTGTAGTTGCACTGAAATAATTATTGTAAATGTGAATATCAAAACAAAAAAGTATATATTTTACAAAGTATTTTTTAAAGGTTGTTCGACAACTAGGTCTCTAATACCTCGGTACAGTCGGTTTACATATTTGTATAGTAGATGGTTTTAAATAAGAACACTTGTATAGTACAACGTTGATGTCTGTTAAGTATTTGATTAAATTACCTTGTGCGTTAGTGTTGTTAGATAGAGAAATTTTTATGTTTTGTGAAATGTTATGTGTTTGTCTTTGTTGGTTGTATTTTTAGCACTGTGTGATGATATGGTTCACTGTTACGAGTACACTACACTTATCACATATGGGTGGGTGGTCTCTCTGTAGTAAGTATCCGTGTGTGGGGAACGTATGCCCGATTCGGAGTCTGCATAACTGCGTAACTTGAAGCTTTCTGTCTTCTGGGACGGTCCATGATTGAGTGTTGTTTCTGATGTCCCGTAATTTATTGTTGGTCGTGTCGTTCCATCCATTTTCCCATTCTTCTTTAATCTCTGATTTGATAATCGATTTTAAGTCTTCATTTAGTACTGGCGTGTTTGACGTTGTCTCCAGTGTTGTGGCGCATTTTGCAGCTTCATCGGATTCTTCGTTATCCTAAATGCCTTTATGTGATGGGATCTAGAAGACGAATATTTCTTTGTTGTGGTCTGTGGTGGCTTTGCGTATGTTGTTATGTATTTATTGAATGATGCTGTACAAAGTTTGAATACAGTGCTCTATCGTTAATCCACACTTAAGCGTGTCGTACATAGGCATATTTGTTTCTTAAGATTTGACATTGGAGTTTATGCCAATTAAAGGTTGTCGTGTAAAACAGAAAATGTCACTACAAACAAGATTCATCTAACAAAACATGCTAGAATTAGGACATGCTTTAATTATAATATGTTTTCTACCGAGTGACTCCAAGTTGTTCTGGACAACTCCGAAGCGTATTTTGTATAGTTTTGAATATTGTTTCATATTGTTCCGGCGTGTGCTTGTGTGATTCTGCATTGTCCTTTCTCAATTCTTTTCTAGCATATTTATTATTACACGACCTTCTTGCCTGCGTAGTAACCATTTTTGTGTCCATATTCTTCGTCTCTTATTTCGCTTTTTTCCTCCTCACTAATATCTGGACTAGTACTGTTCGTACTATGCAATCTTATTTTTATAATTCTTCTTTTAAGTCAAATTCTATGTCAAATATTAAGACACAAATATGCCCGTGTAAGCTTAAAGCGGTGTAATTGCACAAGTGGTAGTTATAGCATAAATTCAATGGAGCCAGTTAATTATCATTATCACCAATATCGACACTGCTTAAACGAAAAACGTTTCATTTTATTCGTAATCTAGTTTTCATACAAACGATATGTACTTTTTACTTTCTTATACGCAGTATAGTAAAGGAATTGTGAAAATTTTTCGAGATTTTGATGGAAATATATGTTTTGAGGTTCTCAGAATGAGTGCGTCTCACCTGTTCCCATTCTCATTTGATCCCCGTCTCACCTGTTCCCAATATCAATTGTTCCCATTCTCATTTGTTCCCATGCACCTCCCACCACATTTCTATGTTACGGTTGTCTCACTTGTTCCCATGCAAGGTCACAGTGACGTAGAGCGTTTTGCAGTGTGCACCAAACAATGGGATGGAGGAATTGTAGTTTATATGAAGTAAACCCTTTTATATAGCTCGCTTCTCTCGGCTCTAAAAATACAAACTCCTGCTCGCCGTGACGCGCCCGCTCTACGGCTCGCATATATAGTGACCCGCCTGCCTTCGGCGGCTCGCACCATTCGGTTTCAAGAGTTTGTTTGACAAGAACTGTGCTTTTTTTCAACTTGGGAACTACTGAGACAACCGTAGCATAGAAATGTGGTGGGTGGTGCATGAGAACAAATGAGACTAGGAACAAATGAGAATGGGAAGAGGTGAGACGGGGATCAACAAAGAATGGGAAGAAATGAGACGCTTCGCTCAGGATAGGTACGTTTTGACTTTTTTCACATTACTGTCTGTGTGTGTGTGTGGATAGATGTGTCGGTATATTCAACATCTCCAAAACGAGCAAAGGTAGGATAATTGGATATACAAGTGTATAAGAAAGTCGTGTAATGACCACACCAGATTTTTTATTTAGATATTTATGTTGAGAGATAAAATGCCTTAAGAGTGTTAACTCAAGTTGTAATTACTTATTTCAACAAAAATTGCATAACAAGGCACCGAATAAATGTTCCTTTGTCTTTATAAATTTTATTATTTTAGCTCTAGAAACATTTCATAGTTTTTGTTGTCGTAACGTTTTGGTAATGATATTGAAATCGTATTCTAAATTCTAGTCCCAAAAAATCAGATATGGTCACCACACGCCTTTCTGACACACATGTGTATTCAAACCCAATTTTGTTGCTATGAAATTTTCATTAGATATATTTGATATTTGAAATGAGTATTATTTCATGTCATATTTTCTATTATACAAGGTATATTATGATACTTTCAATTTTCGTATACTCTAAATTTCCTTTTCCGAGTTTACAACATGCATTACGTACATCAATGGCGTAGCCAACGGGGATGTTTGGTAGTGTACACACACACACACGCACACGCACACCCCCCACACACACACACACACACACACACACACACACACACACACACACGAAACAGGATGTCGTAAAAGTCGGTATGCAAAATTCTAACATTAAAACAAATCATTGAAAATGCGTCGGATATACGACTATGGATATAATACACGTGTTAAAGGCTGTTTATAATATAAAAATATTTTGTGTATATAAATAAGATTACCATACCAGCATTTGTCCAAAAAAATTTTATAGGAAATATTTGTCCCGAAAAGTAAAAATACCCACTAAACGAAAGTTTTTAAATAATAATTACTGCTATTCTCAGCTCGATACTAACGGCGCTACTACGAGCTACTAAATTTGTCTGCTAAATTTGACACTTGCTATAATAATGCTATAAAAATACACAATTTTTCATAGTAACAATGTCACATTTAGAAGAATAATTTAGTATCACCGTTAGTATCGTGCTGTGAATAGCAGTCATTGTTTCGAGTATTAAACAGTAAAAAACTGTATTATTAATGTTATATAAAAAGCTAGTTATTAGATACATATTATGATTTTCTTGGAAAAGAGGACTAAATTATATTTACTTTTAGAAGAATTAAATTCTGCTTAACTGCAATTCCCTAAAAACTAACATAATTAGAGATGTACCGACTAAGGTATTGGCCGACTGGCCGACTAACCGACTACCGACCATTCGGCCATTTTAAAAGCCGGTTAGTCGGTTTTGGCCTAAAAGTCGCGGTAGAGTTGTAAATTGATAATTACGCGTTTTTAAATTCACTCGGACCCCACTCTTTCATGGGGAGAATAACTCCATACCCCCTCGTTAATATCTAAATCCATCGCAATGACATCAAATGTATATGCATTTATAATACATTTTTGTTGTAATTCAAGAATTATAATTTATTTTTACTAATTTAAAATAAAACACGCCCCTTCAAAAATCCTGGTTATGCCACTGATATATGTGTAATGTGAGTTTACTTTAATGGTACAAGTCCAAGGATTTTTCTTGGGATAAACAAGAATCGTTTCTCTGCAATAAACAAAGTTTTATTTACTTATTTATATTATAAACACATACATTCATTTACACATTTACACACCTGCAATAAACAAAGAAACTATATTCAATGTTTATTATTTACTATTTTAACAATAATTGTCATATCAAAATATCTCACTGACGTTTCGTTCAGTTCACTCGTCTACCGTCTCGCGTGTCAGCGCGGGATATTCAAATTATTTCTAAGGAAGTAAACTTCCTTACATCCCCCCTCTCCGGATAAGTGTTTTGATACTGGAATTAATTTCGTGATGTGAAACAGATTAGATTCCTTTTTCTTATGTCCTGTGTTGATTTTGTATATTGAGTTCGATACTTTTTCTTCAATCCTGTAAGGTCCAATTCTTATTTCATCTAACTTCTTCCTATTTAAGCGGTTTCCATTTTCTATGTAAACTTGGTCGCCAGCTTCATAGACGTAGTCTTTCCTGTGTTTGTCGAATAACTTTTTGTTGTAATTGTGGTATTTTATGCTATTTTCCACTGCAGTTAATCTATCTTTTTCCAAATCATGGATTTTTTCTGATTTCAATTCTTCGGGAATCATTGAATTCTCCGCTCCTTTTAGCAAATATTCTGGGCTGAATTTAGTTGCTGTGTGTATTGTCTTGTTATATTCATTTACACATTTATGTGCAATTGTTGTCCATGCAACTTTCTTTTCTTGCTCATTCAGCTTACATCTTATCTTGTTTACCAATGTTTGGTTCAACCTTTCATTTAATCCGTTTGAAAAAGGTGCGTTTACAGCGGTGAATATTAAAGGAATGTTTTCTTTTTCTAAAAAAATTTTAAATTCCTTGGAGTTAATGCCTGGGTATTGATCTGTTAAGATTTTTCCGATCTTTCCCTGGTTTAATACATTGTTTGTCAGTTTCGTGAAGTCTGCACCAATTTGCGTTTTTGACGTTAATATAAAGGCATGCCTTGAAAAGTGGTCCACTAATAAGTGCAGATATTTTTTTGTCGATCTGGTTCCACCGAATCCTCCTATCGTGTCTATTGACACAATTTCAAATGGCTTGTGTGCTGGACCCAGTTGTGAAAGTAGGCCGTAATTACTTGGTTTTCTCGTTTTGTTTTTTATGCATACTCCACAATTTTTGCATACTTCTGTTACATTTTTCAAAAAATTCTTGGATGTATAATACGGTGATAACATGGACACCATTTGATTTATGCCGATATGACCCATGTTTATATGTACCTCTTTAATTAGATTATTACTGAATTCTTCCGTTAGAATTATTTTTTCTTTACGTTTTATCTTTTTGAATAATACACCTTTTCTTTGTATTAATTTTTTATTTTTCTTATCGATGTTGTCATTATTTTTTTGATCTTGTATAATGTCCTGAAGCTTTATAATGTTAACTGTTCTCAGCAGTTCTTCCCGGTTTTCTCCTGGTTTCAATACTGGATTTCTACTGAGACAGTCCGCTTCCAGATTGAATTTTCCTGGGTTATATTCTACTTTCATGTCAAATTGTGATAAGTATAAGGTCAGATCGCCCAATTCTTCGTCTGGTCTTGCTTTTATATTGAGATTTGTTAAAGGCTTATGATCTGTAAATATTTTGAATGATCTTCCCATTAGCCAGTGTTGCCAATATAGAACTGCTTCTTTGAGTGCCAGTGTTTCTAGGTATATGGCCTTTTTCTTCTTTTGTGCGTCATTTAATTTTCTTGAGAAGTATGCAACTGGCTTTTCTTTGCCATTTTCATCTGGTTGTGGCTGTTTTAATATAGCTCCTAATCCTAGCAAACTTCCATCCGTATAGATATGTACTGGTAATTCTGTATCATAAATCGATAATATTGGTTGTGTGCACAGGAAATTTCTTAGATAATCGAAAGTTCTTTGGCAATCTTCAGTCCATTCAAATTTTTGATTTTTTTTTAATAATTTATGTAAGGGTTCCAGAATTATAGCATTTTTTGGAATATATTCGTTATAAAAGTTTACCTTACCAAGAAACTGTCGAATGTTTTTCTGCGTTTTCGGAGTTGGAAATTTTTTTATTGCTATTAAATTATTTTTCATTGGAGTGACAGAGTTGTAGGAAATAATATGTCCTAAATATGTAACTGAATTCATAGCAAATTCGCATTTTGTAAGTTTTAGTCGGAATCCTTAATTTTTTATTGCTTGAAGTAAATTTTCCAGGTGGATTATGTGCTCTTCAAATGTTTTCGAAAATATTAAGATATCGTCAATATAATTTATTGCGAAATTTGATAGTCCATGTTTTCGTATAATATTACTCAATATCCTTTGAAATATGGCTGGAGACGTTTTAAGACCGAAGGGTAAACAGGTCCACTGGTAATGACCCTCTTGGGTGATAAAACCTGTTTTCTTTCTATCTGCAATACGCAAGGGTATTGACCAAAACGCCGAATTAATATCCAATTTTGTGAAGAATTTGCAGTTTCTTGTTCTGACCAAAAGATCATCAATTCGCGGGAAAGGTTGTGGTTCAGGTACTATTATTTTATTAAGATCCCTGAAATCTATGCATAGGCGGCTTTTTGATTCTTCATCTCTTTTAAAAGCCAATGTGACCGGAGCTGCAAAAGGACTATATGAATCTTCAATTAGTTTCCTTTCAAGCAGTTTCGCAATTTGCTGTTCAATTTCCTTCTTGTCATTTATAGTGCATCTGTACGGTCTTTTGCTGCAGTATTTATCTATTTGCAAGTCAATTCTTGCTTCATAGTCCTTTACACATCCTACATCATATTTATCTTTTGCGAATATCATCCAATATTTGTTTATCAAATTTTCTATTTTCGTCCTTTCATTTTCGCTTAAATCATGTGTCGTGGCTTCAAAGTTATGTATTTCAATATCTTCATTGAAATTTATGTTTAATTCAAGATTTTTCTCCTCATTTTTATATAAATTATCGATATTTTCAATGTTACCCTTGGTAGTGGGAATTATTGACCTTTCTTTTTCATACTCATCATCCATATTATTTTGCTTGATTTCAAGTTTATCATTTTGGATTAATTTGAATTTTTTTATACAATCGAGTCCTATGAGAAAATCATGGTTGAAATTTATATTATTTACAATGCATACATTGACTTCTTTCTCAATTTCCATAATTTTAATTTTTAATTTTATTATTCCACTTGTTCTATTTACACCATTAATCGTTTTCAAGTTAATAGTTTTATTGTCACTGACTTTACCTTGATGTAGATTCAGTAGTCTTGAGTTAATTAAGGTTATAGTTGACCCTGAATCATAAATAGCTTGAACGTTCAGTAAATTATTTAATGTTACCTTAATTGAGATTAATGGTGTACTTTCGAGTTTTTTGGATCTTCAAAATTCTCAACCTCTAAGAGTGAAGTGTTTTCTGGTTTCTTTTTCTCATCATTGAACCAGCATTTATCTTCTGCGTGGAATCTGTTCCCTTTACCTTTATCCTTGCAGATTTTACATGGGACCTTTTTGTAATTTTCACCTCTAGTATTGTTTGCATTTGAACTATTCTTTTTTATCAGATGTTCAAGTTTTCCTATTTCATTGCATAATTCTTCTGTTGTTTGTATAGTTTCCCTGTCTATTTTATCAGCAATGAAATTTGGTAATCCAACCGCAATCAGATCGATTAGTGTGTTAGTATCTATTGTTTTTCTAACCTCTAATAATAACTTCTCTTTTTTTATTGCATAATCTATCAGATTACCTGTTTGGTATTTAAATGATAAGGCGTGCCTTATTGGGGACCAACCTTTATTTGCAAAAGTCTCACGGAATATTTGTCTCCATTGGTCCCATTCTGAATTTATGGATAATTTCAGCAGCATACAACTATACCAGTCCAAGTATTGTTTGTCAAGAAAGAATTTTAAAGTTTCAATTTTTTTCCTGTTCTGATTAATATTAAACCTCTGGCATTCTTTCTCGAACTCATCCATCCACTGGTTAGCATTTGTAATTTTGCTATTAAATTTTTCAATAATGAAATCTTTGGTTATTTTTACCAAACTTTTTTCTTCAGATTTCTGTGTATTTTCAATAAGCTTTTCCAGTAGTTTTACCATTGGATTGTCTTCCTCTGTTGCTACTTTATTTATTTCATCTGTTTCTTCTAGGTATGTATCATTAAACTGTAAATTTTCATCTTCATCAAAGTACACATCTTTCATTTCATCAGTTAAAGTTATCCATATTTTTCTTGATTGGTGCCTCTTTTTCAAACTGTTTTTCACTTTTGCAAAAGTGGTTGTTGCTGTTATCAGTGTATGTTTCTTTGCAGATTGGTCTTCACTTGCCAAGCTGAAAATTCTATTATCTTGTGTGGTGATTGAGGTTATAATAATTGTGTTTGATTTTCCATCGGCTGCTGCCACACATTTGAACTCAAATTGTAATTTGTCCATTTTTGTCTTCTTATTTCCTTATAAACGAGAATATAGTTTTGTAATGTGAGTTTACTTTAATGGTACAAGTCCAAGGATTTTTCTTGGGATAAACAAGAATCGTTTCTCTGCAATAAACAAAGTTTTATTTACTTATTTATATTATAAACACATACATTCATTTACACATTTACACACCTGCAATAAACAAAGAAACTATATTCAATGTTTATTATTTACTATTTTAACAATAATTGTCATATCAAAATATCTCACTGACGTTTCGTTCAGTTCACTCGTCTACCGTCTCGCGTGTCAGCGCGGGATATTCAAATTATTTCTAAGGAAGTAAACTTCCTTACATATGTACATAATATTGCATACATGAATACATTAAAGAGAAAATAGTAAAATCGTATTCGGGAGACGTTAAAAAGTATATTACCAAAAAATCACGCAATTGCTTTTTTCATGATTCCTTAAATTCCTCACATTGTGTATAATAATAAAAAAAACATAAAAAACAGCAGCAAACATAATTGCATTCTATATAAGTGAGTCTTACCCTTATTTCTAATTGTTTTCAGTCGACAGATTACAGAATAGAATTTACCAAGTGGTGGGTAAATGAGTATAAAACTATTAAATTTCCATCGGGTGGCACTGTTTTTGATTATTATATAGATACAGAAACAAAACAGTTTGTTCCATGGTCTGAAAGCTTAACTAAATTCGAATTAGATCCAGACATACCTCTACAGGTAACTAACAACAATCCTAATATAAATCATAGCAGCATTTATTACATGAATATTTATATTTTAGGCTGTTTTGGTGCATACGTCAGAATCCATACGGATTCGCTATTTTCTGGATTTATTACTTGCCAAACGACAGCCAGTTATGTTAGTAGGAAATGCTGGATGTGGAAAAACAGTTCTTATAAACGAAAAACTAACAACTTTGTCAGAAAACTTTGCTGTTACCAACATACCATTCAATTTCTACACAACATCGGAAATGTTGCAGAAAATTTTAGAAAAACCTTTAGAAAAAAAGGCGGGAAGGAATTACGGTCCACCTGGAAATAAATCACTTATTTATTTCATCGACGATATGAACATGCCAGAGGTGATTTGCGTAAACTACAATAAATGTATAATTATATGTTAAATGCATATTTATATCAAATAAGGTGGACACGTACGGCACAGTGCAACCTCATACAATCATTCGACAACATTTGGATTATGGCCATTGGTATGATCGGAATCGATTGACGCTGAAAGAAGTACACAATTGTCAGTATGTATCATCTATGAATCCGACAGCAGGCAGTTTCACGATAAACCCGAGACTTTTACACCACTTTCATGTATTCGCTGTCAGGTAATTATAGTGTGACTCATGAAATAGTGAATAATTGTTTTTCGTCGTAAACCTGTATATCATCATCTAAAAGAAAGACTAAAAGTTTCTCATTTTATACATAAAATGGACATTAAAAGAAATAATTAATAGCTCACTCACAATACAATTACAGTCGCTTCTCGACTTACGACAAGGTTCGTTTCCGCAACTTCGTTCATAAGTTGAACAAAATTAAATAACAGTTCACTTTAACACAAGACACTATTTAGAGACAAAATTTACAAGATCAAAGAAAACTGCATTGAAACGAATCTAGACAGGTTTTTAACCTTCTTAATTACTTTTTAATTGAACTACTTCGGAGCGCACCGAAAATACGTCTGCTTATACGAGAGCAGACATACAAGTGATTTGCATTTCTAAAACATCTCTTATTCAAATTTTATTGTATTAATTCAGATTGAAGCAAGTTATTTAAAATCGATCGTTTTATGGGCCATCAGAATAATAGGCACGCTTAAGATATATAATAATTATTCTCGCGACAAATAATTAAACTTAGCTGGAAGAATGCAGATTCAGCTAAAAAGGAATATAAACCCCTTTGAACAATATTTTTTATGGGCGCAGAATTTGGCAATGCGCTCATCGTTAGTAAACAAATTGATGAAATTAAAAAAAAACTATTACTCCTAATATTTTTCGTGCAAATATAAAACATATTAAGAATTCGAAAAGAGTCGACCATGGCAAAGATTAGACAAATAATAATGATAGACAATTTTTATAAACCTCTTTTCTGCAAGAATCGTATTTTTATTAGACCAGTGCATGAACTATCTATGTATAATATTCACTTATGTGCATAAAGTATAAAATATATATATATATATATATATATATATATATATATATATATATATATATATATATATATATATATATACAGTGCACGCCGTATAATGTGATCACATCGGGACTCGAGGTTTTTGATAACAATAACCGATTGATAACAATAAATGTAAACACAAGATTTTACTAATTAATTAAAAATACATATGTGAAACAGTAATAAATAGTAAATAAATTATGATATTGAACTAAAAAATCTAAAAATAAACATAACATAACAATTTTTAATTGTGCTGCTCCATTCCACTGACTCATTTTCGGCAACTTATCATACTGTTCTAAAATGTTATTTTTTTTTCTTTTAAGCTAAGATCACGTCTCTTTTTTACGCCAGCCATTGCAAACGGTTAGAATGAAACTGAATTTGTTGTAGTAGTTAAGACCATACAAACGCATTGTCCGAGTTTATTTGTGTTTACTGCCAACCAGCCCGGTATAATACAATAAACTAGACAATCAAATTTCTATAAGGTTCTTTGAAAAACTACTTTATTGTGCTGTTGCTTTTAAAATTGCTCGGGACAAAAACAATCACAAGAAAAAATTGATAACATAAACCGATGTCATGATTGCTATAACCGAAATTTTTTTAATGTAGTTGTATACGTCCGGGGCGTTCTTTGCGAAAGTGATAATAATAACCGATTGATAACATTATTCGTGATTCCAATAAGCGGCATGCACTGTATATATATATATATATATATATATATATATATATATATATATATATATATATATATATATATACAGTGTGTCCCAGCGACTACCATACATAGGGAAATTAACATTGGGAAATTATATAAGGATCAACTATTGCCTTGAGCTATATGTATATTCTTTCTGAGTGACAAAAACAAAAGATTTAAAATAAAGAAATTTACTTCTGTCAAATAATTTTATATTATATAATTATTTAAAGGAATTTTATTTAAATTAGGAAATTGGGTATGCCAATTGCCTTCGCAAAAGTAATAGAAATGGAAACCAGAATGTTAACAACGATGTAGATATTTTGGCAGCTGTCGAAGTGTGAGGGAAATTACAAAGAATCTCGGTGTATCACCGCATTTATAAAAAATACAAATATTTTGCTTACAAATATTACACGCTGTTATTAGCAGCAGATAGTGAAAAACTAATCACTTTTTGTGAATTAATGTTTAATAAATGTCATGCTTTAGAAAATATTTGTTTCACTGACGAGCACACATTTACCATAAATGAGGGACACAATTTTGTGACAGATTAAGCCACTGTCTGCTAGTCAATGGGAATACGTTTGAACATTTCATTGATTAGTACCTGCTAGTAATATTGAATTTAGTGCTTAACTGTACAAAATGCAAACTCTTAAGCTTTCTGTTGTAGGTATGTATAACTGAAAATCATCCAAATTTATTTCTACACAAACTTTATTATAAAATAACAAATATAAGCATATTATTTATTTCTAAATATTGTTTATTTGCAAAAATATTGATAATTCAATGGTAATAATTGTAATGTGTCAGCAAATTCTAAAAATAAGAGCAATCTGACAGTTTTAAATTTGATTAATTCAATTACCTACTGTTTAATTTGTGCCAATCACATGTTTAGATACAGACACAGCAATACTTGATCCTTACATAATTTCCCAATGTTAATTTTCCTATGTATGGTAGTCGGTGGGACACACTGTATATATATATATATATATATATATATATATATATATATATATATATATATATATATATATATATATGTATATATATATATATATATATATATTCCATAATTACGTAAGTTTTCTCTAGTTTTCCAGGAACTGAAGCACTGACGTCCATATATCAAGCAATTTTGAGTCAACATCTTTCAAATTCAGAACACAAATTTCCTCAAGTCGTTGTGCGACTATGCGAAAGCATTGTATCGACTACCATCGCCTTACATCACAAAGCAGTGCAAATATTTTTGCCAACAGCTTTGAAATTTCATTACATCTTTAATTTACGAGACATATCTAACATATTTCAGGTAAATTTTTAAGTTGTATATGAATTTCCCATCAAAATATAGTTCATAAGACAAGAATAGTTACGGTAAATAGTTCAACAAAATCAAGTAACGACAAATTACCTTTAAACGTCATCTGACGAGTTGCCAACTTCGTAACTATTTTACGATACAGGTATACTATATAACAAACAAAATATAATATAGTCAAACTTCCATAACTCGAATCACCATTATCCACAAAAAAAAAGTTCGACTTATGGAGACTTCGAGTTAAGGAAAGATTCATCAAACCTAGCTATTTTGTTTTAAGACATTACAGTGGTTTAATTACACACGTTTTTATTGAATGCAAATCGTGTATTAGGAGTACATACTAATTTCGGTTAAAATTTGCAGTATTTAAATTGTTCAGAAGTAATCACAATATTTCTATATTTACATGTTAATTCCCTATGTCCCAGATTTCTTGGGACAGCCGGTATATTATGGATATAATAAAATAAACGGATACTTGCTTTTGTCGCATAGTTTGCGTAGCTATTCTCAATCAATGGGACAGAATACAGTAAAGAATAAATTTAAAAATAGAATCAAATTGAACAATTTCGAATCTATCTAGAAGGTTTAATGTTATTTAACAGATAGGCAACGTAGTTTAAATTTGATATTGTCTGTTTTGATGTTGGATGTATATTGAGTTTTGTCCTAGTAATCCGGCGTATGAGAGGTATTAATGAAAGATAAATGACTTTTTGTTGGTATTATTATTTGATTTGCTTTTCCTTGAAACTCTACAGACTTCAAATAGACCACTACAGGGATCTTGGAAACTACAAGAGATGCATAGTCGGTTAAAATAGACAAAAGTTGCGCTTGCATGGGCCGATGTTGATGTTGATTTCATATTTTGAAAATATTGCATGGCGTATTAGATAATAACATAAGTGTGATTTTCTCGAATTTTAATTATCCTTAAAGCTTTCATATTGCTTAACATACCGCTATAACAAGTCGAAGCGAATAACCGGAATCGTGTCATCTGGGAATCGATTGTGAATAAACTAATTTATTTTGATAATACTATATATAATGATTAGTTTTAACTTCTAACAATCAGCTTTGAAATGCAAATATCACCCAAGGTCGGCGTCTTAAAAAATTGATCGGGCCTGCATCCACGCTGAAAGCCAAATCTTCCCTTGTAGGCCAAATTCTCTACAAAATAGGTTCAGTTATAAGCAAATTATTGCCAATCTTGGTCCAGATTTCAATTAATCAAATTCTTCCTCATTTCGTCAATATTCGTAATCTGTTTTGTTTAAATAAAGCAATTATAATTATCAATTTATCAATAGTCAGTATTATTAGTAAAATTCTCTTTGTGTTACAATATGTACTTAACACGACAAGTTTCATAGTGAAACCTGCAACATGAAAAAGATAAAATTTATTCTCTAGAAGGCATCGTATTCATGTTTCGCAGTAGAAAAAAAAAATTCTGATTGATTCTGCTTTTATATATTTATATGGCAAAACAGGTATTTTGTCTACACCAGTGCTGTCCAACCTTTTTCACACCGTGTGCCACAAAAAAAAAAGTATTGAATCCGAGGGCCGCACTTGAAAACTAAAAGGTATAGAAATTGTATTGAGAATTATTAACTTAGTTTAACTTTATTATGCCATAATAATCGTATTTATATTAGCTCACTACACAAAATTATATCAATAAAGTTCAAGGATGTTTTTAGTGAGATGTTTGGTTTTGAATTGTGCTCTTCTTTATTTGCGGTTGGTATTCAGTAACTGCTGCCCTCGTTAGATTTTCTAAATGTTCATCTGTCAAAGAGTTTCGTTTTTTTTGACTTAATGTTGGCCATTGCAGAAAATCCAGCTTCACACACGTAGGTGCTTCCAAACATCGTCAATACTGTTTTACAACATTTCGGTATTTGTGGAAATTCATCCACTTCACTCGATTTACTTGACATTTTTTAGATTTTTAGAAATAAAGATACTTTATAAATATTGTACTGAGACCTATTTACACTGACAGCTAGAAAATCAGTTGATATTATTACAATTTTAGAGTGATTATTTATAATATTTTTGCGATGGCAATTCGCAAAACTATATCACTTCATGAGATAGATGGAGTTGACTGTAACTGTATAACACGCTATAAAATATTATAAATAAAATTATAGTATATTATATTACATTGATCCCAATTGATGTGGCTTCTCTGGTTACGAAGGAATTTTTTTACACAAATTGCTAAATTTCCGCGATCTCTGGCAGGCCATTTAAAATAAGCCGACGGGCCGCATGTGGCCCGCGGGCCGCGTGTTGGACAGCACTGGTCTACACTATATGTGTGTCTAAGATGGTAGTGGACAACGCGGAGAGCGGAGGTGTGTCGGTAGATAAACGCCGACGATGCTAATGAAGGGATTGCATACAACATCTGAATCAACTGGCTGGTTACACAAAATCTAGATTGTGTTGTTTTTGTAAACAAAGTTTAATACATCAAGGTATTCATAACACGACTTTAACACGTGCACACGAAATTGTTCTCTCTGCATCCCTGATATGCTTATAAAACACAGTAATGTTTTTACTTTCTTATACGTAGTATAAAGGAAGTATAGGAATCATGAAAAATTTCGATTGTGAGATTTTGGTGGAAATACATGTTTTGAGGTCCCCTGAATACGTTTTGACTATTTTCGCAATGACGTCTGTGTGTGCGGATGAGTGTCTGCATGTTCATTATTTTCAAAACGAGTAGAGACTGAACAATGAAACTTCGTATTTAAAAGTTTATTGATTATATGAAGAGCTGATTAGTTTTCTAGCATAATAGCACAACCGGAAGAGGAATTTTACTGAACATCAAAATCGAACATTGCGAATTATCGGAGAAAATAAAAGGGATATGGAAAAAGTTTTGAAATAAAAGTTATAGGAAACAATAAGCTTAAGAAAAAATGTTCTATGCATTTTTGTTCTAACTTTATCCAATTTTGAATAAAATGGAAAATCCAGAAAGCCGCATTAAAATCGCAAAAACGCAAACAGCAAGCGGACGAGAAGCGTGAGAAAGACAAAATGAAAACGATGGATCGCATTCTGAAGAAACAAGAATCGAAACAACAGAAGAACAACAACTTTCGGTCCAATAGGAACGTTACACCGCTGATGACCTTGAAGCGGACCAATGAGATGACTACGCTGTCGTTTCACGTGGACACTGTTTGTCCAATCGTAGCGAGGCCGGTGTTGTGCGCGATGGAATGCGGAAATCGGAAGAAATACTCGTGCAGTAAGACGGGCGTACCGTTGTGTAGTCTACAGTGTTATAAGAAGAACATTTCCACGCGCATTTTGTAGAAAGTGCGCGAATTGCAACGTTCTAGAACAGACAATGTTTGAGTTGCAACAATGTAGAACAGAACATGTTCCGTATGCAATGTTGTAGAAGAGAAAATGTTCCGTATGTAATATTATAGGACAGAAAATGTTCAATATGCAACTTTATATGACAGAAAATGTTCCGTATGCAATATTATAGTTACATTGCAATTGATATTTACACTTATTTTTGTCATCGGACCACTGAAAGTGGTGATCATTTGAGGTAAAAATTAGTAGTTTTAGTATCCATATCGGTCCTGAATTGAAGACATGACTCCATTCGCCAACGAACTTAACTTGCCAGCCACTTTCGTAACACCCTGACGTACACTCTCCCTCACGTCGTCCAGATCGGGTGGATGGAAATTTGCAGAAGACGGATTTGTATCTTTTGTGCCAAAGTAATCGGACGATGAGATGCTCGTCGAACCTTGAAATCTGTTAAGATTTGAATTTTGTTCGTAATCATCGGATCGATTGTTAAAGTACTGATCTGACGATATAGCTTTAGCCCCGCCAAATTTTTTTTGTGCCACATCCGATTCCGGTTCTTTCTGAACAGGCGACGATTTCTCGTACGATTTTGGCAAAGGCCTGGCTTTTTCGACACTGGGTTCTATCACCCAATCTCGGCTAACACTGTCAGAGAATATAGAATCAGAATCCTACCCATTGAGGGAATTAAGTTTATCTACAAGTTACCATTTTGACGAAACACTTCAACTATGAATAAAATGTATTAGTTATTGGGATGTATTTAAAATATCATATATGCTATTAAAACAAAACAAAGACAAAATATTTACAGAAATACGCATTTGAAATGTGAAATATGTGCCAATTTAAATTGAATATAAGAAAGTAGTGTGGTGATCACATCAGATTTTTTATTCATGTATCGCTTCATTAGCATACTCTGTTCAACTTTTCCTAACCTGAACATAGGTTGTTGTAATATGCAGGCATTTGTTCAATACAGACTTTACTCTGATCAACGATCAAACTATCCAAAATGCCGAGTAAAGCTTCCGTTCTTTACGCCGCATTCATTTGTACATAAGAGTTTTATAAGTTGGTCCTGATTTCTCAGCACTTGATTAGTCAGTATTGCATGATGTGCAAACACTCCATACTCAACAATATCCGACCTTACAGACGACGCAGGTGTCACATGCGTGTGCGGAGGATTTGGGATGTAGACATCAATTGACGTTAATCGTTCATCTTCTTGGTTTTACCACTTTATAACTGCGAAAGGGTATGAAATGTTAGGGGAGAATAAGCAAATTGGTGATAGCGACTTTATTGTTTTATGATAGACAACAACTTCAAATCTGTTGGAGATGCGCCCTAAATTTGCTATGGATGATCTATTTGGCAAGAGATATATCTTGCAAATTTCTCTCACCGATTCTCAGATATGTATGATGCTTCAATTTTAAGATGTGTAATGACGCTCTCATCAACTAAATCAGCGATTCCCAAGCCAGGGTATCCCTGGGGGTACGTGATAGGTTATTTAGGAGTACAGGAAAAAGTTAGTATGGTGGAAAAATATGTGTATTGCCAATTAATAATAGTATAGTATAGTATAGTATAGTATAGTATTTATTTGGTTCATTTGATCTTACAAAGATATTGAACAAGTTAAATGGTGTAATATAACAAATAATTTACATAACTAACAATTACTTTACAAATAATTCACACATCAGATAAATATTCATTTATAGTATAATAAACTTTTTCCAATAGAAAATCTTTTAATCTTTTTTGATATATTGAACTTGATTTAGCATTTTTAATATTCTCCGCAAGTTTATTGTACAAAACAATGCCTGTGTAATACGGACTTTTCTCATATTTAGCAGTCTTATGACTTGATATTAATAACATATTGTCATTCCTTTTCTTATAATTATGGTTGCAACTTACTTGCAAAAACTTATCTAAATTGTTTCTAACATACAATAATATTTCGTATATGTATACGCATGCCAAAGGAAGTAAATTAAACTTTTTAAATAGTAATCTGCATGAATGATATCGGTTTACTCCTGCTATTAAGCGAACTACTCGTTTTTGCATTCTGAATATTCTATAGGAATTTGTTGAATTTCCCCAAAATAAAATACCGTATTTTATTCTCGAATAAAAATGAGAATAATAATATATCAAAATTACGCTGGTGGAAACTGAGTCCTTTAGTTTGCGTATACTAAAACATGCTGAAGCAAGCTGGTTACATAAATAGCAAATATGGCAGTTCCAGTTTAATTTCTTATCAATGTATATACCTAAGAATTTGGTACTGTCCACCTGCATAAGAGATCTTTCTTTACATTTAACATATATTGATTCAGTGACTTCTGAATTTTACACAAACAGACTTACTAGTATTTAATAGTAATTTATTTGCGCAGAACCATTCTTCTACTTTGAGTAAATTCTCATTGGTCTGATACACTAGAGGTACTTTATCACTGTTATAATGGAGAAGTGTTGTATCGTATGCGAACATTGTTATATTTCCGTGAATATATGCCGGTCTTCAATTTTTCTGCCGTGCAAAGCCAAATATGACAAAGCACTTAAGTTTCTGTTGGCATTTACAAGTACTGTTCTTGTGGAAACAAATTACACCTCGCATCAGTGAAACCTGGTATCAAAAAACTCGAAAACTGTTACCCTAATCGGGTTCGTGTCGGAAGAGATTCGATCACGACAAGAAGTTTGACCATTAGATTACGGGCCTCAGAGAACTTCAAATCTGATGCACAACAGGGAATTGTGGTTATTTGGCAGCCGATAGCGATACAGTTCTCAACACGCGAGACAATTACCGTGCCTCTCTCTTGCGCGATCGTCTTTTCTTCGATTATAGGGAAGCGTTAGGAAGTTTAACTCAGGATGCATTTTACACTACAACGAGTAAATTCGACTCAAACAGCTCTTCTGATGCTGCTATTATGCTTCGTGTATCTCTAGCAATTAAGTAAGTTACTTAGACATCGACAGGTGACGAAGTTGAGTTGTAGGTATCGTTTTCGTGCCCCATACAACTTATATTGAGTGTTCTTTCGAAACGGGCTCGTGGTGACAGGCGATGTATTTCTTATTCCTTAAAATAGAAAACCATAAGTACAGTTATTAGGATAGTAAAGTGGTTAGTCCCTCTAACCAACGTCCAGTATTAGCTTGACCGAAATTCACCAAATACAGCTACGAGGAGCCTACTGGTACGATTTATATTCCTGAGTATTATTGTTATTATTTTTTTTTACAAATTATTTGTGTTTTATGTCATTCAAAAGGCAAATAAAAAACAATAAGTCATTAATAGTTCTCTATTACCTCTCACAATGGCTTTGTTTGCGGCAATTGTATCATGAAGTTTTAAAATCAGATTCATCAATATTTTTTACTATATATGTTATATAGGGCATCCTGTTTAGCGGCAACGACTGCTTGTCTCAGGCTTCTGACCTGGTACGTTTGTGGTTGCATGAAAGCCAACGTGTGTATGGTGATAAGTTGATTGATGATAAAGACATCGATGCGTTCACTAAATTACAGCTCGATTTATATAAGAAAAATTTTGAGGTGAGTTAATTATTACTTACGTTTTTTTAATGTTTATAATTAAACTAGGATATAATAATACAATGTAATTAGTTAAAACCTTGAATTTCTTTTACATTTGTTGTCTCACAGGATATTGAAGAAGTAACAGTGTTTGAAAAACCAAACATTTTTTGTCATTTTGCGGGCGGCATTGGAGAACCAAAATATATGCCAATCATGGAATGGAATAAATTAAATTCGTTGTTGACTGAAGCTTTGCTAAGTTACAATGATCTAGTATCTGCAATGAATTTGGTGCTATTTGAAGACGCCATGATGCATGTTTGCAGAATAAACAGGATTTTAGAATCTCCACGGGGCAGTGCTTTGCTAGTGGGAGTCGGCGGCAGTGGCAAACAGTCGTTAGCTCGTCTTGCGGCTTTCATTTCCAGTTTAGAGGTATTCCAAATCCAGTTAAAGAAAGGATATGGTATATCTGATCTAAAACTAGAATTATGTAATCTTTATTTGAAAACTGGATTAAAAAATGTTGGAATAATGTTCCTGATGACCGATGCACAGGTTCCCAATGAACAATTTTTAGTATTAATTAACGATATGCTTGCTTCTGGCGAAGTGCCAGACATGTTCCCAGACGATGAAGTAGAAAATATTATTGGTGGAGTCCGAAATGAAGTGAAAGGTGCTGGTTTGCTAGATACCAGGGAAAACTGCTGGAAATTTTTCATTGATCGTGTAAGAAAACAATTAAAAATTGTACTTTGCTTTTCACCCGTTGGTTCTACTCTTCGTGTTAGATCAAGAAAATTTCCAGCTATTATAAATAGTACCATTATTAATTGGTTTCATGAATGGCCACAGGAAGCTTTAGTGTCGGTATCAAAAAAATTTCTGCAGGAGTTGGAAGTTTTACCGGTATGTTTCATTGCAACGATACGATATCCAGTAATATATAATTCTAATATTTGCAGGGAGATTTAAGGGATTCTGTTTCGCGATTTATGGCTTATGTACATACCTCCGTGAACACAAGTTCTAAAATATATTTACAGAACGAAAGAAGGTACAATTATACTACCCCGAAGTCGTATCTTGAACAGATTAGCCTCTACTCCAAACTATTACGGCAGAAATCGAAGGAACTGAATGGAAAAGTACGTCGTTTAGAAAACGGTTTAGATAAGTTACGAAGTACAGCTGAGCAAGTCGATAATCTCAAACTAAAACTAGCCGTACAGGAAATAGAATTAAAAGAAAAGAATGATGCTGCAGATGCACTTATAGAAATTGTAGGCATTGAAACAGAAAAAGTGTCTATAGAAAAAACTCTCGGTTTGTAGCGCTATACCATTATCTAATAATAATTTTAATACTAATTTTCACAAACATTTTAGCTGATGAAGAAGAGCTAAAGGTTGCAATGATTGCTGAAGAGGTAACTAAGAAACAACGAGATTGTGAAGAAGATTTGCTGAAGGCAGAACCGGCGTTAATTGCGGCTCAAGAAGCGTTAAATACATTAAATAAAGCAAATCTAACAGAGTTAAAATCGTTCGGATCACCGCCGGGTGCAGTAACAAACGTTACGGCTGCAGTAATGGTACTTTTGGCCCCTGGTGGAAAAATTCCTAAGGATAGAAGTTGGAAATCAGCGAAAGTAAGTAAACATTACAATATTAAATTTATTATGCATATTAGTAGTACTTATATGTCCCATACTAGTTATTTGTTACAATTATAATTGTTAATTCGATTAAGGTTAAAACCCTCATTCTCTAATATATGTTCTACAACTAACTTGAACCCGTAAAGACGTCTTTTATTCCAACCCAAAGGATCACCTATTGGTATATCGTGTTAATACATCTATTTGACTTAAGAATCGCTTACAATATGAATATTAAATTGAGAAATTTGAAAACGAATCTTCGTTTACATTTAGTTTGATTTGTTCGGTACGAGGATTTGGAACAATCTTATTTAAATCATATGACCTAGCCTAGTTCGTTAATTCAGTAATTGCAGTTAGTAAAAATATAAAATATTGTCCAATTGATCCTTAATTTCAAACAGAGAATGAAATTTTTTTATTAAATATTTTTGTTTCATTATCTGTTACACAATTTAATTTGTTTATTACATTTACGTTGAATAAATGTGAATTAACCAAATTTTCTAAAATGAAAACTGTGATTTAAATCACATTTTTTTTAAATATCAGGTTATATTAATCACGATTTAAATCAGTGTTTTAAATCATACAGACTGTGTAAAGAACTAATACGCTAATTTTTGTTACGATATGAGTGTTACTAACTCTGACACATTTAAATAGATCGACGAGATAATCGTACATTGTTCGTTAGTAAAGGATCTGCATTTTACAATTTAATTAATTTTAACATTATTCCGGAGTCATAACATTACTCGTAAAGCGCCGTCTTATACGAAGTGATGTGATTCAGCTGATTTCCACCAGTTTCCAGATATCGGTGATCATTTTAACGACCGGTAAGTTGCGTATTATATTCTCCAAATAATTTGCAATAATAACAAAAAACTGAATTTCGTGCTTCAGAATAAACTAAAAAACTTCTAGAAATTTTTTCACCATTTGGTAAAAAACGATAATAATACGATTCGGAAAACTTGCGACCAGAATCGTCTTTAGGAAAATCTTTTTTAACTTGATGACTAGGAAAATTTTCAACTAAATAGTCTCTAACTTTAATATTCATATCTTTTGGCCAGGTGCCTGGATCGTTAACAGTAAAATTTGAAGTTGAAGTTTCAGTTTTATCACTTACAAAATCACAAATTTCTTTATCCTCAACTTCGGATGTTGTTTCTGAATAATCAGCTGCATCTTCATGTTGCAATGTCTGTTCTACACTGTGTTCTACTGAATTGGAGATGCTCGAAGTGCTTGCTTCTTCAAAACTATCCGTCTTTTGTTTCTTTGCTGTTGGTGTCAGGAATTTGTTTAGTGATCCGGCTAATTTATGTTCGATCTCTTCTCGCTGTAATCGTCTTTTTTTGTTTTGAGCTCCAGATAACTTCTTTAACTTTTTTTCCGACATCTAGAGAGTAGGTGGTTTACAATACATCATTTTTAATTTATATTTTCGTACTTACATTGTTTATTCTATAAATTCCAGAAATTCACTCTCACGTCTTGCACTAGTTGAAACACGATAGAAAATATTGAAAATAAAAACTATTTTGTGTAAAATACTGTTATTTTAATAGCGCATTCTGACTGCGTCTTCACGAAAGTATTTTGACTGACGACTAAAAATAAGAGCAGAGCAGAGCAATAAATGGTATATAGTAAGTCAACATTTAAAATAAAATATATAGGAACTACTTTCTTGTGGAGCACAGGGCGGGAAGTCGAGCGCGTGGTAACACTAAATATGTTATGATGTTTGTTTACGCCTAACAATTACTGTGATGAATGAAGTGTTTAGGATAGGCTAGGATAAAATGCTGAGGGAATGTTTTGTTAAACTCGAGTGAATCGAAGATGCGTGTGGTCCGTAACAAATGAATTGCTGACTAAGTGAGAAAATGTTGACATCTGGCTGTTCATTTAAATTTAGAAATACAAATATAATTGTTATGATCATAGTTGACTAGTTTATTAGAACTTTTAGTGTTGTAAGACGTATTTTATCGATTGTCATTATAGAAATTTCGACACCTTAGCTTTAACGCAAAAAAAAATACAGAAATTATTAATTCGACATGGCGCCCCCTCGACGAGGCGCCTTTGTGCGGGGCACAACCTGCACACCCGCACGCGGCGGCCCTGTCCATGACTCCTTGAGGTTATATATATATATATATATATATATATATATATATATATATATATATATATATATATATATATATATATATATACAGCGTGTCCTATTTAAACGGGCCACTATAGGGATCTCGGAAACTATAAGAGATACAAGGTCGGTTAAATTAGACAAAAGTTGCGCACTTATGGGCAATGTTAATGGCGATTTCATATTTTGAAAATATTGCATGGCTCACTAGATAATGACAAAATTATGATTTTTTCGAATTTTAATTTTCAATTATAACTCGGAAGGTACTGAAAATATTGAAAAATGTTTCAAATAAATATTTTAGCATAGCCAACAGGCTTTTCGAAGAATTGGATGAAATGGTTTTTTACTTTTTTATTTTGGAGATACAGCATGCAAGTTCAATTTTTTAAATAGGATCCATATTTAATTTTAATTTAGTTAAAAAGAGCTATTTTTCCTCTTTACATTGATGTATTCGTTTATAAAAATATCTTTTTTAGTTTCGAAGAAAAACTAAAAAGTATGATAAAGAGAATGATTTTTGTAGTGTGCCATGAAAATTTGATATAAAACCATTGCATCTAAACATGTTTAGTACATGCAAAACAAATGAAATTGAATAAAATTTGATAAACGAAACAAAATTCGTTGTGTAAACTGAAAACTATTACACAGATTTTCGTATGAAGCCATACCTGCTTAAATTATTTTTTGTCTATAATCTTTTGTTTACCAAATATTATTGAATTTCAATTGTTTTGCATATACATAACACATTTAGATGTAATTGTTTTATACCAAATTTTCATGGCACACTACGAAGATCATTCTATGTGCCATACTTTTTAATTTTTCTTAAAAACTAAAAAAGATATTTATATAAACGAATACATTATTGTAAACAGAAAAAATAGCGTTTTCTAGCTAGAGAAAAATTAACTATGGTTTCCATTTAAAAAATTCAACTTGCATGCTGTATCTCCAGAAATATCTATTAAAAAAAATTTCGTCGAATTCGTCGAAAAGTTTTTTATGTATGTTAAAATATTTATTTGAAACTTTTTTCAATATTGTTTATACTGTGTGAGTTATAACGGAAAATTAAGTTTCGAGAAAATTACACTTTTGTCATTATCTAGTGAGCCATGCAATATTTTGAAAAACTAATCCGCCATTATCATCACAAGTGCGCAACTTTTGTCTAATTTAACCGACCTTGTATCTCTTATAGTTTCTATAGTTTCCGAGATCCCTGTAGTGGCCTGTTTTAATAGGACACCCTGTATATATATATATATATATATATATATATATATATATATATATATATATATATATATATATATATATATACAGTAAAGTCGCGATTTAGTGAACCCTCGGTTGAATGAACAACCCGATAGAGTGAACACTTAAATTTTATCATTGCGTCCTGATATAGTGAACAGTATACAGTAAACTATGGTATTTGCGATACTTCTAGAGGAAAGAAACATAAACAAAAATATTTTCTAATATTTTTCAAAATATTTTTGTACTTTTTGAGTGTAATTCTCAAGAGATTTTGTTTATAGTTGTTTGAACTAGAATTTTGTTTTTTGCTTGAAAATGACCAGAAACCATATGGTCGAAACGTCGTATATCTGTTATCATCTTGAACTATAGTCATTTATTCCAATCATTTTGCATTCAATATTTCTTCTTCTCAAAATCTACAATTGACTAAAGAAAATCTACAATAAAATAATAAAAAAATCATCATTATGATTAAGTTCTGAAACAAACAGTTCACATTATCTTGAACGAAGCATTTTGGATTCGATATTTTCTCTTCTCTTTTATTATTTTACATATACATACATACTTCTGTTGATTTAGGTACCTAGAATAAAAGTTGTTTCTCAAAATATCTGAGTGAGACCAGAATCCCAAAAATGTAAACACCCCTAAAAAGTGAACAGGCTTGGCCGGAATTAGTTCACTAAATCGCGACTCTACTGTATGTATATATATATATATATACAGGGTGTTAATTAAAAAACTGGCCATAGGCGTTTAACATGTAAAATCAGTTTTTCCTCCTGCATTAGTTCCCAAATTACTTTACAGAAAAATACTTTAAATAAAAGTTTTAGAGAATTAAATTCTGCATCTAACTGAGAAATCAGATTTAATTTTTGAGAATTCCTAACTGAGAAAATCAAGTTTAAAATTTCATGAAAACACATAATATATAGGAATAGCTATGGAATTTAAACAAAAATAAAAACAATTGTATGACATTGTAACTGTCAAAAAAATTTGTGTTTCTTAATTTTCATTCTATAACAGATATTTCTAAAAGTATGGAACAGTTTTCACATGAAGAAAAGCTTCAAGTAATAAAATGGTTCTATTCTGGACAAATTTATCTAAATATTCGTGATTGAATAATTTTTTTGACAGCAAATGTCATATAATTGTTTTTAATTTTGTTTAAATTCCATGGCTATTCCTATATATTATGTGTTTTCATGAAATTTTAAACTTGATTTTCTCAGTTAGGAAATGTCAAAAATTGAATCTGATTGCTCACTTAGATGCAGAATTTAATTCTCTACAACTTTTATTTAATGTATTTTTCTCTAAAGTAATTTGGTAACTAATGCAGGAGGAAAAATTGATTTTACATGTTAAACGCCTAAGGCCAGTTTTTTAATTAACACCCGGTAGTAGTACTTGATGGGGGGATTCCAGCCATCCCGTGCAGGTGTCCGTCGCGGTGTAAGAGTATGGCGCTAATATGCAGGTGTTTAATTAGATGCAGGTGTTCATTAATTAGATGCAGGTGTTCGGGCGCCAGGCGTCGAACAGTATGGAATGTTTATTTAAATCTGTGGTGGGTTGAATATATATATATATATATATATATATATATATATATATATATATATACGTATAACAGTGTGGCGCTAATATGCCGGGGCGTATTAATTAGATGTAGGTGCCCGCCGCCATGCGCAGAACAGTACGGGTTGCTGATTTAAATCTGTGGTGAAATATATATGTATATATATATATATATATATATATATATATATATATATATATATATATATATACATATACATATACATATATATATATATATATATTATATATATATATATATATATATATATATATATATATATATATATATATATATATATATACATATTCTATACTCAGTTTTCCTCGTCAGCACTAGCAGCACCAGCAGCAGCAGCAGCCAATACTTACCAGAGTAACTATTGGTAAGTATATCGAGTGAATTCCATTTGTAATGTAATGTATGTATGTAATGTATGTGTTTGTTTTGTGTTTATAGATCGCGCACAGAATGGAAAAGATGAATGCAATCGGTCTAATGAAGGCGGGGAAGCCGACCAAGAAGCTGTGTGATCTTCCGGTCGATATTGCACAGCCAATCTATGAGTTTAAACTTGTGAAAACAAAGTTCGGTCAGAAGCTCTTGGTGGTGTTGCAAGAATTTCAAGTATACCTGCCCGCCCGTTTCGCCGTAATGACCGAACCTGACGTGGTCGAATTAAATAAGAGCTGTCCGACGATAGGGCTCGTGTATCGTGGAAAGAAGGAATGCTCAAAAGAACGGATGGCACATTGCGCTGAATTTGTTCATACAACATAATGTGTGTTTGTAATATATATAAAGAGAAATAATAAACTAACTAACTATTTAAATGATATTGTCTATTCCTTTTAAATATAAGTACAATTGTGTGTGTGTGTGAGGATCTATTACAGATTCTATTTCAAACTATGCATAGTTAACTATTGACTATTCTTTAGTGTTCAAATATAATTATGCCGTATGTGTGTGTGTGCGCGTGTGTGTGTGTGAGGAGATTGAAAGAAATACACTGTTTAAATATAAGAACATTTATTATTACTAATTTACAATATAAACTTAGTATTAACTACCGTAATCGGCTACTACATTTCTAAACTTATCTATTTCAATAATATTATCAAACTCTGCATATACAATACAGTTAACAGTCTCTTCAAGAGACTCGTCGAATCTTAACTCTATGCGAAGTGAACCTTGGCGTATTAGATTCCAGTGTGACACTGCATTAGCTGACAGATCAGGGGTTAAATCGAACGCAAATAAACAATAACCGTTGGGGTAGTCTTCACGCGTTATCTCATGCCCACCATCGGAAAAATGTATACCTGTGCCCGTGAATAGGGTGTTATATGACTGGATATATCGACCGCCATCGTTAAAGTTGGGTTGAAGTGGTTTCGACAGGATTTGTTGACCATTCAAATAAACAGATAAGAAATTCAACTTGAAATTGTCAAAATTAAACGGATTACTTTTAAAATCGCCGTTGAACGCTTTGTTGGACACGAGACCGACAATGATACGTTTAGGTAGCTGGCCGAGAAATATGTTGTCCAGTGATTTCCCTTGAACACCCGCCGGGATGGTCTGTACTTTACACTCGGTACGCGTTACAGGGTATTTACAAGTACTCGTCTCTAGCCCGCGACTGTGTGCCAGTAATACACTCGGATTCAGGCGCATTCTCCGTACCAGCAATGTTGCGTCCGTGATATGTACATTTACCGGGCCATTTGCGCTCATGAGGTTAAAGCTGTCCCGCGATTTCACAAGACGGACCCGTAGTTCGACCCCGTTGACGAGAAATTTCTCCTGGTTGAATATATCGCCGTGGAGATGACCGATCATGTCCACTTCCTGACTCCGGGCCGCAGCTTTCTTTCTCGCTGCATAGCCCTTATTCGCCTCATCCACTGTGTTGAATTTACCAGCATTGTCCGCGTACCAGAGTGACGACGTCAAATGTGTTTTCTTCGCATCGGCGCCGTAATTCAAGAGTGTCTCAATGTATGAACGGTATGCATAGGTGTTTGACGACGGAGTTACAAGTTTCTGGTTCAGATATATATCCAGCTGAGAGAAGAGCGAGTGTAGCCAGTTGTTGACGGGGGCAACTTGATCCGTTTGTACAAGTTCAGCGATGGCACCGGCCGCATTTTTCTTCTGAATTCTCGCCTTTATATGCAGCATGGTTTGTGATAAATCCGTGTACTCTTCACCGCTCCCCGGGACGACAAACTCAATCGGTGCATCGTCGGTTAGCGATGAAAGCGGTTGATAAGACACCCATTGACCGTGTTCGATGCTTGTCTGTGTTGGCGGTATTGAAAACAGATCCAACTCCGACTTGATACACTCACACGAGTTTACATGTAAAAATGCCATGATTATCCGAAAATGTCTCTGCGTGCTGTATTTTTTTTCTTAATGTTTGACCGTCCGACACGAGTAACTGTCGACTGAATAACTTTTTTTCCAGTGCGTCTTCTTTTATATCCAGCACCAACGCTCGACGACGACGGCGGTGTAATCAACGACACAATTTTATTCTGCGCCTTGCGTTTTAGATTTTCACCGGCCTCGGCTACACGTCGCTGGAACGACTCTCTTACCGGGCGATTCGCACCGACATCACCGAGAATGTCGATACCTGTTCTTAGCGCCTCTTTACCGACAACACCGACACCTCGCCTTATCAATGGAACAATGCTACGGAACAGACCACCCAGGAAGCTCCCGATGCCGTGGCCACGCTGGTACGGTGCACCGGTATAGACCATCCCTATACCTGAACCCGCCTGCCGAGTGTAATATTCTTGATATGGACACACCCTCATTTTGTGCAGCGTCTAAAGTGTAGTTTCACAGAGCAAGTACCCTGTTGAAATGGTACAGACTCACCCGTTTCGGTTCTTATATCTATTTCAATGCGGTCGAACTCGTGTCTCAACAAACGTACATAATGCGGTTGTGCGTATATCTTCGTTCTGCAAATACCGTGCTTGTATCTGTCCACATCTACGTTCACCACCCTTAACAATGGCGTCAAAATATCTCCGACAAATTGCGGTTCAATCAAGTCGCAATAGATGTACATGTGTGTGGGGATACCGAGAATGACGTTGGCAGAGCAATGCAGTGCGGCCGGCCGTTATATCTACATCCGGATCATAACCTAATTGTAACATTAGTCGGGGAGATAATTTCAACGCAAATATGTCATCCACATCGAATTCCGCTTCAATTCTACGTTTGTTTAGATTATTAACAAATTGAACTTTGTGAGCCTCCAGCAGATAGTTTGAATTTAACGCGCCCGTTATGCCGAGTACATCTTCATAGTAATTCGGTATTATCGTAGAACTATAACTGACTTTCTCGTTATTTCTAATTTTCGTTAGAGAAATAGAGTTCCCTCCCTCGGTCACAGTTTGAAATGTTAGCGGATACAATACCTCGACAACTGCCACCTCCCACTCCCCCTCGAGATTTATATTCCGCGGTAGCAATGTATAAAAATGCGTTGTTTTGTTATCCGGAAAATATTTCATCGAACTATTACTGGGTAGTGTAAGGTAAAAGTCTCGATTCATATTTGCTTTAAATTCGATGCTGGAATCCACGAGTTAAATTTATCAGGATAACCGCGCCACTTCACGTACACCTGTCTTCTGACGCCGCGACCACGTTCCGCTAGTATTTTATCTATTTGAAATTCGGATGTGTCTGTCATTGTGACAAGTTGTAATTCAGGCTTGTAGAACGTACCGTCAATAAGTTCCCCGTTTAGATCTTCGAGCTCATACACACAGCGGTCACGTTGTATAACGCGGACAATTTTAAAAATTTCAGTACTCCAATTATTTTCATAGCTCTTCTCAAATGTCCCCTTCGCCTTACTAATTCTCACAAAATCACCGATTTTCAACAAATTTTTGGTCTTGTTGTTGTTGTTGTTCTTTACAGTATCCCCATAGAGATTTCTCCAAACTTGTAAAATATTCTTGGGGTTTACCTGCTTTGGGGTCATTTTTATACTCGAATGATAGGTGTTATTGTATGCTTTCATTAAGGATTGCAGTGAGTCAACGTAGCGCAAAGTGTTTTGCCGCGTGAAAAATCTCCACATGCGCGTTTTCAACGTTCTATTAAATCGTTCGACAATGCTTGCTTTTATATCGGGATTTCTGGTAACATAGTATTTAACACTGTTTTCATTTAGATATTTTTGTACAACAGTCGCGGTAAATTCTGTCCCCTTGTCCGTTTGTAAATGCAGTGGTTTTCTATTGTTGAATATTTTCGAAAATGCCTCAACTATCTCTCGACCTTGCTTCGTGTACAGCGGTAAGGCCCACGCATGTTTACTAAAAACATCTATAACACACAGTATGTATTTGTAACCGTCGTTATGTTTCGACAGACCGCGCATATCATTCAAATCGGCCTGCCATAGTTCATCAATGTTTGACACTCTGTATTTATTCCTTGTGAATTTTCTACGTATCTCTTTGTGCAGTGTGTAGGTATCTTGACCGCTTAACCATTTTTCTACCTGCGGCGCACTTATCTCGCCCTTCACGGCACGTGCCAGAGTTGAAGCCCCTGAATAACCAGCCGGGTGTTCCGGATCGTAATAGATGCGGGCGAGTTTCTTGTTCATGGTGATTAAAATTTAAGTTTCTTCCAATGTTCAAGTGTCTGTCCCCTCCTCCCCCTCTTCTTCCCCTCGCTATGTTTTTTCTTACGAGTTGTACTTGTATTTGCTACTGGAGTGGAATCATAATCTGCATCATATTCTCTACTCAGTACAGGTGTCAGCGGTTTCCCCCACTCCTCCTCCGCACCGATTTTGTTTTTCTCCACCTTTATTCCGAATTTACCACTGTCCCGAATAAAATCCCTTCTTCGCGGGTTTCCTATTAACTCTGTAGGAATATTAATTCTATGTAGTTCACGTGCAAACACCTTCCACCCGCGCGGATCTGAAGTACCCTTTCTAGACCGTATCACGTCACCAACTAAATCCGTTATGTTGGTGTGTGCGAGTTTTTCTCCAGATACTACGAGCTCTCCTAACTCATTCCATGACACGGTACCGTCGGTTTTCAATTTTTTCAACAGCATAACCGCCTTGTTACGATACGTTTTCGGAACAAGATTTACTATTTCTTCAATATTATCGAGTGTTTGCGGCGGTGACGACGACGACGAGTCAACGATTTCATTAATTGGAATCTCGAGTGGTTTTCTAGTCTGCCCGGCAAAATGTAGATATCGCTGTAGAATTTGCTGTAACGCAGGCCATTTTTCATTGTCACTAATTTTGTTACTAGTATCATCACTGTCGTTTGAATGTAATATAGTCTTCATATCCGTATCGAGTCGGTTTAGTATATCAGGTTGTACGGAATCACTGCGACGTAGTTGCTGCAGCGTTTCCGGTGAAATTAACATCATCTTCCGTGAATGCTCCATAATGTGTTTACTGAGATTTAAATAGACTCGATAAAACACCACTCATAAGAGGACCAAGGATCAGCGGTAGAAATGCACCACCCTTCTGTACCAGCAGTTGTTTACGCTTCTTCCACCCGTCACGACCACCACCGCCACCACCACTACCGTGCTGTATAAGTTTCCGTAACACGTTTTTATGTCTGGTAAGTGCCGCTCGCTGTTTACCTGAGAGCAGTACAACCCCGTGCAGTGTGTTGTAGATGCACTCACAAATACACTGAACTGTTTTACAATCGGCTGCTTTTAATAACGCGAGACGTTGCACTGGTTTTAATTTGTACAGAGCCCTCAAGTACTCTGCATTGTTCATTACTTCTCTGGACATTGTCACATAATAAACTCGGGCACTTTCACGTCACCGTATTTATACTTTTTTTCGGGATGTATACGCATGTGTCACCCTCGTCAGGGAAAATTTGAGTTCTGTAACGGTACCAATCCTCCGTATTCTGCTTCAGATCGAATAACATGTATCCATGGGCGCGCGCTGTTGCATCGAAATACGATTCTTGAATAAATTTTATATTGTCCGGACACACCTGACGCGCCAAGTGTAATATTTGTGCACGATCTCGAGGGTTTTTAAAGTACACTATATAGTTACTATTCAGCGATATGTCGCGTGTCCCCTTTTTCTGGTGAAACAGATTCTGCGTTATGAAGAACACACTTAAATTACGATGATGACATCCTTTTGTGAAAATATCAACGATACGCTCATCAGCCTCCCGCATTAGGTCATCGATAATTATCAGTTTAGGGTGATCACCGTCGAAATCTGCGTCCGGCAGACCTTTTTGAAAAGTTATAGGGAGTTTAGAGTACAACGGTTGCCATTCATCGTAGTACCATGTAATTTTTGAAAATTTAACATCACACACTTCAGATATATGTTTCAGAAAATTAACTACAAAGTACGACTTTCCGCAGCCAGAGGGGCCTGCAACAATTGCCGAGAAGGGGTGTTTGAATCGCGTATCCATCACGCGTAATACTCGTTTACACTCGTGAGGAACCGGACGTGGACTGATGGGGTTACATAAATAACAACACTGTTATACTTTTTACGTATCACATTTATAGAAAAAAAAATGCATTAATAATAATGAATAAACACAGAAAATAAAAAAAAACTTTAAAAAGAAACATTACTATTCTCGAACTAAATAACACAGATTAATATATACGTAATACAAATAAATATACAAATAAAAAATTTATACAAAACAAAAAAATATACAGAGGCATCATTTTAAAAATAACACACACACACACACACACACGCACACACCCACACATTATACAAAACAATACACAGTTTCTTTCATTCACTCAATAAATACTTAATGAATAAATACACTATGTGTTACCGAGAGCAGGTAGTAGTGGCCTTACGCGTTTATATCCGTACGGATACGAATCAAAGTCCGCTACTCGACGTCGTTTCGTGAACACAATGTTGAATGTCTTTTTCTCGGTACGCGTAACAACACTATGTCCAGTACAGCGACGAATATTGTCCGAGCAGATTACGACACCATCGGCACTATTGTTCGTATCACCACTGGCGAGCACAAATTCCTTTAACAAATTAAAGTTTATTGTTTGTGAATTTTTAAAGTTCAGCGTGATGCCCTTCACTTTGCACACTGTATTCAACGCACCAGCCCCAGTGCGCACGGTGTATGCGTAATTCTTCGGCCCGCCACACACAAACTCACTAATGTACGAGCCCGCACCGTACACCTCGAGTTCATCCGTGAGGTCACCGAGAAAATTACCAGTCGGTGGCTCATATTGTCCCGCACTGTGCGTGAATATCACAGAGTCGGTATCGTAGTATAATACACGACGATCCAGAGCCTGTAGATATTCATAGAGTTTTAATCGTGCCTGACACGTAGTGTAAGCCGCGATTAAAACATTCACAGTAGGCGGACATTCAGAGCTGGCATCCGCATACTCCCAGTTCGCATATACAACTCGTTCACCGGCCGGGATGAGGTGATTTACGACAATGTTGGGGTTCGTGAGAAGGTTGTACAGTTCCTCATGCGTCTTCACTATCTGCGTCTTCGGTTGGTTCTCTCTCTGACCAAATTTACCCCAGAAAGAGTTCAACATTAATTTGGCCAGAGAACGACGCCCGGCGTTCTTCACAATGGCCGTCTCATCGAGTTGGACACCTTCCCGACGCAAATACGACTTAACGTATCCACGTCTCAGCAGGGCTGCCATATCCGCGTCATAGTGGCTGCACTCGACGGGAAATCCGGAAGCTTCCTGCTTCATTTTTAGAAAGGTGTCTATATGTCCGGCAAATAGACCACCCGACTTGGTCACCGGGTCGTACTGCATGGTCTCGTATTGCCAGATCTCGTAGACGGCTGTTATCCGGTATCCCATCTGTACAGCCTTCTTCACCTCATCCGACACCCAGGTACCGGTGATTGCACGTTGTTGTTCACTATGCGTACAATCACTCTGTCGCATCTCCTCACAGCACACGCGACACAACGCGAACATCAGCTTACCACCGGTTTGCAACGGGAGAACGGGGTGATACAGATCACTCGGCGGTAGCACTGTACACTTAATTAGTCCCTCCACGGCGCTGATGTCATTGTCCGGACCGAGGATGGTACAGTACTCACTCGCGACGTACACGGTACGATGACCGATCGGGTACTTTCCGTATTTACACACCCACGGATACAGAGAGCAAACGTCGACGTATTTAATTTTACTATCGCCGTGCGCGCGCGAGTACAGCTTCGTACAACCCGTGCGCCCGCCTGTGAACGCATCGCGCGGGTTCAGAGGCAGCGTAGCAATAAGTGGATGATACTCAACAAAGCAACGCATCTCTGCACTATCTTTAAGTTTACGTCGAAATTCACACTCCCACACATGGACGATGTGACAGCCGCGAGCACGGAGCTTCGCCAACTTACACAACGTACGCTGATACCGTTCATGCATTGTATCCGTGGGGTCATCGTTTAACTTGTTGTCGCGATTCGCGGGGAAGCAGATGTCGTGCCCGTGATAGAAACACCCGCTAAACTCGAAAACGGTGTTTGTCGCCTCATGGAATCCGTCAACAACCCCGCCACAGTAGCCTCGCGATCGCGATCGCGACCCGCATGTCGAATAATTATCCCGCGCTCGCGCTCCTGCACAACCAACCACTGCAACGCTATCTTTGACTGGTTGTCTCGCATACGGTAGCCGTTGCGCGGGACAATTCCAATGGTTTTCGGCGTCAAAAATCGTCTACGAAACACAACGTTACAAGCCGATGCGATTGTAACGGCCTCGGTAAACGGATCCACACCGCATTCTGACATAAAGAACCCGCGAAATGTCATGCACGCACGCCGGAGAATGTCAACATCAGATACACAATATTCAACGATCTCCCTCTGCATGTTGAACACGTAACCCGCATTCACTTTCTCCGTGTGCCACTGTACAAACTTTGCGCGATCCTTCTCGAACATAGAGTCCGGCGCGTAATACTCGACCTGCGGTATAGGTCCGTTATAGTTGGCGTTCGCGGCCGTGTTGAACAAATGCGGAAAGTACCCCTTTTTTATTTCGCCCGGCAGGTCAAACGATTCGGGGAATTTCGCGAGAGCCATCGGTACATAGCTCAGCGAGTCGACAAATCTGAGTATCCCGTTCTCTATTAAAATAATTTTTGAACCCCGCATGATCACCGACGGCGTCCATGCCAGCGATTCGCACATGTATTTTAATAGAAATTGAAAATCAAATCCTTGACCGTTATGAGCTATACACGTCACGGTTTTAAACGATTTACGCGGGAGGTTTACGTATTTTAAAAATTCCCCGACCGGGTCACGATTAAAAATCCACTGTCGCACACCGCACACTGTACAGTACCGCCCGAAATCATCGCTGTCCTGACACGCGTAACAGACCTGCTGCGCCACACACAGATTAACCTCATGCACCCTGTCTCCCGACGCGGTGGTTAATTCTTGGCGCGTTTCGAAATCGAAAAAGATGAAAAGATGCTTCTTATCCGGTGCACCCTCGTTCACTTGCATATAGCAGCGGTGATCGCGCGGTTTGTGAGCGCGGCATAGTTTGCAAAACACTTCACCACACTCATGGGCCCGTCGCGTGGCTCTAGTCGATATGAAGCATTTTTTACATCGTTTTAAATTGTCACATGTCCCGTTGGTCCGATGATTTTCAAAACAAAATGCACCCCGGAACGCTCGTGCACACAATCTACAGGATAATTCCTCTAACAATTTTACTTTTGAACAGGGAGGGGCTGAATAGCAACAGGGGCACGAACCGTGGCAGCGATGATTTCCGCGACCCGAATACGGTGTATGACACTGTTCACAGTAATAATCGCAAGTAAACGCGACCGTTAAACTGCGAATCACGGAATAATGTCCGTCGTGGTGGAGAATGTTCAGACGCGGCAACTCACTGTCCTTTACCCCCTCGAAAATAACACTACGCCCGCGGGTTTTATGTTCATATACGGTAATGTTGTATTTTCGCAGGTATTGTTGCAACACGCGCAATTCAGAAATACCGCACCCCTCGTCTGGAACGATCACTCCCGCCTTACTCACGAGTTTCCGCGCTTTTATTGTCTGTATATTGTGCACATTCGACACCATGTCTTTAAAATTCCCGTCGTTCACACCCGCACGGGCCACAACCAACGCTCTCGGTAAACACAAATTGTCCACGTATTTATATGTTCACACCCGCACGGGCCACAACCAACGCTCTCGGTAAACACAAATTGTCCACGTATTTATATATACTAATCCACGCCTCCGTGAGCAGAACTCCTTGAATGTCGTCCTACCGACTGGAAGTTGTGGCTGCTGAGGACGTCCTCTCCCGACCGGTAAGCGTACCCTCGTCAATTCCACCTCAAAGCTGCCGTCACTAAATATTGTTGCATTACTCTGCAATATCCGTGACAGCAGGTCCCACACAACATCAATGTGGAGTTGGTCGCGGCCTCGGAATGAAAGGTACGCCGGCGGTTGGTTCAAATTCGGGGATCGAAACACTAATCCAACCTGGTCCGACGGCAACGTATCCGCTGTCATCCTATCTAAAACATCGGATATGCCACCCTTGAACCAGAGTATAGGGTTAGCGCGGTTCGGCGGGTCTTGGACTTTGAATGTGACTCGGTGCCCGCGCATGTTAAAATAGCGGACCGTGACTGTCCGCTCACCGAGCACGGTGCAACGTGCACGTCTTGCACCGCCGCTCTGACCTGACGTCCCCGGCTGTGTGAAAAAATATAAATTACATCATGACAATAATAATTTATAAATAACATGTCTTACCCTATCAGTCTGTTGTGGTGGTAGTGGTGGTGGTACAAAATCGTCGGTTAAATCCCCGATGATGCTTTCTACATCCTCCCACACAGGTGTCTCTGACATCAGATTACCACCGACAGTTAAAAAACTTAATATCCCATCAAAATCATTCTGATGGAAT